>OV816023.1:76739411-77126911 GCA_929113105.1 Agrypnus murinus | reverse complement strand
AAATGAATTTTCAATTTCCACGATAACCACGGATGGGCCGACGAGAATTCACATGCATTAATAGTACTTTACTTTGTTTAATTGCTATGGGTGTAGGAGTAAATAAGCTTATCATTCATTGCAATTTATAGCCGCTTGGATAAGCCGTTGACTCAATCAAGAGCACGTGTCCCTCTCTTAACCGTTTATTTCTACCACGCTCCTAGAGCACCTATACTATAAAAAAGTGTGCTAGCCAATTTATTCAGTTCTTTCCCGAAACACGCAGCCAACCACCCAGCCAACCCAGAAAGACGGGAACAATAGTTCCGATTTCCTTTCCGCCCCAATTTGATCCTTTACCCTTCCCGAGACCTTGCTGTGAGTGAGCCTGGTGGCCTCATCCTTTCATCCCTTATCCTTTCCGAGATCTCACTGTGCGCGAGCATGGTGGTCTCATCCTTTCATCCCTCACCCTTTCCGAAACCTCGCTGTGTGTGAGCTTGGTGGTCTCATTCTTTCATCTTTCCGAGATTTCGCTATGTGTGAGCCTGAGGGTCTCATCCTGTCCTGACCGGTCTTGTCCGGTCCGTCCGCCATTACCCGACACCCTGTTTTCCGACCACGTATTCCGATACCTACTGAACGCTTGCTTGTTACCGTACGCTGTACTGCACTTCACTTGCTGCGGCTACCGTAGTGAGTCTAAGGATTATAGATAACGGTTGCTGGAGTATTGGAAAAATATAACTATTAGGTTTACTGATTGTGTATTTTATTTGCTAGAATTAACACCCTTTTCTTTAGGAAGAACTTTAAGGGCAAGTGAACTGATCCAGACAGGGCCGAAATTGCAATAATATATAGGGTGTACCATTTAAAAATATATCTAAGTTCCATATCATGTGACCTATACATACAATTGTTTTTTGACGGCATTTAAAAAAAATTGATACAACATACAACTTTTATAGGCCAATAACATATAACACCATATCCCATATTACATGAGAAAGTATCTTAATCGACAAATATTGCTAGAATTTGTGATTTTGAGGAGGTCCGGATTAAGGAAGTAAAAGTTTCCGAATATCAATTAATATATTGCCCCGAGTTATATCGAAGGTGTATACGTATTTAACAGTCTGCTTGGACGTGTCTGGAATTAAACCTACTATTTGAAAAATATTAAACATCCGGGAGACCGGTTCTGGTAGTCACACGGTTTCGTTGTCAAAACACCTGTTTCTCGGTTGCTGTTGCCACCTAGCGACTTGTCACGAATCACACTTTTTTTAATTTGTGAATTGTAAATTTCCGTATTTTAGAACTGGTGAGTAATTTCTGATTACTTGACTTTGAACTGCTTATTTCAGCTATAGTTTTAGGGGTCTATTCTGTAAGCTTTGAGCGAACCGTTCACGAGCGGTTATCGTTGTTTGAAAGGTTTTTCGCTCTAAAGTTATTCTGTAAGCAAACAACCACCGTTATGCACTCGTTAGTGAACTGCGCACCCTTCGAAGATGAACCTTTCACGAACGGTAGCAGATTAGTCGACGTTAGCCAACGTTCGTGTTTATTTTTATAATTATAAAAGAAATTTTATATGTGAAATTATTGTATTAATTATATCACAGTATGCGAAACTGGAAAGTAATTTATTTAATCCATTTGTAAATGAATTAGAAAGAATATGTATATTACGCTAATTAATCTAACCTCAAAAACTTGGTAGAGAGGAATCAATAATAATTATTAATAGCCGCTTAGGAATAGTAGCAATTATATACTTTGAATAAATTGTTATTTCAGTCTTAGATCAGGTGGAAACCACCTGTAATAAAGATTACAAAAGGATTATTACCTATTAAAAATAATCTTTTAAGAATCTTATAATAATAGTGATAGAATATTACTCAATGAAATGGGAAAAGAAAGATTTACTATTGCAGGTTGATAATTTTACTATTGTTGGGCTATTTTAAACATTTTCATGAAATTATTTGTAAAATTTTCTATAAAAATAATTATACTCATATTTTTAAATTCTTGAAGTAATTGAGAATTAGTAAAAAGTATTTACCTATTAAACTTGCCGAAGATATTACAGTTAGTAAGTTTAGTTAAAACCTATATTTCGATCAGTATTGGATCTCCGTCAGGGTTACATCAACTTTAACATACGGCGGATCTTAATACAACCACTTTATGTTATTATGTTAATGTTAAACCTCTGAAAAGTGAAACAACACATTAAATAAATAATTAATAAATAAATATTAATTGTAATTAATTTATTTCATAAAAACCAATTCAAATAAAGAACTGACTGATAATTTCACTATTATTAATAATATTCCTCCAAGAACAACGTATTGTTGCCTTGTGGTTTTTTGATTAGACGTTTTCCTATCCTCCATATAATCTTCTCAACTATTTTAAAATAAATTAAAAACTAAGACATTTTTACAAAATTGGCGCCTTCTCCAAAAATAATGAATATGACATGCGCAATGTATCTTAAAACAGTGAAACTGTTTCTATATTAACGGCAAAGATGTATTACCTTTTTAGAAAACGTTAGACAGTCGTTGAGAGTGCGCATAGCTCAACGGTTGGTGTTACAGAATAACTTATCTGTCGATTCTCGTTGAAGTTGCCGCTGAGGAAGTCGCTAACGATCGCCGTTCATGAACGGCGCCATTCGTGAACGGTTAGTTACAGAATAGACTCCTTAGTGTCATCAATTTCTTATATACTAGGTGGCGCAAAACGTATGACCTGATTTGAAATGTCTATAACTTTTGAAATACTATATGAAAATAACCTAATTTTATTTGATTATATTATTTCTTTAGGCTTACAAATTTTGTTTAGTCAACTACGGAAAATTGTGGCATCCAAATGCCCTTCTGCAGCGTTAACGCAAGGTATGAGCCATTTTCACCGCGTTTTCCATTAATTATCCGAAAACTTCTGGCGTTATTTAGTCTATTGCATGTCAAATGTCGTCTTGCTGGAATCACATGTGTTCCAACTCCAACTAGTTCAATTGGAGTACCAAAAGGCCACGTAACATGACTGTGTAACGCTCGGCAGTAGGTATTGCGTCGGTTGAGTCCAGCCCCACTCTTTTTATGCAAATGACCCGCGATCTAATTAATATTCAAATGAAACGTGGTCTAATTAAATGCGCGAATTAAATTAATTGATCTAATTAAATTAATTCACGGTATCATTTACATATCTCCTCTCTCATTTACATATATCATTTCTCATATGCATGCGTGAATTAAATTAATTGACATATATCATTTCTCATATGCATACGCGAATTAAATTAATTGATCCAATTAAATTAATTCACGGTATCATTTACATATCTCTTCTCTCATTTACATATATCATTTCTCATATGCATGCGCGAATTAAATTAATTGACATATATCATTTCTCATATGCATACGCGAATTAAATTAATTGATCCAATTAAATTAATTCACGGTATCATTTGTATATCTCATCTCTCTCATTTCTCATATGCATGCGCGAATTAAACTAATTCACTGTATCATTTGTATATCTCATCTCTCATTTATCATATGGATGCTCGAATTAAATTAATTCACGGTATCATTAGCATATCTCATCTCTCATTTCTCATACCTATGCTCGAATTAAATTAATTCACGGTATCATTAGCATATCTCATCTGTCATTTACATTTATCATTTCTCATATGGATGCTCGAATTAAATTAATTCACGGTATCATTAGCATATCTCATTTACATTTCTCATACGTATGCTCGAATTAAATTAATTCACGGTATCATTAGCATATCTCACCTCTCTCATCTCTCATATGCATTGACGAATTAAATTAATTCACGGTATCATTAGCATATCTCACCTCTCTCATCTCTCATATGCATTCACGAATTAAATTAATTCACGGTATCATTAGCATATCTTATCTCTCTCATTTCTCCTACGCATGCTCGAATTAAATTAATTCACGGTATCGTTTGCATAACTCATTTCATTTTTATATATTATTTGTCAGCTCTTATCTCTCTCTCTCATAAATTTATTTTAAAATAAATCATTCCTATTTGATATTTATCTACAGGTCATCATGTAATTCTGCGAAAACAATTTAACATGTAGAAACGTAATAATAAAAATTTATTTTCAACTATACAAAGTAACTCTAAAAGTTACTGTCAATCACCTGTCGGATTATTTCTGCTGCATTAGACCTGTTTTAAATATACGTCATAAACATTATTATTTTAAAATAATACAAAGAAATCTGTTAGTTATTATAAAAACACTTTGTCTTAAGTAACAATTATTGTTTTCAAAAGTTAATGAAGCGTACATCTTTTAAAAATTTATTTCAATAATTCCGATAAATATTTATAAATAAAACTTAGAAAAAAGGAATTTGTGTAGTACCATTTTAAAGTCAAAAAGCTTATACCGTTTTAAATTTTACGCTTTTCAACTGCTGCCGTTCTTAAATGAAATTATACTTAATTAGAAATGTAAACGTCATACGGCTAACATTTAAAATACATCCGAGTAACATAATTAACACGTAGAAATTGGAAATGTATGTTAACCTTATCGCTATAAATAGTAAACGCTGATAAATAATATTTAACAGGAATCATCAGGAATTTACAAGATAAACATTCTTTCCCTCTTATGTAATAGGTGTTAACCCGTAAAAGCAATTATCAAGTTGAAATATTTGTAGGTGCATTAATCATTTTCGTCTTTTAAAACGACATCTTTACAAGAATAATAAATTATTGTTTTAAATAAGTATTGACAATAACTAAGCCTTTGTGTTAATCACGAGTTATTCATGAAGAAACTTCGCGGAATTTCAATACAGATGTGAAGGTTAAATGGTTACAAGTATATTTTAAATCCCTTTTATTTATTTATTTAAAAATTAAAAACTTAACGAACACTCATAACAAAAGGAATAGCTTCTCGAAGATAACACACTATTGAATGACAAATTTTGAAATGTATTGTTGTTAAAAACATAAAACTTAGAAAAGGAATATTGTGTAATACCCTTTTAAATTCAAAAAACTTATTTGAAATCTTGTAAAAATATTATAGATGTTTTAAGTAGAAACGCCTATTAGTATTATTTTACAGGAACAGAATATTATAGTCAATCATTAACATCTTAAACCGCAACTCTACAAAACAATAAATTATTGTTTTAAAAAGTAATGACAATTACTCAATACATTGTGAAATAAAAAATCAAGAATAAAATACATACACGGATTAAACTAAACTATATATATTAAGAAATATTAATTACGGCTTTTATAGCATCTTACAGGAAAAAGATTACAGTCAATCAAGATCACAACATATATCATTAACTAGATATCATAAATAAATATATTATATATTGAAGGTAGAGTAAAGACATGAGGATATCCATCGTTTGACTAATGTCTATTTATTAAAACAAATAAGGTATGAAATGTAACAGGGAGTCTATTCAATGAACATTGCCTAATACTTTTATGATTTTTCTAGCCTATAGATCAGCAGTTAGAGACACGGGCCTGCTAAATGCCTGCAATTCACCTACCCTATCAATATGTTGTACAATGCAAACATTTAATATTATTATTAAAATTTTATAAATAAAAACGATAAAACAAGTTTATAGTTTTTCATTTAATGGTGTATAGGTAGATATTTTCAAGTTTTAATTCGTTTTCATTAATTAGTAGACGTAACAAGACATTAGTTTTACCACAAGAAGAAGGTACACTCAAAATTGCACTACAGGAAACAGGTAAAAGCTTACAATGCTTCTTATCACCATCGGAATATTATCGAGAAACGTGATCGTCTAAGTTAAATATATTTAGCGACTTCTTTTGCTTAATAATTTTCATTATGGTATATGTATATGTCTAGTCACAGTTTCAGCAAACGCATTGTATTCTATCAACGAATCATGTAAAATTAAGTAGTATGGATTAGTTGTATCAGAAAGTGGGTTGACCGGCTCAAACTCTAATCTCTAAATTCATGAATACCTTATACACACGATATAACTACGATGTAAGATTACGAGAAGGTACATGAAGAAAAGGGTATGTTGTAAGTCGGTTCTGAATTTCTTAAAACATTACTCGAATATCAAAAATTCGTAACGGCGATGCATAGGTTTAATACTATCAACAGCTCATTTAAAGGAAATGTTACATTTTTAACAGTTTATGAGCATTAATCAAAGACTATTCTATAATGATGTATTATTTATTTATAAACGTTACATAGTATAGTAGCTAACCTTCACATCTGTATTGAAATTCCGCGAAGTTTCTTCATGAATAACTCGTGATTAACACAAAGGGTTAGTTATTGTCAATACTTATTTAAAACAATAATTTATTATTCTTGTAAAGATGTCGTTTTAAAAGACGAAAATGATTAATGCACCTACAAATATTTCAACTTGATAATTGCTTTTACGGGTTAACACCTATTACATAAGAGGGAAAGAATGTTTATCTTGTAAATTCTTGATGATTTCTGTTAAATATTATTTATCAGCGTTTACTATGTATAGCGATAAAGTTAACATACATTTCAAATTTCTACGTGTTAATTATGTTACTCGGATGTATTTTAAATGTTAGCCGTATGACGTTTACATTTCTAATTAAGTATAATTTCATTTAAGAACGGCAGCAGTTGAAAAGCGTAAAATTTAAAACGGTATAAGCTTTTTGACTTTAAAATGGTACTACACAATATTCCTTTTTTCTAAGTTTTATTTATAAATATTTATCGGAATTATTGAAATAAATTTTTAAAAGATGTACGCTTCATTAACTTTTGAAAACAATAATTGTTACTTAAGACAAAGTGTTTTTATAATAACTAACAGATTTCTTTGTATTATTTTAAAATAATAATGTTTATGACGTATATTTAAAACAGGTCTAATGCAGCAGAAATAATCCGACAGGTGATTGACAGTAACTTTTAGAGTTACTTTGTATAGTTGAAAATAAATTTTTATTATTACGTTTCTACATGTTAAATTGTTTTCGCAGAATTACATGATGACCTGTAGATAAATATCAAATAGGAATGATTTATTTTAAAATAAATTTATGAGAGAGAGAGATAAGAGCTGACAAATAATATATAAAAATGAAATGAGTTATGCAAACGATACCGTGAATTAATTTAATTCGTGAATGCATATGAGAGATGAGAGAGGTGAGATATGCTAGTGATACCGTGAATTAATTTAATTCGTCAATGCATATGAGAGATGAGAGAGGTGAGATATGCTAATGATACCGTGAATTAATTTAATTCGAGCATACGTATGAGAAATGTAAATGAGATATGCTAATGATACCGTGAATTAATTTAATTCGAGCATCCATATGAGAAATGATAAATATAAATGACAGATGAGATATGCTAATGATACCGTGAATTAATTTAATTCGTCAATGCATATGAGAGATGAGAGAGGTGAGATATGCTAATGATACCGTGAATTAATTTAATTCGAGCATACGTATGAGAAATGAGAGATGAGATATGCTAATGATACCGTGAATTAATTTAATTCGAGCATCCATATGAGAAATGAGAGATGAGATATACAAATGATACCGTGAATTAGTTTAATTCGCGCATGCATATGAGAAATGAGAGAGATGAGATATACAAATGATACCGTGAATTAGTTTAATTCGCGCATGCATATGAGAAATGAGAAAGATGAGATATACAAATGATACCGTGAATTAGTTTAATTCGCGCATGCATATGAGAAATGAGACAGATGAGATATGCTAATGATACCGTGAATTAATTTAATTCGTCAATGCATATGAGAGATGAGAGAGGTGAGATATGTTAATGATACCGTGAATTAATTTAATTCGAGCATACGTATGAGAAATGAGAGATGAGATATGCTAATGATACCGTGAATTAATTTAATTCGAGCATCCATATGAGAAATGAGAGATGAGATATGCTAATGATACCGTGAATTAATTTAATTCGAGCATGCATATGAGAAATGCGAAATGAGATATACAAATGATACCGTGAATTAGTTTAATTCGCGCATGCATATGAGAAATGAGAGAGATGAGATATACAAATGATACCGTGAATTAGTTTAATTCGCGCATGCATATGAGAAATGAGAGAGATGAGATATACAAATGATACCGTGAATTAATTTAATTGGATCAATTAATTTAATTCGCGTATGCATATGAGAAATGATATATGTCAATTAATTTAATTCGCGCATGCATATGAGAAATGATATATGTAAATGAGAGAAGAGATATGTAAATGATACCGTGAATTAATTTAATTGGATCAATTAATTTAATTCGCGTATGCATATGAGAAATGATATATGTCAATTAATTTAATTCACGCATGCATATGAGAAATGATATATGTAAATGAGAGAGGAGATATGTAAATGATACCGTGAATTAATTTAATTAGATCAATTAATTTAATTCGCGCATTTAATTCGCGCATTTAATTAGACCACGTCTCATTTGAATATTAATTAGATCGCGGGTCATTTGCATAAAAAGAGTGGGGCTGGACTCAACCGACGCAATACCTACTCTCGGCAGTAAAAGTTTTCTTTTCAGCATAAAAATAAAGATGAACAGATGAAAATGCGTTTTAACTCATAATAATGTTTCTGTAGAAAACGCCCTCTTACAGGGTCAGGCGGACTTAGAGATTTCTATCAAGCGACTGTTGCACTATCTGGATTTTATAGGAAAATATCTTCAGGTTTGTCACTAAAATGCGCTACAGGGGCTGCCATTTCAAATTCACAATTGTGTAGCTTGTCTTCTCGTTGATGTTCTCGGGTCTTCCTCAACACTTTGCCGTACAAGTTCAATATTTTCGGCCGACCGAATTGTTCTAACTTTTATTGTTGCTGTTTCTTCGAGCTGAGGCGCTAGGCGTTGAAATGTTCGCACAGTCAGTGCCTGCCGGTTGAGAAACATGATTTTCGGAAATTGGAATTGTTCCGCAAAAACATTGAGACAATTATTCCGCGTGTTCTTGAGGAGTATAGCGTTCCATAACTTATCGTCTGTGTATTTCGCGTCTAAAAATTATTATTCGCCTTATAAATATTGATGGCGTAAGTTGTTAGTTGCCAAAATAGCTACCTATTTTTATTAGATCATGATCATACAGTTTGCGCCACCTAGTATTTTCTGATGATTAAAGGAAGCTGCTTAATATTTCTCAGTATCAACATTGAGGTTGTTTTGAAATGTGATGCCTGCCGATTTTTTTGTTTAAAATAGCGACTTAGGAATGCTTGTTACAAAAAACGAAGGCTGATTGTCATATACAGCGTGTGTGTATCTCTGTGAATTCTCTTGGCAAATGGAAAATTTTGTTATTATTAGTTTTTAGAAAAAAAATGCCACCTATTAAAAAACTTTTGCTTCACTTATCTCAATCTTCCATTAAAATTAATCTATGGTATACAGGGTGATCAACAAAAGGTGACTTTGATTTTATTATTTATATTTTTTAAATTTTACTTTATTGTTCAACATAATTTAGCAAATACTATTATTTGATTTTTTATACTACCAGATAATTGTTGTTTATGTAGTTTCTAAAAAAATCAAATATTGAACTCGGCTGATTTTAGTAAGTTAATCACTGGTATTATAACTATATGTAAAAAAGATATATTTTTTAATTCTTAATATTAATGAATAACTTTAAAATTATTGATCGTCTTGTATACACTATAAAACAATGTAATGTTGCTCAAAAGACAGTAAAATTTAAAAATATATGCATTAAACATTAAAATCAGAGACACTTATAATGGCAACATTTGTGGTTTTAAGTGAAGCAATGAAGCAAAACTTTTTTTAAAGAGTGAATCTTTTTTGAAAATCCAATAATAATTTTTTTTCCATTTGGCAAGAAAATTTACACACACGCTGTTTATGACAACCCAAAGTTAATTTATAAGAAGTTACCTCACTACCCTATACACGTATGTTAAACGGCGGGCACGGAAAAGAATAAAGGAAGGAGAACAGCGAAACGGCTACGTGACGACATTGATGGACCGTTACTGCATTAGTCGTATTAAAACGGTAATACTTTTTTCTGATTTAAGTATTTAGCCCGAAAAAATTAAGTGTATTTTAAAAATTTATGTGCCTTAATAGTCGGTTTCCTAGAGAAAAATTCCTCGGAATTCGCCTTTTGGGCACCGATTTTGATGATTTTCTTTTTAAATTGTAGGTAATCTACTATATTTCAAAGTCTAAATATTGGGTTTTTCCGCTAATGCCCTGTTTAATTGTTATTAACAAATTATTATTTTTTCCATAAGGGGCTAATTAATAAATAAATTCATCAAAATTTTATTATAATTGAATAAAATTAGGTACTTATAGCTTTTTGAGGTCGCAGATTACGTATTCGAGACCCAAATCGGTCAAAAGTGGAACATGGCGGCTACAAAATGGCCGCGAAGGTCAGACATCTATTATTTGAAATGGCAAATGAAAAATAGTACTAGGGGATTTTTAAAGTCGCAAATTGCGATATTATAGTTATTTACGTATTAAGATCTGTTAAAATAGCTATAATGGCCAAGGGAGCTGTTTGAAGCCCGACGAAGGAGGGTTTTAATGCCTCAGCGGTCAAAAAACCGTAGACGACGTTGTCATCTTAGCCATAAAAATTTTGAAAAAAGAGGGTCGTTAAAAAAAACCGTCTGTTGAAACCTCTTTTAACAGCCCTGAGTGTTACCAGTTATTGGCAGCTTAACGGTTGTCAAGTGTTTGAACGTTATTCCTTCTATAACAACATAGTATGGCAAAAAGCTAAAAAATGACCTAGATGCAAAGTGCCGGTCACAAAATGGCCGGTAAAATTAAAAAATGGTATAATGGTTATCTCGAAACAAGGGAAGCTATAGTTTACTATACAGAGAAACTTTTATACAAACATTCTAACCACCAATATACAACACGAAACTTTTGCATAGAATATTTTCTTAACACTTTAATACTCAATATTTATATACAACATTCAGAAACTATTACACTCCACAGAATTTTGACCAAACAAATTGGACACGATTTGTTTTACACCACATTATTGACACTGCGTTATTTAAAAACGTTTAAAGAAATTGCATCAAAATTGTATGTAGTGTGAAAAAATCGTGTTGGATTTCTGTGGTCAAAAGTCTGTGTTTAAAGCTGGGCTGCTAAAGTTACTGTATGTTTATTTTAAGTGTTCAGTTTTTATTGTGTTAAAAAAGGAATCTCTGTAAATCTTTTATGTTGTATAAATATTCAATGTGATCAAAACATGAGTGTAAAGTTTTTTAGGTGTAGTAACTATATTTACCAAAACAAGCTGCCGCATGCAATTTAAAAGGTTTGGTAGTTGGTGGTTGAGTTCAGAAAGAATGATCCATATACATAATAAATAATACATAAAAATTTTATTAGAGAAAGGAATGATTTCATAAGAACAGCATTTAAATTACAAAACATACTAAGTAAAAAGCAGTAAAAATGAAATGGATTCAGCTTATTTATATTGTTAGGTCGCTGATAAGAATAAATTACATATCGGTTATCAGATAACATTATTTTATAGTTTCGTTCTCTATTATACTTAAAGTTTGGTAGATTTTGTTACTTATAATCAATTTATTTGGTATTGAAAAGCCCGTTTTCTAAATTATTAGTTATACTCAAGTTCGAATTCATTTTTGATTAGTAAGAACTAAATATGAAATAATATTACAACGTGTTGTAACAATTAGTTTGTTATTAACTGAACTTAAATTAACGTACATAATTTCTCCTCCAAATCTTCCCTATTACAAGCCATTAACCATATTCTTGCGCTGAAATAGTCATTTCATGTTATTTATAAATAATTACGAACAACTGCATAGCTGTATACAATTTGAATACTTGTTTAACAAACAAATGGAGAATCTAGGTCACCGAAAATCACGATTCGATTATAATCGAATATACGTACAAAATAAGGATGATGAAATCAATTTACACTATAATAATAATTATTATTATTAACGTGGACATTAAATTATTCTATTTCACCTAATAATATTAATAAAATTTATTTTCATCCATATTAAATTAAAGACACAATGACAAACGAAATGTTAAAAAGTACAATCCTAATAAGACTTTTTTTAACAGCCGAGGGTAACAACAGACGTTATCTTTTATTTTATCTTAACGTGTTTCACACCTGTTGATCAGGCGTTGATCTAGAATCTTCATTTGTTTGTTGAACTTTTTTTAATAAGTGAGCATAAAAATTATTAATTAAGAATCAATCGCTTATTTGTTCCATTACGTGTTAGCAGTTCAATTTTAAGCAATTGGTAAATATATGCAAAAGTGAATTCTTAAATACGGCATTGTTTTTACGAGAACATTTATTAAAAAATAATAGTATATAGGGAAAAAAATAACACCGTTGATTATCCATCGGAAACCTGAAAAAATTAAATGAAGTTTCTTCCGACGTATGTTTACAACCTTTGGCGGCACAACAACTGTATTTACCCATTCCGTACTACGGGCACAGATACGGGCTACTCGCAATGCAGAACTCACGTTATCCGGCCCTGTCTAATTTGCACTGCTCGGTCACGCGTCTGAAGCATAACTGCGGCACTTTCTGCGGTCTAGGTGCTGAGCGCTGGCTGCCAATATTTGCGAGAGTCACGTTACTGTATGTTATTGTACTGTGCCCCAGGGCTGAAGTTTGGTGGGGGGGGGGGCCTTTATCTATCACTATACAGGATATCTCAAAATAAACTAAAAATTAAGAAGAAAAACTCTAGCTTAAGCACATTTGAGAGGAAATTCCGAAGAGGAATATTGGTCAAGGTCCAGTCTTTGTAGACGATGTGACATCAACGTAAGTGTTCTTGTTATCATAAACTAACTATGTTTATTATTAAAAGTTTATTCCATGGCGTTTTGTTTTAAATAAAATTGATCAACATTAAAAATCGCCCGCACTTCATTTTACTTAAACACGTTGTTCTTTTGTATTGTTCTGCTAAACGAGAAATCAATGACTATAATTAGAAAAGCCATATTCAACTAGTTAGTGCTACTCATAAAGGCGCTTTAATAATGTCTTTTTAATAAAGGCTTTTTAATAATAAGTCTTTAATATAATAATTTATAAGAAAATCATTTTTTAAGTAAGAAATACAAAAACGCCAATTTACTATAACTCAAAAAATAAAAAATAAGTAAACCGAGAATTCCCGCTTGTTTTCTTTTGTTATTTCGCTACTAAAATGCCTTCGGCGAGCAATTCGAACCACCCGATTTCAACATCTGGAGACCCACAAGAGACCCTTTTTATGAAATGTGCATCTATGGAATGTGGAGTCAACGCTCTGTATATATAACTATGCATAACGCTAGTATGTTCTGACTTCCAACGACTTGGCAGCGCTGCTGGAGGTAACAGCGAACTATAAGTATCTTCTTATATATACATTTTGGAGGTCGGTTCGTATCTTCTGTATACCCTGTATATGACAAAATATAACAAGGGAAATAATTTCCCCTTTCTTGAGATTCGGATTCTAGAGGTTCCCCTCATCACAAATATAACAAATTTTTAGCAATATATCTACGGGAATACCCGGAAGTCAGGTCGTCTCCTCTGTATGACGGAGGTGACAGCTTAACAGGCATCAATATATATATATATATATATATATATATATATATATATATATATATATATATATATATATATATATATTGATAAAGGGTACCTTGTCACCTCCAAAGTAGATACCCAGCATACGTTGTCACTTCATATATAACGTTGTGACCTCCGTTTTCGGAGGTCACAACGTTTTGCCCTGTTTTCGACTGTATAAGCATATAGATGGTGTTAGAAGCCTAAATTCAAATTTTTGTCTGGAGGTGATAACGTCATACTTATACTCACAAAATTAATTTTTAGTTCAGCTGTAGATCGCTGGCGTTGTCGTCGCTGTTAGTTGTATAATTGCCAATACGATGTCACCTCCGCCTGTATATGTTGTTTTTTGTATCATGTACGGTACGTTGCAGGCTCCACACATTGGCAACGTTGTGTACAAGACCTAAACCACTCAGGTATATAGAATTCCATCGAAACCAGTACCCCTGGCGTAGTTTCGGCCATTTCACGCTACCTGAATTTTTACAGACACTTTTTGGGTATAGTAGCAGCATTTAAATAAATATTTGTAAACTACTCAGAAAATTTAAGGGATCTCTTGAATTGTACGTCATTTTTAAATATATATATATATATATATATATATATATATATATATATATATATATATATATATACAGTGAGGATTTTATTTCGCTGAACATCAGCACTATTAACCCTATGTTCAGTTTAAAAAAAACATGTCAATACATTAAAAGCAATTACGAGTACAATATATCCAAGCAACCTCTAATAAAACAATTGCCATTAATGCCATTAAAAAGTGTCAAACAAATCGCAAACTTGTTGCATACTATCATTATTGCAATTGTACCAGCGTACAATAGCAGTTTTTTCATCTTTTAAATACATGCCGTAAACCCTCGTGTAAACCGCAAGTGCAAAAACTTAAAAAAAAAATCAGTTTTGACACTTTTTAAGGACATTAATGGCAATTGTTTTATCAGAGGTTGCTTGGCTATGTTGTAATTGCTTGTAATGCATTGACATGGTTTTTTTAAAACTGAACATAGGGTTAATACTTATAGTGCTGATGTTCAGCGAAATAAAATCCTCACTGTATATATATATATATATATATATATATATATATATATATATATATATATATATATATATATATACACGCCCAACTATCCATACCAAGCCCGCTATGTTACGCAGGCACTCAGAAGCCCGGGCTTTCCTGTAGAGTTTCAGCTATATATTCTACGTCAATCGAACCGATAATTTCATATTATTAAGCGCAACCTGCGAGGGGTAAGTTATTTTTACATACAAATGAATATATACTGTACAGCTTTTACGAGACCGCATATATTATTGGTACTGTAGCAGTCCTGTTTGTATAAAAATAGATATTTCACGCATTATACCAAGCCACGCAGGGTTGCCGCTACTGTTACCAGCAAAACGTAAGATTATTGATCGTGTAATTTGTCTAGCCGGCAGTGAATGTCGGACAAACCACGGTTAGTCACCGAGACTTCCCGAATGCTTTCGTTCTTATGTGATGGTAATGCCGAGTTGGGAGTATCCTAGCGGAACTTTTGTTCTCGCCAACAGCCTGAGTCAAGGTCATACATCTGGTTATTATCGATTTTATTTTAGCTTTCTCGCGGCATAGTAACACAGACAATTATATACAACGAACTTTATGAAAAGAAGATGGAATTTTAGATTTCAGATCATGTTCTATATGCATAATTAACTGAATATTAAGTTACCTCGGAATTCGCCTTTTGGCCACCGATTTTGATGATTTTTTTTTAAATTGTAGGTAATCAACTATATTTCAAAGTCTAAATGTTAGATTTGTCCTGTAATGCCCTGTTTAATTGTTAATAACAAATTATTACTTTTTTCATAAGGGACTAACATTTAAATAATTTCATCAAATTTGTATTATAATTGCATAAAGTTGGGTACTTATAGGTTTTTAGGGTCGTAGATTCAAAATTTTTATAAAAATTTGATGAAATTATTTAATTATTAATTAGCCCCCTTATGGAAAAAGTAATAATTTGTTAATAACAATTAAACAGTAATTTTCAAACCTTTGACAGTACAGACTTTACCAATGAAATATTTTAGTTTGAAAGAAAATGGCAAGAACAAAATTACAGTTTTCAATTAAATTAATATAAATAAAAATATTATTTCTAAAAAAAGATAAATCAATATTAGACGGTTTCCTAGAAAAAAAAATACCTCGGAATTCGCCTTTTGGGCACCGATTTTGATGATTTTTTTAAAATAGTAGGTAATCGAATATATTTCAAAGTCTAAATGTTCGATTTGTCCGCTAATGCCCTGTTTAATTGTTATTAACAAATTATTATTTTTTCCATAGGGGGTTAATTAATAATTAAATCATTTCATCAAATTTTTATTATAATTGAATAAAGTTGGGTACTTATAAGTTTTTAGGGTCGTAGATTACGAATTCGGGGTCCAAATTGGTCTAAAATTCAAAATGGCGGCTACAAAATGGCCGCCGGTGCTAAAACTTTAATATATGAAATTTTGAATGAAAAATCGTACCAAGGGGTTTTTAAAGTAGCAAATTGTGCTGTTAAGCTAAAAAATGACCCAGATGTAAAATGCTTGTCACAAAATGGCCACCGAAACTAAATATGATTAAAATTCAAAATGTTTAATCTCTACTGTATGTTTGTTTAAGATGGATTAATATAGTAGTTAACACAATTTTAAGATTGTTGCAATTATTATTTATTTAAAATTCAAATTGATAGAATGGAGTTATTCCGTATGAATAGTGTTAAAATAAATTAATACTCCATAATTTAACCAGATTCCGTTTAAGTCTGAAACTTTATTTATCGTCAGATTTAAATAAAGGATATTGTCTTAATTATTATTTACTTGTGTTTCATGTAAAGCATTGTTAGTTTTTTCAGCTACTTCTGGCAACGTAGAAAAAGAATGTGCTCTTTACATTTTGAAAACTGATTAGTAAGCTTTTTTTTGGGAAGAATAAATTCTTTTTTACATGCTCTTACTGGTTGCGACACTTCAACAGCGTTTTTCGGCAAAGGGGAAAATAAATTTTTCAAAACTTTTGAATGCAAAATTTTATAGGTGTTTTTATAATTTTTAGAAATAGTTAGGGTTACTGAAGACAAGATAAGATATATAGAAAATAAATAAAATGGAACTTTTTTATTAGAAATTGCATGAAAATACAACTAAAAGAAATTGATTTAATTTTATTTTATTTGACAAATCCCATATTGTATAATATCATCTTCAGAGTCATTGCGTTCTGTTTCTTCTTCTTGTTATTTTGAAAAGCATTCTTCATCAGAGAAGTTTTCATCTAAACTTCTTTTTCATTAATGTTTCCTACGTTTGGACATTTCCAAAACTTTAAAAGATTTGAAGATTTGAGTTTTGTTTTCGACTATGCTTAAAAATTGGCTATAAGTGGATTCGAAGATGCCAAAAATAAGTTGAGAATTTTCTCATTAGTTTCTTCTCTGGAAGATTTGCATGGATGACCTCTTCTAAATTAACTAATCAACTTTATTTATTTCTTCTAAATAGCTTGAAATCTTTTTTCTCGCTTCTTCGCTAGCCGTTCATCTGTATCTTTTTGATGGACCAGCATGCCTCGAAGGTTAGTTAGAGTACCGTAGGTACATTTTACTAAAACATTTTCTGCAGCTTTTATGGTTGAATGGTCTTGAACTTTTCAACATTTATTTCATATCCACATACAACTGTTTGCATAATATCAAATCTATTAATAAATTATCTCTGACTTAATTTCTGTAATTTCTGCAGAAGTCGCAAGCGCTTTGAAAAAGCACCTTGCTTCATATTTTCTTTGTTTTTAAAACTGTAAACCATGTGGGAAAAAATCGTGAATCTGTGTATCAAACAATAAACAAGTAACTGCGATTCACTGGCAAACATTTTAAGAAAAAATGAATGAACTGGGTGTTTTGCAAACCTTACTGAGCTGAAAACATGTGAATACATGTCTGAGATACCTATTAGAGACCGCTAGTTTAGCCGTTTAATTCTTTCGACATTTTGTCAGCTTTTGTAGCAAAATCCCGTTATATGAGACGGTGGAATAGTCTAAATTTTTGACAGTATTGCCTTTTTGTCCGTTCCAAGTTTTGATGACTTTCGGATTTAGATTAATTTATTATGATATGAGCTTTCAATCAGTAAAGGTTTCGTCTTGTAAATCCGTTTCCCCAAAAAGAACGACCTAAACAAATCCACAAACTGACAGAGGAACTAAGGGAAGACTGACAGATAGGTGCCCAGTTCGTGTTATGTTATTCACTAACCATGTACAGTGCCGCCCATTTGAAAGTGCACGACTCTTTATATGTAATATTCCAAAATGACATCGTGTAAGTCAGGATTCCATGGGCTGTGTTTATAACAGCTGCAGCGGAATGAAAGGTTTATTATTATTATTTTCAAATACTTGTATAAAATAATTTATCAGCTTAGAGCAAGTTATAGAAAACATAACCGAGGTAAATCGGGTCTATCGTGTACTTTCAAATGGGCGGCAGTGTACCTCTAATTTGCTATTTAATACTTCATAAAGAATTATGATATGACTTTTAAATTATTAGTCCAAGAGCAAGAGCAAAAAAGTAGGTTCATAATGCAATGAAATGTTTTCGTAGACAATAACATTTTCTACAACTTTTATTACAAACTTTTTTCTGTATAGTGCATAGCTTTATATTTAAAGCGCGCCAAACTTTCTCCAACATGGTTATTGCTAAATATATAGTTAACGGTTGATGATACATTAAAAATGGTAATAACCAAATTTGTAGAACACAAAATTTCTTATAGAATTTATTTGAAGTTTTTTTTCTATAAAATTGATACTTTAAGACATTGCACCGCGTGAATTATCAGTGGTAATGTTGGTCATAGTACACGGTAAACATTTCATAACACATAAAACGGCGAAAAGTGTTCAGAAAAATGACAGCACTGTGTAGTGTGTAGTGAATGTAATGTATTAATCTTATAAATAGTGCCAAGAAGTACTCATAATTTATACATCTTTCTTAAATTGCATGGGTAGAACGTATTATCATAAAAAACTGTCAATGTAGCAAGATATAATAGTTTGTACATCACGTACATCATAAAAAATAATAATAATCATGATGATAATAATAATCATGAGAAGGGAAAGGTGGAGAAAAGGATAACAGAGTTCAAAGAATGCAAATTAATTTTTTGAAATAAAAAACGGATTAAAACATTTATTTATACAAAAAGTGGCAAGTTATTTTACGTCATAAGTCTCATCTGTTTCGATGATGAAGGAAGTCACTCATCGTCTTCCACATCCTTGTTTTCTGCCACCGATATATCCGTAGGAGGTGAATCGAAAATTTCATTTTCATCGACTCCGTCTTCGATGGTTTCCAATGTATCTGGCACATGTGCATCCACCACAATTCGAACAAATAATGGAACATTTTAAGCCAGCTTTTCGGCATACACAGGCAGCCCCGCAATTTGTTGTGCATTTGCAAGATATTATTTTCAGCAAACTTGAGGGTGCTGGAGCCATAGTAGTTCGAATTGGTTGAAGTCCATTTGTAGTCCGCTTCCAATCCCATTCTTCAGGATCATGGTAAAATCCAAGCCAAGTTTGAACCTGGTGGTAGGTTCTAAAAGAATGGTAACGTGCCGTATCTTGGGTTGGAGGTAGAAGTGAGAGGTTTAGTTTGGTGCTACTCGCCAAATTTGCGAAGCATTTTTAGCGAAGAGAGTTAATGGACGCATTGAGAGGCGCATGATTATATATAGTGTATAATTTCGTGGCTATTGTGCGTAAACTCGGCATTTACAGCGTTATAAGTCTTAAAGTATCAATTTTATAGAAAAAAACTTCAAATAAATTTTATCGGAAATTTTGTGTTCTACAAATTTATCATCAACCGTTAACTATATATTTAGCAATAACCATATTGAAAAAAGTTTGGCGCGCTATAAATATAAACTTATGCACTATACAGAAAAAAGTTTCAAATAAAAGTTGTAGAAAATGTTATTATCTACGAAAACGATTTTTTTACTATTTTTGTGGCACGATGCACAGTCACGAGATATTTGATAAAACGTGTTTTCCAAGATGGCTGCTAACGTTCATCTCTCCCGTCCCGCCAACTACACGTTACATTCAGGGGACACCTACGAACATTTTCCAACAAGAAAATCAATTCTGTAGAAGATTGCAGAAATAAATTACCCGGTTACAGGCCGATATTATTTATTTTTCAACTTGTTTACATGCAGGTTACTAACATTATTCCATTGTTATTTCTAAACTACTACTATTTAGTAAGCATTAATCCTACAGTTCGGACAGCTTTTTTAAGGAATTCTCTCGTGTAAAACAGCCAGCCTTCGCATTCAAATGAGACAGTGTTAAGATCTGCAGATGAGAACAACTTTGTTCTATTTCTTTCACCTAATGTAACTGCTATCACTCAACCAACGGACCAAGAATATATAAGAAACACCTAAGAGATTTTACAGACGTACCGTTTCGATTAATTTCTTGGAAACATTTGATATGATGCTATTTTGAAAGTTCTCTAATATCAAAGATGCAATTTTTGCTTTCGCTATTGCATGGATCAATGTTAAACAACTGACAATCGAGAAAACGTTTTTTACAATTATGAATAATGGAAAAGAAGTTAAAGGCGAAGATGTTACTGAAGACGTGATTTGTTCTAAAGGTATTGGTAGTTTGGCAAATCAGAGCGAGGATATGAAAGAGATAGAAGAGTCCGACATTGAAGCTTAAAAACATTGTGATCGTAAAAAACAAGGTTACCAAGTACTGACAGGAGATGCAATAATGGAGGAAGGGGAAATTCCACGCGACACCTCTCAAGTAGATCAAGAAGTTCTAAGTGATGGTGATGATGATTTAAACATGAAGAAAGTACTTTATGGACAAACTGCTGAAGCCATAGGCGTGTCATTAAATTTTTTTGAACAACATAAGGATCCTGATGTAATACATATTTTACACTGGCAAAATATAAAACAAATGATAAAAAATAACACGGTACGCACAGAAGAAATTTTCAGATTTTCATATAGCTTTTCTAGAACTTTTTGGTATGAAGATTACGAATCTGATGTTGGTTGTTTCCAATCAGGTCAAATGTTGTTGTTTCGAATTTCATTCGTACGCCATGCAGCCAACCCATACCTGCCTCATAAATTTAACTCAAACCGGGTTTCTCAGGAATTGCTTTTTACCTTACGAATGCAAAACGCCAATAGAAGAATAGCATGCATACACTACATAAACAGGGTTGACAATTTTGGCGTTTCTTAATTCTACAGCTTTTTTGCTTTGGCGCTTGGTGCGTAAATTTTGCTATTAGTTTTTAGCTTTGCATCGTGTTTGACTACTATTGCATAATAAGTAGCGTGCCCCAACTTCACCTAACGATAGAAAAAATGTCAGGCGAGGCATCTGTGACTCTCGTTCAGAATTGGACTGGTCTAGTGCCCTCATGTCTCTGTGATTTGTGATTGCGCATTAAGTCTGGTTCCGTTACGGGTAAACTAGCTAGACATATGTTTCCGAACTATCGTTCTCAGATGGTTACGTCAAGGAACTTCAACGCTTTCTTGGATTAATTACTTATTTATCTAAGTTCTTTTAAGAACTTATCAGAATTATTAGCTCCACTTAGAGTGCCGTTAGAAAAAGATGATGAATGGAGATGGGAGAATGAACAAAAAGAAGCATTCTGTAAATTAAAAGAAATATTAAAAAACCCTCCAGTACTTGGTAATTTTAACCCAAATTTACCTATTTTATTATCTGTAGATGCTACTAGTACTGCATATGGTGGGGCATTAATTCAGAATGGTCACCCAATAGCTTATTACTCCAAATCTTTAACTAAAACGCAGATCAATTATAGTCAAATTGAAAAAGAAGCATTGGCCATATTACTGGCTTGCAAGAAATTTCCTGTTTATATATGGGGAAACAAAAATCTGATAGTAGAATCAGATCATAAGCCGTTAGAAACCATATTCAGGAAGCCATTGACTGAAGCGCCTCCCAGACTACAGAGAATCCTATTTGAAATACTGCCATATCCCACAATTGTGTACAAAAAAGGAACGATGTTGTACATAGCTGATATACTGAGCAGAGACTGCGCAAAAAATGTTCATGATGACGAGGATGAAAACTCATTTGAGACATGTGTAATAATACCAATGAGTAAAACGAGATTGCAGCAGTTAAAACAAGAGACAAATACAGATATAGAATTGGTGGAATTAAAACAGCAAATACTTGTAGGATGGCCCGACAGAATAAGCGAAGTTCCGGCTTCTCTAAGAAAATACTGGTCTTACAGGCACCTAGCAACTTATGAAGATATCATATTCAAAAATGATAAAATAATGATACCTCCGAGACTACAAGAAGTTGTTCTCAAATGTTGTCACTTTAGTCACAAAGGTATCACTGATACTCTCTGATTGGCCAGAGATTTTGCGTATTTTGGCCAAGAATGTCTGTAGACATTATTAAATTGGTGCAAAACTGCAAGATTGGTACGAAGGAACAAAAAGAGAATCCTAAAGAAAAAATTTTACTTCAAGAGTATCCAGAACGGCCATGGCAAATATTCGCTTCTGATATTTATCATTTGAAGGACAAGGAATACTTGCTAATGGCAGATAGCTATTCAGGTTATTTTGACTTCGTGCAATTATGAAGCTTAACCAGCAGGTCAATAACTCGAGCATTTAGATGTTGGTTTGCTACATTTGGAATACCTGATATTCTTCGTACAGATGGAGGAAAACAATATGTATCTGAAGAATTTAAAGAATTTGCTAGAAGATGGAGGTTTGAACATAGAGTTTCCAGTCCACAGTTTCCCAGACCGAATGGTTTAGCAGAGCGATATGTATAAGAAGCAAGATCGATACTAGATAAATGTATAGAAGAAGATTCAGATATCCAGTTAGCCCTTTTACATCACAGAAACACACCAAGAGACACCCTAGGTTCTCCAATGCAAAGATTAATGGGTCGAAGAACTAAAACGTTCATTCCCATTAATACAAAGTTATTATTACCTGAAACAGTTAAAAATGTTTCTGAACAGTTGTAAAGAAGGCAGAAGAACCAAGCTCGTGGATTGTACAATAGGGTGGTTCAACAAAAAAAGCAAAGTCGGAAATCTTATGTTCTCACCCCCTAGGATTATTGTATATCGAAAAAAAAGTACCCCTATTTTTTATTTTGAAATCGGACGATGTTTAGGGGTGCCTCAAAGCCCTTAAAGGTTCCAATGTATTTTATATGGGAAAAAAAACTCTTTCATAGGTTTGGTATAGAATTTTAGAAAATCAATATTTTTCAATGGGACTACTCTGTTTCTCTTCAGAAATGTTCAGAAAATGACATCCAATAATTTATTTATCAAAATATTTTATATTAAAAAATAGTAATGAATATTTTTTAACGATTTTTCTGTTTCTTTCATTTATGGGGTTTTTTGCGGGTCTGTAAAAAATAGTTAATATAAAAAATTTAACAAATAAATTATTGGATGTCATTCTCTAAACATTTCTGAAGAGAAACACAGTAGTCCGGTTGAAAAATATTGATTTTCTAGGATTCTATGCCAAATCTACGAAAACGTGTTTTTTTTCTCATATAAAATACATGGGAAACTTTAAGGGCTTTGAGGCACCCCTAAACATCGTTCGATTTCAAAATAAAAAATAGGGGTACTTCTTTTTTCGATATACAATAATCCTAGGGGGTGAGAGCATAGGATTTCCGACTTTGCTTTTTTGTTGGACCACCCTATTGTATAAACACCAGATGGTACACAATATCGAAGAAATTCATGGTTCATCAAAAGAAATCACCCAGAGCTACAATAAATAAATCATGGCGATGATGTTGACAGCAGTTGACAGTAGTGTGTCAAATCAAGAACCAAAAGCACAAGCAACGAATGATCAATTTCTTCAACAACAATATACTTATATCAAGATATGGTAGAGTAATTAAGAAACCAAACAGATTGAATTTATAACTGCAGAATTAGTTGATGTGTTGTGATTGATATATGTTATTTGTTAAATGAATGATGTGTAATTTATTTATTTTATTAGTAAAAGAGAGATGTAATACATGGATCTAGTTACAGATAGATAAACAAACATTGTACTAGTTTGACATTAGTAAATCGAACACGTTAATAAATTAATTATTTAAATAACATGTTTTATTGGGTAATTATTATTATAAATAATAACATAAAACATGACATTATTTAATGTCAATTCTACTGCTATTGAGAGACATAGTACCAACGACAGTAATACTGCCAGGTGCTTTTTCAAAGCGCTTGCGACTTCTGCAGAAATTACAGAAATTAAGACAGAGATAATTTATTAATAGATTTGATATTATGCAAACAGTTGCATGTTGATATGAAATAAATGTTGAAAAGCTCAAGACCATTCAACCAAGGAAACTGCAGAAAATGTTTATGGTACTCTAACTAACCTTCGAGGCATAAAATGCTGATCCATCAAAAAGATACAGATGAACAGTTAGCGAAGAAGCGAGAAAAAAGATTTCAAGCTATTTAGAAGAAATAAATAAAGCTGATTAGTTAATTTAGAACAGGTCATCCATGCAAATCTTCCAGATAAGAAACTAATGAGAAAATTCTCAACTTATGTTTGGCATCTTCGAATCCACTTATAGCCAATTTTGAAGCATAGTCGAAAACAAAACTGAAATCTTCAAATCTTTGGAAATATCCAAACGTAGGAAACATTAATGAAAAAGAAGATTTAGATGAAAATTTCTCTGATGAAGAATGCTTTTCAAAATAATAATAAGAAGAAACAGTTTTGCATTCAAAAAGTTTTTTTTTAGGGGCAAAGAGAAAAATTTATTTTTCCCTTTGCCGAAAAACGCTGATAAAGTGTCGCAACTAGTAAGAGCACGTAAAAAAGAATTTAGTCTTCCAAAAAAAAGCTTACTAATCAGTTTTCAAAAATTAAAGAGCACATTCTTTTTTTACGTTGCCAGAAGTAGATGAAGAAACTAACAGTGCTTTACACAAGAAACACAAGTAAATAATAATACAATATTCTTTATTTAAATCTGACGATAACTAAAGTTTCAGACTTAAACGGAATCTGGTTAAATTATGGAATTCCATTCCATAAATTTGACTTTTAACTAAATAATAATTGCAACAATCTTAAAATTGTAACTACTATATTAATCCATCTTAAACAAACTTGTGGTAGAGATTAAACATTTTGAATTTTATTCATATTTAGTTTCGGTGGCCATTTTGTGACAAGCATTTTGCATCTGGGTCAGTTTTTAGCTTAACAGCACAATTTGCTACTTTAAAAACCCCCTGGTACGATTTTTCATACGAAATTTCAAATATTAAGCTTTGACACCGGCGGCCATTTTATAGCCACCATTTTGCACTTTGAACCAATTTGGACCACGGATTCGTAATCTACGACCCTAAAAACCTATAAGTAGCCAACTTTATTCAATTATAATAAAAAATATTTAATTATTAATTAGCCCCTTATGGAAAAAATAAAAATTTGTTAACAACAATTAAACAGGGCATTAGCGGACAAATCTAACATTTAGACTTTGAAATATAGTCGATTACCTACAATTTAAAAAAATCATCAAAATCGGTGCGCAAAAGGCGATTTCCTAGGTAACTTAATATTCATTTAATCACGCATGTAGAACATGATCTGAAATCTAAAATGTAATTAATGCGAATAAGATGTGGCAAAAGCTTTTATTTTACTATACATACATCTATTTTATTCTTAATAATTAAAAATCATAACTGTTATCTTTTATTAATAGTAAAAACACCTTACATTTTATTCACATGACCCATTATTTTGTAATCAATCTTTGAAACAAATTGCGTGTAGTTTCTTCAATTTTATTTCATAATTACCCATTTACCAATTTTCATAAATTATCAGGTATTTTTTTCAAATAAAAACATTTCAATCTTCACTTTATTATTTAAAAAGTTAATTACAGCGAAAAATCTACGTAGCTAATTATAACTAATTATTGTAGAATTCTTACAAAAAGCCTACATCACCCTATTTTATGAGAGATATTGTTCAAGAAATAAAATAGGTACCTAATATCACCAAAAAATCAACGAAAATAGAAAATGTATAATTAGAAATTTTAAAAATTCCCTATCTGCAACTACAAATACTATAGTGTGGGTTTTGTTTTTATAATAAATAGCTATACAAACTACCAAATTAATATAATAATAAATTAAACATTTTCATGAAGAAACGGAAACTTAGGAAATAATTTTAAAGAAAATACAAGTTTGTTACAAAAATCAATATTAAATGTGTGCAAATGTACAAATATGCAGGAAACGAATTTGCGCGGGAACCAGTCCCCCTACATACGTTAACCACTCTTATGGTATAAAATTGTGTAAAGTTATAGAAAAATCAATAATCCAAACACTTGACTTTCAAGCCCCATTGCCAGATCGCTGGGACTCGTATAATGCGTGTAATTTGCATCGCGCGTAAGGTCAGTTTGATGTCTACAGTATATATACAACACCGATCGTTGGCCCCCTATATTTATTTCCCTTGAACTAAACGTGTGTATTTTGAGATATATGACGGTCTTTACCCGCCATTTCGAAAATTGAGATTCCGCATCTCCTGATGATGCTTAATCAAGAAAACACTATTATACACATAAAATTTACGAAGCCCAGAACCGGGCTGCGTAAGTTGGTGCCGGGCTTCGTATAGATAGGAGAACACTCTGTTTAGAAGTAATAATGCGCGTAGAGATATACAAGAAAGAGTTATAATAATGGGATATCGCGCAACAGAGAAGAAAGAAAAAATAAGTTGCAGCCGTCTACACGTGTTTCACACTTATTAGTGATCATCAGGACGGCATAGCAGATGGAATAAATAAAAAAGCAACTAACTCAGAAAGATGTAACAACACAAGGTTTCACTGATAGCGTGTTTCAATGTGCGGTTGGCTGCTATCAGTGAAACCTTGTGTTGTTACATCTTTCTGAGTTAGTTGCTTTTTTATTTATTCCATCTGCTATGCCGTCCTGATGATCACTAATAAGTGTGAAACACGTGTAGACGGCTGCAACTTATTTTTTCTTTCTTCTCTGTTGCGCGATATCCCATTATTATAACTCTTTCTTGTATATATATATATATATATATATATATATATATATATATATATATATATATATATATATATATATATATATACACACATATATATATATATATATATATATATATATATATATATATATATATATATATATATATATATATATATATATATGTATATATATATATACACACACTATCATATATATAGAGTGATAAAAACGTACGTAAATAACCCACGCTTCCCTGTGATCGAGTCGCACGTACAACTCGACAAGGACCGTAATGTCGCCAACTTCTAAATGGCCCGTTGCTACCCTGGCCGCGACAAGCTTTGGATAGTCGGGTAGAGGGTCCCAGCGCCCATACAATGCATCAGAAACTGAAAAATATTAACACCGTTTTAGTATGCTGTTTATAGATAAATAAAAGTCTACTTACAACGCCTCTGTGTGTAGTGTCGCTATACAGTCGACGCAATACACTTCCGGCCCACGAGCGTAAGGCCATCGATACATTTGCTGCAAAATTTACGATTTTAAATATAACTGTTTGTAATCAGAGAAAAAAAAACAACTTACCCATTTTAAAATATTTATAAACTGTAGTAGTCTCGTTATGAAATTTTTTATTTAATGTTAGTCAACGTGTAGTAACCTTTTGTATTCATCTAAAAACGAAATATGTAGTCCCACCCCTAAACATGGTGTTTTAAGATACAAAAGGTGTTAACGTCAGTTTTGTTTAGCTCCGATTGGATGAGAAACAATCCCTAACCTATTGCAAAAAATAATAATTAAGGGTGTCATAGTTTATGCATTTTCAATTTTTACAACGCTATAGAGAGAGAAACGATAAGAACGAAAATATATAGCCTAATTTAATTTACAAAAACACGTAATAATGTAAAACTGACACCCTCAGTTCTATTTATGAATTTTCTTGAGCTCTTATCTGATAGTCCTATCTGTCCGAAGAAAGAATTTTTACCATTATAGATTATAATCTATATGGCATATAAGTAGAACAAGTATATGCTGTTATTAACGAGGATTGTTAAATTCTATTTTACGTGTTCTGTCAAAAGAGCTTGAGATTTCCCAGAAATGTATACGACGAACAAAATGATGTCTGTATTGTCGTTGTTGTTAAATCGTCTATGTTTTATGACCCTGTCAATTGGACAATAGACTAGAGTGTGCGTTTCATCTCACTTTGAACAATCAACATAAAAATAGGGTGTGTATTATGTTCCTACCGGTAGGTGATAAATTTCTGGAAAAAAAACTGTTCCTACCGGCAGACGTTTTGTGTTTCTTTAACATTCACCTAAAATAAAATATTTAAACGAAAGAACAATAAGTCGTGGCATATATAATTGCGGAAAGAACGCCTTGCGTACATAATAAAGTTAAATATTTTCTGGAAAGAAAGGGAGTCCTGTAATAATCACCTAAACTAAATAATTTTACAGATTTTTGTTATTTTTAACCCTAATAATTGTTACGTATTTAGTTATTGTTTAGGTAATTGAAAGAAGAAAAACTTGTCGAAAACAACACACCCAATCTTGCAGAGTGAGATGAAGAGATATTATCTAGTACACCGGTTAAAGGACGTCTTAATTAAGCAGAATTCTTTTACTACAAGAACAGAGGTAGCAACCATACTGTTATTATGAATCTCTTTCAACCTTTGTTAAATTTACAGTTAAACATTAAAGTATATTACCCTGTAAATCAGGTTACTTTCTTTTAGTTTTATGTTTATTACATTGTACCTGTTTAAAGAAAAGGTTTGTATAGGATTATAACGCCTATTATCTTGGGTTCTTTCAGCTTGTGAACCGACTGTGTCCTAGCAAATCGTCATATAACACCCCGTCGATTCCGTTACTGCCCATTATTCATTTTATTAAACATTTAAACAAACTTATCGATATCGCTTTTATCGAACATAATAATAATATTATTATTATACAATAGTAAAACTTTTAAATGCCCACTTACCTAAATTTAACAATCGTTATTATTTATGGAAAACAGAAACCTTTAGACCATTACTGCTATATTAAGCCCTATTACAGAGAACCATCTTTGGAAGGCAGTCTCGTTATATTTTATGATCTTGAGTCAAGGCAATATGAACACGGTCCTAATGGAGGAAGAATACATGTACCTCTCGATGTCTCCTCTCTCACTCTCTCACTCTCTCCTTCTCATGCAGAAATCTGTATTACCGATTACGGACGTTCTGCTAATTGTTAAACGTTTCAAGAAAAGTCATAAACAAAAGGGTTTACCTGACCGCTAGCTATAAACACAGGACGCATTTTAACAAACAAAATAATAATTAAGTTGATTGGCCAATATATCTAATTTAAATTACTAATCACGAATGCATCCCTAAATGTAATACCTTTTTTTTTATTCTAATAAATGGATGTTATTTTTTAATATTATGAACTGATCAGAATGGCCCGCATTTGCACCTTTGTTTTTTTTCTATCTCATTTAGAAACTCTGATGCATGAACTAAAATTAAATCTGTTATAAGCAAACAATTCGTTTTTTTTAGTTTCAATATATATAACACAATAAGATATGGCCTTCTGTCGTTTTTACGCATTCTCATATTTTGGCAACCTCCAGCTAGTCCTTCCATGATTTTCACGGCTCGACAATACATAGTCGGTTAGATTGGTCTCAAGCGTTAATTGACAGCGCAGGTGTACCGTCGACCCCTTTTGACCGTTAACGATGCTGAACACCCCTTTTGCTCAGATGTAGTAAATTAGATTTTTTATCTTACGAACAGCTGTACGCGTGTTCATTCCTGCAGATTAGAAAATTATAAAAGCGCCGAGCCCTTCCGTTTTAGTTTTAGTTTTGTTCTCGCCGGCTACGTTACGGTGATAGTGATAATTATTATTGTTTGCTTCAACTAAACAGGTATGTTAAAACTAATTATTATTATTATTATTCTTGTGCGTGTTAAAATTTTGCTACTATTTAAATTCTAACATGTGTGTGTATCTTTGTTTTTACGTAGAAAAATGGATTTGTTAAAACAATTGAACAAACCCTACACCAGCAGCCGGAAACCTATCAAGAAATTGTGCGACTACGGGGTCAAAGAGGTCATCGAAATACTACAATTCCAAAGAGTCGTTTGCCGTGATAAACGTCAAAGCGTGATTGTTGTTGGTGAAAACTACGTTACATTTCTACCTAAGCGAATCAGCGAAAAGTTAACAGATGAAAGGGTTAAGGAAGTTAATGAGCAGATTGCTGCTTAAACGATTTCTCTGGGCCTAGTGTACTTGGGAAAAACAGGCTGCGGCTATGATGACTGCATGTTTGTGGAAACAGATAAGGTATGGGGAGAAACATCAAGTTTACAATAAACCCCTTTTTAATGTTCTATTGTTGTTGTTACAGCCCCTGGAACCGCAAATAAAAAACAGAGGTCAGTCCTGAAGTCCTCAAGCTATCATCATCATCACCAGCAATCTATCAACATTTTATTACAAATTAAATGTAGTCATAACAATATATTAATAATAATAAACATAATTTTAATTCCTATCTGGCTTTATTATTTCTTCTAGAAAAGGTGGTCGTGGTGGAAAGAGTACATGGTGCGTGAGAGAGAAAGGTAGCAGCAGAACTTGTAGGTCGTAGGAGAAACAAATTCAAATCTGGGGAAATCCAAGATGGCTGCTTTAAGAATGACATTCAAAATGACAGATGCAAAAATGACAGATGTAAAAATGACAGTATTAAATGACAGATGCAAAAATGACAGATGCAAAAATGACAGATGTAAAAATGACAATATTAAATGACAGATGCAAAAATGACAGTATTAAATGACAGATGCAAAAATGACAGCTGCAAAATTGACAGATGTACAAATGATAATATTAAATGACAGATGCAAAAATGACAGTATTAAATGACAGATGCAAAAATGACAGATTCAGTACAGATTCAAATTTTAGCACCACATGTTGTGATATAAAATGGTTGCCTCTACATACCGGCGGTAATACAGATTTCTTCATGACGCCCTCTAGTCGTAGCACACAGTTTGTCGGTATTCCTTCATGACGCCCTCTATTGACGATACGCTGGTTGTCGGTAATACAGATTCCCATAATGGCGGACGGGCGTGGTCAAAATGGCGCCCAAAGTTTCAAAATGGCGCTCGTCCAATCAGAGAACAGCAGGCGTGTCATCCAAAAATGGCGCTCGTCCAATCAGAGAACAGAAGGCGTGTCATCCAAGATGGCGTCGACCAATCAGAAGCAAGGGGAGGAGCTACAGGAGTGGGGGTAACCAATCAGAGCGCAGCAGGCGTGGCCTAAAAAAAGTGGAGGGGCAACGCCCAGGTGTCCTAATACCTACTGTTATGGTTTTAGTTGCTTCACCAGGGCAATTTGAGAAGTTGTTTAGTTTTAAATCAAAATATATTGAGTTTTGTTTTTAAATATTATACTTTTTATTTTATTTCGTTTTTTTACACCTGTTTGGTAGTCCTTTCACTCGAATACGGGACCCGAAATTTACTAGCTGAGCCCTAGGGACCAACTCAGTTAAAAATAGGTCCTGGTTAATCAAATTATGAAATTCGAAAGTGCTTGCAAAACGCCTACGAGTTTGCGCCAATCGCGTGACGTCACGTTGCGTGTACAATTCTGTATCAGCTGTGGTTGCAACGTGTTTTAGTTGTTTTGCCGGTGCGTTTGTGATTCTTTCGTTTGTAATTGTTTCGTTTTGTCTTGATACGTGTTCGTTTTTGTTAGTTACCTTTTCATTTATAAAAATACGGATTTTTTCAAGGCTACTTGCATTAAAAAACCCCGAGAAGAAAGGTAAAATATCAACACAATTATCACATTTATTTTTATTAATAACTAATTTCTGTTTATTTAGCAAAAAAGGTATCTCATTATCACCACTTTGTTTCTGCCTTTGCCGATTGAGTTGTTAGTAATGTCCCGAAAAGTTGAAGAAGGGTTTGTTAGAGTACAGTCTGACAATTTACCAAAAGTAAACAATTTCATGATTGCTGGATATTTTTCTAACGACTGCTATTCTGCATCTGAAGTTCGTGGAGTGAAAGAGCATCGGTAAGTCGGTTTTAATAATTTGATTAATATTGATTCAGGTTAATAGCAGTTAATATTGATTCCTTTAAAATTGAAATAGTACTGATTTGAGAGAGATATAAATTTTAACATGTTATACTTTCATAGTTACTCGTGCAAATTACTGTGATTTTGCAGTAGGGTATGTGCAAGTACGAAGAGATGGCAATGTCTGCACAGTAAAATGCAAGATTTGCACTGAACATAAAGTAAAAGGCAAAAATTACGATGTTGTGCTACAAGTGGATGAAGAAGGAAGTTTTAAAGGTGGAATGTCTGGATTATGATGCCTCTGCTGGTAATCAATAATATTTACTTTAACAACAAATAACTAGTGATAGTCATTTTATATGCTACCTAACATTAATTTAAATAATAATAATTGATTACGTTACAATAAAATTGTATTGCATAAGCGACAGCCGTCGCGTTGTGAAGGTGGCAATGCCCATTTGCTCAGACAGGAGCAGATAATTGTAAATTATACACTAATTTAATCAATTTATGAGAGTTGTTAAGGAAACGGTTGTCTTTCTGTAAGCACCGGTGCCCACATGCGGGAATTCCCGTTGCGAGCCCGCAAAAATCAGTTCACACTACACGGTGAAATGACACACAGTAAACAATCTACTGCCATCAGAAATAGATGTATATTGCAGAAAACGAGTTGTATTTGCTTATATTATCTACAAAATGGTTATTTTGTGGTTAAAGATAATTGTCGAAGGTTTTGTATAATTAAATAACACGTTTATAATTTAAGACAATGTTTATTAAGAAAGTATACAAACACACACAATAAAACTTAACTAAGGTCCGTCCCATAACTCTTAAGCATAATTAAAGCAATAAATGAAAGCTGTAAAAAGATAATGTATTTACGAGAATAACTACTACATAATATGTAGTAGTATGTAGTAAAGATCTTAAGGGGGCTAGGGAAAGCTCGTGAGTTTCGCTTTATTAGATTTATAAATTATTTGAAAAGTTTTTTTTTTGAAATCTAACATAGCGAAATAAAATAGCGAACGCCCTTTCAAATTAATTTTTGTAGGTACTATCTTGGACAATAGGACTCTACTTTTAATTCAAATTTTCTTTTTAAATAAGAATAAAGTCCTATTGTCCAAGATAGCTAAAATTGACTTAGATACTAGATTTACAAACTACTTTGAAAGCACATTCGCTATTTTATTATAATATTGGTTGATGTAGAATCGCTTGTGCTACGTTAGATTTCAAAAAAAAATTTCAAATAATTTATAAATCGAATAAACCGAAATTCACAAGCTATCCCTATAGCCCCAATAAGCAGGTAGGTATTTTTCTAAATTCAATAACACCCTAACAATAGTAGCCCGTATGCCCTACAGTTATTTTCAGGTAAGTAGTTTTATAGAATCTTATCAGTAAATATTTTAAAAAACCCTAGTTATTTATATTAAGAAGATAAAAGTGAACCAAAACTGAATTTCTAAATAAAAAGGTTTAAAAACATTAATAAATATAAGTAAGTAATATGACTTAAGTTTTAGCTACATGCTAAATGCTTTATATTTCACTTCACTTGACAATCCTTGTCATCCTTTTCTTTAAATTTTGACAAATAACACCAATAAACAGCTGAATATCCAATAATTCTTCAAAATTATAGAACTCACCATTGTTAATTCTATTACCATTCTTGCGTCAAACACCCGCAGGTGTGAACTGCACAATATAAAACAAGGTACCTTGAGCCCGTACTTGCGGCTGCGTCAACCTTGCGGGCCTGTAGGGTTCTGCGTCAGGAAACGCCCGCAAGATGCTCGCAACGGTGACGCAGTATGTGTGAACTACACCATTTAACTTATAGTATCGTAAACCGCAATTGTGGGCCCGCAGCGAGCTTGCAACGGGAATTCCCGCATGTGTGAACCGGCGCTAAGGGCTTTGGTTTAAAACCTTACAATGAAATGTGACACTTTAAATAAGAAGTGAAATCCCTGAAAAATAGAAGTGAAGTTCTTGAAATAAGGGACTAAAGTAGTAACTACTATCTATTTTTTTTTTCTAGAGTCCTCTGAATTTGATTGTATTGCTCGAAAACTACTGAACCCAATTAAATATTTTAAAAACGAGCAAATAGTAAATTTATTTCTACATGTAACAGTAAAATATCATATTTCTAACTGGTATACTTTTATTTTTATCGGACGATACATAATAAAAGGTACCCATTTTTAGGGACAATTTCATTGAGAGTGAGTTAAATATTTTTTTTCTCAGAAAGTATATCTCATATATCTGTGAGATTTTTGTAGGGGTTAGAAAGGCGGTTGTTATCCTATTAATTTTCGGACAAAAAAGTGTTTTATTTAAGATATATATGAAGAAATAGCGAAGTATGCGTTCTTGTTTATTAATGGAGATAGCGTCAAATTTTTTTAGCGTTAAATTAACACTTTTCATATTATTAGACATATTATTTTCATATTATTAGTAGACATTATTTTCTTTAAAAAAATGTTCCGAATTTTAATAATAAAAGTGCAATAACAAAAAAACCGTTTTTTGTCGAAACCGCTTGTCATTAAAAATCGTTTTTTTTTTGTTTCCGCATTTTTATTATTAAAATTAGGAACATTTTTTTGAAAACAATAATGTGATACACATGAAAAGTGTTGATTTAGCGAAAAGAATTTGACGCTATATCTATTAATAAACAAGAACGCATAGTTTGCTATTTTTTCACATAAATCTTAAATAAAACGCTTTTGTATTTGAAAATTAATAGCATAAATACTGCAAGGTTTCTTTCTAACCCATACAGAAATCTCATAAATATATGACATATACTTTCTGAGAAAAAAATTAGTGAACTTACTTTCAATGAAATTGTCCCTAAAAATGGGTACCTTTTATTGCGTATCGTCCGTTAAAAACAAAAGTATACCAGTTAGAAATATAATATGTCGTATGTAGAAATGAATTTACTATTTGCTGGTTTTTAAAATATTTAATTCGGTTCAGTAGTTCCCGAGAAATACACTTTCAAAGTCAGAGGACTCTAGAAAAAAAATGGATAGTAGTCTCGGAATTGCAAAAACATTATTTTCATAATTCACATGATTTTTGTTTGAAAAATATAGGCTAAAGTAATTATTTTTTACAGGTGGGTGTAAACATGCAGTAGCGTTTCTTCTGTGGGTACATAGACGAAGTGAAGATCCTGCACCTACTGAAGTGCAGTGTTATTGGAAGACCCGATGCAATTTTTGGAGATCATGTAGTGGAAGTGAGGTGCCCATCAAGTAATAAAACTCTTAGAAATTACATATTTAACTACTGATGGAAATGCAACACTTATTCTTACACTGTAACTTATTTATGTAATAGCTATTTAATTAAAGCAGCAATACTTTATTTTATTAAAGCAGATTGCATATTTACTAATCCACATGCAATACGATCATATTATCTCAGAGCCGTCTTTAGGATCGATGAGGCTCTGGGCCCAGGACTGAGTGGGGCCTATGTAATTAGGGATGGAAAATTTTTCTTTTGACTTTACTTTGTTTCTTGAATCTGACCTATTAAAAACAATACATTTTAATGAACTAATAGCCGATTTTGCTGCAAAGAAATCACGAAAAAAAGTTTTCTAAAGAAACTGTGTATATAATTGTTTAGGATTACTTGGGTATGGGGCCTCTTGCTATCGCGGGACCTGGGCCAGAACCCTGCGGGCCATGCCTTACAGACGGCACTGTATGATCTGTATATCGTATAATGCTATTGTTGATGCAAGAATGTGGTCGAGAATTTTAAACTCTCGTAGTCGACGTATTACCCTCTCAATGTGTATTCGTAGACTTACTATTCGTTTGGTAGCTAAAACATCAGCTTTAAAGCTTTTTCTACACTTTTCTACATTGGGTGTTCCGTGTTCGTATCAATGAACATTTTCTCTCGATTAGCAAATGCTCAATATATTTAAAACCATAATGGTAGCACCAGCTGGAAGTTTTTGCAGAAAACCACTTTCTTCAACTATTATTGCATCAGATGCTCTTCCCCCAAATCCAGTAGATATGAAATTTATAATACCATTTGGGGTGCATGATATTAAATACTTTAACGTATTTGCCTTTTTATATTCTGACCAAGTCAGACTTTGATGAATCGGGTTACCTGGCTTTTCAATTTCAATTTCTAAACAGTCAATTATGGATTCAACATTGCTGTATATATAATTTTACCTTGTTTAATTGTGTACTTTTTATCATAACTACTTGTGATACTTTGAATTGTTTTCTCATTTAATTATTTTCAAAAACAGTTTTTAAATTAATAATAGTGGAGTGCTCAAACGGTAACAAAGCTGTTAGAAAACGATTTTCTGGGGGTTTAAAGAGTAAAAGTAAACACATATTTTAAATGGAAGGTTATGCTTATTACATGCTAAATCCAGATTTGTCCCATGATTGTCCAGTGCAAAAGGGCACTATTCAAAATATTCGAGATTTATATGGTAAACGATTATTTAGTTGTGAAGCTATATTTCCGTAAAAGGGCATTTCAATGTTTGTAGCGGTTTTTGTGAAAATCGAAATTCAATTTTGAAATTACAATTGCGGCTTATGGAGTTGTGAAACTTCACAAGCCGTTAGCTTGGTTTGATGCACCGTAAAAAGTCGGAAATTTTGCTGCTTTTTTAACATTTATCACTCCATATCTCGCAATCTAAGCCTTTAATCAAAAAATTTCTCTTTTGCAAAATTGTTTCCTACTCTCTTGGAATGACGATAATCCCCTCGGAATAATCTTTTAATTAATATTAAGGATAGAAATCATGAAAACATGTGTTACGCTCGCTAGTACACCATAGTTCGATCCTATATAATTATTAATTTAAAAACTGTTTCCGAAGATAATTAAATTAGAAAACGAATAAAACTATAATAAATAAATACAATAACTTACGTTATATCATTTATGGTAATTTTGTAATACGGTAACGTTTCAACATTTTATTAAATACAACAATAAGTACTATCAAATGAGTGTACTCCTTTCTTACCTAAGTATAATACTATGATTAGTATATTTCAAAACGTACTAAATTGATCAACTTCAGTGAACTAGTAAAATCACTTTAACTTGCCACTTACAATCACTTTTTGAAAAGTACTGTCTGCTATATGCCAATGTTGCCAGTACTGTTGTATACTATCCTTCATGCTTAAAACTCCATATTTCAACAAAACGTAAAATACGCCGACCGGACACTTTGCCGACCGCGGACACTTCGCCGACCGTGGACACTACGCCGACTGGCCGTTTTGGACACTTTGCCGACCGTGGACACTACGCCGACCGCAAGCAGTGGACACTTTGCCGACCGTGGACACTACGCCGACTGCAAGTGGTGGATACTTTGCCGACCGTGGACATTACGCCGACCGTAACCGGTGGACACTTTGCCGACCGTGGACACTACGCCGACCCTTAAAATAAATTTTACTATTGGACACTTTGCCGACCGTGGACACTATGCCGACCGCAACAGTTGGACACTTTGCCGACCGTGGACACTACGCCGACTGGCCGTTTTGGACACTTCATTTATTGAAGATATATTTTGTTTCATTTCTAGGAAATTTTTGTTTTTCTAAATTGGTTAACAATATGGCCGATAATATGCAAAACAACAATTTCTTTTCATTATTTTAATCTGTCATTATAGTTCAGTGATCAGTCAATCTGTTTTTTCAGTTTTACCTTGCAAAAAGTCAAGTAGTTTTGGTTTTTGATATGTTTTGTGTGTTGGGATCCTTATTAAAAATTCAAGCTTTTTTCTATCCACTTGTAAATGTACCTCTCCAGTTTTCGTACCTTGCACTGCTCTAACGACTGAAACTTAGCCATTTCTTGTCACATTTTGGAAATCTCTTCTACCGGTAAGAGAAGAAGTGTTGCTTTACAAAAGTCAAAAATAATGAAAAAAATTAAAGAAATGACCGAGTTATAGCTTAAAACGGACATGAAAACATTTTTTTTTGTATGGCCTATATGTAAAGCTCTACTTCACTCCTTCAAAATAGGGAGTAAAGTAGCTATTTTACTCCCTAGGGAGTAAAATAAAATAAACTCGTTATATCCAAGGAAACCTAACCTACTATGCTAAAATTATGTAAATTTGGTGTTAAAAATTTCAATTGTTAGAATGATATTTAACAGTATTTTCGAAAATTTCGGGGATTTTGCGATCAAGTCTTTAGGTCGTGCAACAAATACCGTATACACCACAGAATTAAATAGCCTTTTAATCTCGCGTATGTTTATTGCCCTTGCTTACGCTCGGGAAAATAAACTTCACAATCAGGATTAAAAGATGCAGTGTAGTCCATTGGCATGTACTATAATATTTTCAGAAATTTTTCATGTTTCAGTGATGAAGTTTATAAAAAGATCTATCAAAAATTTTTAGAAAAACCTAAATTTGTATTAATAGTTCAGTCAATCTGTCAGAAAAACAGGCCATATCGTGCAAAAGATCCGGTAGTTCTGAGTTTTGGATATGTTTTGTATGTTTGGGGTCCTTATTAAAAATCCAAGTTTACGACCTTGGTGCACCACCGCCGTATTGAAAAAAATGAAAATTTTAACATTTCTTCGGTTTTTGAAGAATATCTTGTAAACGATGTATTTTACAGCGAAAGTGGTTATCTTTAATTTTAAAGTAGACTAGATTTGCTACACTTTGAGTGTTGCCGAAATACATCTAGGATAGAATGGGAAACTGGGCTCTTTATCCTGTTTCGTCCAAAAAATGCTGCCATTCTTTCATGCACTTTCAGATGCACAAAAGAGTTTTGGTCCGGTATATGGTCAGATATGACCATATAACAAACACTGTGAAGACGATGAAAAGGTCTGGATGACTGGCCCGTGGTCGTGGGATCACGTCAGTGTGTTTACTCGATGGACTCTAAAAATGGTACCATCTTCAGAACATCTTTGACGAAGTTAAGAAATACTGTGATATTAACTTAGTAACATCTGAGCAACATGTGGATATGAAGCCTTCTTACATTACCCGAGATAATGAGAACATGGATAAGCTCAGAGACTGTTTTATCAACACTCCCCATTTTCCAAAGCTGGCTTGATCATTGAATGATTATCAGAACTACCAAAACTTTGAAGAGCTGTATCTTGGCAACTATTGGATTTTGCAAAGTCATTCTGCACTCAAACTGTTGCAAATCTAGTCTACTTTAAAAAAATAAACATAACCAAAAATTGAAAATAACCATGTTTGTCGTAAAACACATCGCTTAGGAGATATTCCGCGAAAACCGAAGAAAGATCAAAATTTTCCTCGATTCTTCAAGATATCAGTCCGCGGTGCGAACGCCATGATCGAAATCTTGGATTTCTAATAAGGGCCCCAACATACAAAACTTATCCCAAAACCAAAACTACTTGAGTTTTTGCAAGGTAAAATGTGCAGATTGGCTGGGTACTGGACTATAATGACAGATTAAAAAATGAAAAGAAATTGTTGTTTTGCATATTATCGGCCATAACTCGGTCATTTGTACTAATTAAAAAAACAAAAATTTCCTAGAAATGAAACAAAATATATCTTCAATAAAAAATTTTATTTGTTGAGTAAATATCATTTTGAACCGCTGAAACTTGAAAATTCCCAAAAAACCCTTTTCTCATGAGACTGTTTCAGGCTATAACTCGATTTTCATTATTTTTGAACTTTTGTAAAGCTAAACTTCTTATCTTCCCAATAGAAAAGAAGAGTAGATTTCGAAGAAATGGCTAACTTTTTGTCATAAGGGTAGTGTAAGGCACCAAAACTGGATGAGGTACATTCAGCAGATTGGGAAAAAAAATCGAAGTGATGAGAAAATTCTGCAAGTGTGAAAAGTCTCTATGCTTCAATATCAAAACAGTTATGTAGGTGGGAGGTCTTGTATATTTCATGTGTAGCACAGTGTAATTGTTGTTTACAAGTGATAAATCGAAACTGTAGTTTATGCTTGTGGGATTTCCCCATATACTATAATTGGGCAACGTCCGTTGTATTTTGGGTTATTGAAATAAATAAATAAATATGGTGTATGTTTAAAAAAACTACCGCAACTACCTAATTTTTGTTTTTGTTTTAATTGTCCCAGTTTGTCATTTTAAACGATATATTAAAAATCGAGGGTAAGATGGAGTCGGCGTTAGAAGATTAATTAAAGGTCAAAAAACTCGTTGTTTTGCGAATATCTTACTTCCTATTGCTCGGAGGTCAATTAAGGTTATTGTAAAAATGAAAATAATTAAATTTCCGACAAAAAAGGTTATATTCATTTTTTACGTATACCAAACCGTTTGCGAGATATACAGCAAAGAAGATGTATAATGTATACGTTGTATACGTTTCCGCACCACCTTCCAGGTAGCATACGAGGCGCGTTTTTTACATTGTTTTCCAGTCTAATCCATGTTTAGTGTTAAAAAATTACGTCTCGTCTTCGTCTTTGTCAATTTCGTGTATCTGTATTTCGTTTTTATCCTCTTTGAGTTCTTCATCTTCACCCTATTTATATTTCTTTATATGGAGCAGAGAAGCCAAAATTTGTTAAAGTCGTTTTGATCCATATCTACGATATAAGAAGCTAGAAAGACCAATCAATAATGGTGATAAAAATAGTCTTGGTCACACTGCAGACGTTATATGACTGTGCACCAGATTTTCAAATTCGTAGTTTTAACTTAAATTGTCACAGAGCACTTGGAGTTTTATTTTATTAAGGACCGGTATTTCCATCTTCCTATAATGTATCTAGTGAATAATTATGGTAACAATTGTTTTTACAATCATATATATTCTATATATTCGATAATGGAGTACGTAAAATTTTGGTGATGTATGGAGCAGCTAAGTCCGAAAATTCACTTGATAACCATCGATACTTAAGTCTTGCGAAGTCTACTAGATTCAATACAGCTGTAAAATTACCATCTCTTCCACCTACAACTGCAGCAGCTCAACAACATCTGTACCGTGTATATTATTAAATAAGTCCAAACCTGACTGGGAAAAGATATAAATCCACCACATGGGAGTGCATCTTAAATAACGATTTCTTGGAGTCCGTCACGACACTACTATCACGTGCGCCGTACAGTATTCTTAATACAATTTTTTGTAATTGTACAAAAGGTTGTGGTGGAAACTGCGGATGCAAAAAAACGGATTATCTTGCTCCGTTACTTGCGGCAATTGTCATGGACAATTAATGCCGCTCCTGAAGCAGCTGTCGTTGATTCTTCCGATAATTATTCCACTGAGCAAGATTTCCAAAATGTGACAAGAAATGACGAAGTTTTGGTCATTAGAGTAGTGCAAGGCACCAAAACTGGATGAGGTACACATTCAGCGAACTGGGGAAAAAAACTCGAAGTGAAAAAACTCATTCTGCAAGTATGAAAAGTTTCTATTCTTCAATATCAAAACAGTTATGTTAGTGGGAGGTCTTGTATATTTATTTTTTTATTTCTAGCACAGTGTAATTAATTCTATTATGACATAACAATATTAAAATACAGAAATTATAGATTCGAGTCTTGAGTTATCTAGTCAATCTTTGCTCGCCATCTAAATAATGTGAGCTTAATTTAGAGTATATTATTATTTTGAAAGGGGTATAATTACATCAAAACCAATAACTTCAGTAGTAGTAATAACTGTAGTTAGTGTATAATTCTGATTAATGGCGAAAAATATCTTTTATTTGTTCCATATGGAGGAACGTTTATGTCTAAAGTAACTGAACTAAAAGAGATTTCAACCATTAAACAACTAGCACATGTAAATTATTATAATCCGAACATGATTGACACTTTAATTAAACAAAAAGATTATACGTTAGCTATCAAAAGAATATATCCCATTGACAATCAAACAAACGACACAAATTACATATCTATATCATATTTTGACAAAATATTAGAAAAAGTTGCACATATAGTAAAAAAAACCAACAATTATAAAATAGCCTTTAAAACTAACACTAACACTTTTTCAGGGACTCCTCAATTTTATTTAATGCTAGAGATTGAACAAACGATTAATGAAGTTGGGTATTTACTGTTTGAATTATTCTCTTTGTAGTTCGGTATACTGGGTGAGGATTTTAAAGTGTTATACGACGAAATTTCAAAAACGACTTGGACTATATTAATGCAATTCGAGATTGGTAGAAAGGGAGATACATTTTGATGTAGCTTTTAAATATCTACCCTCTTCCATTTTTAACGGGTGGGGGTAATAGGATGATACATTTTTATTTTTGAAATTTGAATCTACGTAAAGAACTACGTATGTATACACAGAATTACTAAATTTAATTTATAATTATCTACTAATATAATACTAATTTATTAATTATCAAGTTAGAAATAAAATATAATAATTTGCCATTTTATTTTAATTTATTTAACGTTTATCATGCTTCAGAAGGTGCCCGAAATGCCTCCCTTCAGCTTCTACACACTTTTCCATCCTTTTCCTAAATAATAATAATTGCTACAACCCATAACCTGGAAACCAGGCCCCAGAAGCTATAAGCTTGTGCGGGAGGGAGGGGGCGATTATTATTATTACGTAGGCCCTATGTGCGGCTGCAGCCGACTTACAGATGGAACAGCGCAAATCCCACATTTGTGTCACAGCTAAGGAAAACTGCAGAAAACCTTAACCAGATCTGCCGGCACCGGGAGTCGACCCGGGCCGCCTGGGTGAAAGTCCGGCACGCTAGACATTACACTACCAAGGCTATAAATGGATTTCGTACTCCGTGTAACATTTCAGGCGTCACTAATTGGCATTTTAGTAAGCATGTCGGATACGATTTTTCATATTTTTTTCTGTAATGAGTACAGTTGCTATAGCTTTTATTTTATAAAACCCTACATGAAAAACTCAACGGAGTCAAATCGAGAGGGCCAGTTTATCGGGCCAGCTCGACCAATGCACTTACTGTCAAACACCTCATTGAAATAATTGCGGGCCTGCCAGTCTTGCATAATGAGGTGGTGCCCCATCCTGCTGAAACCACATGTTAGGATTTATGTTTAACAATTGGGGTAACTTGTTTCTTAAGAAATTTGTATACACTTGTCCATTTAAAGGTCATTCAAAAACTTTTTTTTAATAATTTTTATTTTCATAATCTAATTAATATCTCTGCAATAAGTGTGGTAAATTTAATAGTATTTTGTACATACGTAGCTTTTTACGTAGATCCAGATTTCAGAAAAAAGGATGTATTATCACATTTAAAATTCCGAAGTTACCCCCAACTCCTTAAAAATGGGAGGGGTAAAAATTTAAAAGCTACATCAAAATGTGCCCCCTTCCTACCAATTACCTGTCCCGGATTGCATTGAGATAGTCAAAGTCGTTTTTGAGATATCGTGAGTAGGAAAAATATGGGTGTTCTGGAGCCACTTCCCACCACTCCCACCCCCCACTACTTTTTTCAAGGTCAAGGTCGCGAAAAAGGTTGGCAAGACTGCATTACAAGGTTATGTTTTCAAGGTTATGTGTGTAAGGTTGGTAGTACTCAAGGTCATTTGCTCACGTTATAGAGAGATGAAAAGAGAGAGAGCGTAAATAAATGTTGGTAACACTCAAGGTTATGTTTTTCAAGGTTTTGTTTTCAAGGTGATGTGTGTAAGGTTGGTAGTACTCAAGGCCATTTGTTCACGTTAGAGAGAGATGAAAAGAGAAAGCGCTTAAATAAATGTTAGTAACACTCAAGGTTAAATACAATAATAATTTCTGCTTAATAAAACGATTAGAGAGAGACAAAAATCAAGGAAAGCTTAGCCGTGCTCAAAACCATTTCTAGAGAGAGAGCGAAAGTAAATGTTCAAGGTTAAATACAATAATAATTTCTGAAGGTTTTTTTTTTAAGTTAAAAACAATCTTAAGCAAGCGTAAACAATATTATTATATGTTGTAAGATACGATAGTCTGGATAAGATTTACGCTGTATAATGCACAAATTTCATTTTTAATCTTTTATGATAATATAATTACATTTATATGTCAAGGCCGTAAGAGAGGACGGACATTGTCAGCTCATAATAGTTAAAGAAGCTCTATAAACAAATATACCTACCTTTGCAATTCCGTCTTTTTGGTATACCTGTTAACATTTATAAAAACAACAATTATCTTTATTACATTACAGCTCCATTGGCGGAGAAAAAAGTTCAAAGATGAACAATGAACGAAATGAATTATTAATATGTTTTTTTTCAATTCTTGTCTAAGTAGACGAAAACTGCATTCATATAACGTGACGTACCCTCAAGGTTTCAGCGAGGTATCAGGCTCGTATTTAAAAGAATGAAAGAATAAAACCTTTAAAGCATTTATTTATTATTAATTATTGTTCCCTATAAAAACATGTTAAAAACTAATAGTAAACTAACTAAATTTTCATTTTCTAGAGATTTAAGATATAAGCTAGATTTACATTACTGAAGTATTTACCTTTGGAACTTGAAATTACAGCATGTGCACATGCTTTACAAAAAAAGTTCGATTTTTCATATTCCTATGCCATCTAACACAAAAGATGATCGCTTATTTACCTTTTCACAATTTACATTAATGATTTTTGAAACATAAGAATTGTAAACAATATTTAATCCTTTCAAGATAAAAATGAATGGAGATGTTGATAACGATAGAAATGTGTAGAACTTCTTTTTAATGATGAGTGAAAGATATTACGATGTTGTTTTTTTCACATCGCAGCTAGGATGCGTGAACTCTCCTAAAGTCATTCTAGATTCCTTATAGGAATCGAGCCCAATTAAGTAAAATACTTGTATTTACCCTATAGCGGAGTTGTTCACATGATAAGATTATTATTTATTTATTATTTAGGCGGAGTTATTTGCTCGTAAATAGCAACAAACAAAGTCACTTTAAATCCAAATAAAACATACTATTTTTTCCACTAGGGTAAAAGTGCCTCCTCCCTATGATTAGAAGTTTAGTTTAGCAATACCAACAATTTTTTAATAGAAGAAAAAAAATTAAAACAAAGGTCTTTGAATAAACCCCAGCGTGGCTGAATACTGGACAGTCAAATGTCGTTTTCTCGACATTGATCCAAGTGTAGGCGAATTTTCAGATATCGAATCTTGGTTCTCTAACTCATGTTTAATATGTATTTATTTTTAAGCGTTTTATATGTATAAAATGATGATGTACTTCAAACAATATTATTGCTTGGGTGATTGTTAAATCTAAGACGGCTGTGAAAACTGCTGCAGCGCTATATTTCCAGCGGTTTGTTGGACGCACCGATTTTCACCCACGTTTCAAGCAATTTTCAGATTCTGAGTCTCGGTTGTTTAATTGTCACTCGAGGGTTAATCAACAACCTGATACTAATTTTCGGTTCACTAAACGTTGTACAAGTCGGAGCCAATGTTCAGAAACCGAATCAGGATTCCTTACAACTTGCCCAAGCTTCAGCCAATTTTCACCCGTTAGGTCAATGCCAGTTACCCATAGAATATACTTAAGTCAAATATTAGATACTATTTCGCTAATTTGCTTTAGCTAGTCTAAAGCTAAGTACTCACAGCAGCGGATCCGCAGGCGGATGTCATACGATTGGTCGGATTGAGTCGATTTGACTCAAACCGACCAATCGTATGACATCCGCCTGCGGATCCGCTGCTGTGAGTACTTACCTTTAGTCAATCTCTACATATCAAGTGCCGGTTACATACTTATCACCCAAAACCTTAGCCAACTTTGAATCTTAGGTTCGCTAAACTAACTCCAGTTTTAGCAATCTTCAAAATTCAAAATCTTGGTTTCTTACCCTTCGGCTAAGGTTGGGTCAATATTCATATTATATTTTGCTAAATTTCTGTAAATGTGGTTTATTGTAAAGATGGATTAGTGGTTGCTAACCTACTGAATTTTTATGAACTTAAACTTACATTGGCAAGACTAAAGTGTAAACTATATTGACTTACCGACTGTACATATATATATGCACAAGAAGACGTACACTATGAAAGTGTTAGGTTTGTACGGTCTCAATATGTGTTGAGAGTCTAAGACATTAATCATTTATACAAATTTTCGATTTCTTCGTATTTATTTTGTTAATGAACATTTTATATCCAACACAAAAATTGACTCTGCATTCAGTTACGGCAAAACAGTAATGGTAGACTTCGTTGCTTGTTTGCACTAGCATTCATTAAAGGAAAAGGATTGTGTAATAGTTGCTTTGTTTCTCAATTACCAGCCTTGGTACTACATTAACATTAAAGATCGGTCCAAGACTAACTTTAGTTTTATTGCGATATCGGTGTCATTTATTGTCCAAAACATTGCATAACGTATTGGTTTTAGCCAATAACAACCAATATTGGGTAACTCTGATCTTTCCATGTCTGAGACCAAGCTTGGTATCAAATTATCATCCATACTTTAGTCTAGCAGTGGGCCATTTTCGGATATTAAGGTTGTGCCAAGGTTGATAAACATTGTTTCAAACAAAAGCTTATAGTGGTATTTTGTTTTAAATGGAGAGCCGCGATTGCTAACATAATTAAGCGTCAAATAAACTGCCACTTTTAATTCTGATAACGCAATATACCTACTATTTATCTATGGTTTATACAATGTTATCAAAAAAGACTACATTAAGTTAAACCTGTCTTTAATGTGGACTTAAAGTACACGTTTCATAAAACGTACATGTTTTGTCGTTAGTAAGTGCTTTATTCAAAACATAAGTTAAAACATAAATTTACAAGAGGTAGGTACATGTATAACAGTGTAACATACGTATTCTGTATTTCGTTAGATCAACAAATGCTGGAAAAAATGTCTTAAGCAAAAATTCTATAAAAATGTTGATTAATTTGTTGTGTTTCGATTTGTTTTAATGTTAATAAAGTTGGTAACTCGTTTTGTTAATCAAATCACGGGAAATTCAATGGTCCTACATGATACGTGCTTGACTTCGGAAACAATAAGCATTTGTTGTAAAAAGCACAATATTTAATTTGTTTATATTAAACTCTTATCGAGTTTAGTAAAAATTAAAAGAGTATCTGCCTTTATTTCAATCGAAATGGAATCTGGATAAAAGCATATTCAATTTAACCGTTATTCCCGAGATTAAAAGAAACTTTATAGAATATCATATTTATACAAATACTACGTTACATAACTGATTTATGTCTAATACATCTAAATTTCAAAAATGTGCTATACTAATTATACGCAATATTGGTACTGGTTGCGTTCTTATTGACTTTTATTGACAATAACAAAAGAATTCCCTTTTTCTGGTTTTGTTATATTTTCAATTCATTATAGAAAGAAATTTCTTTCTAATATATCACCGATCTAAGTATTTCTAATCAAATTACTAAAGTTTTCATTTAAAAAATACAACTTTATGAAGTAAACCAGAAATCAATGATTATAATTAGAAAAGCCTTATTCAACTAGTCAGTGCTACTCATAAAGACGCTTTAATAGTGTCGAAACTGCTTTTTAATATCTTTAATAACAATTCATAAGAAATACCAAAACGACAATTTCCTATAACTCAAAAAATAAAAAATAAGTAAATCGAGAATGCTCGCTTGTTTTCTTTTGTTATCTGGCCACTAAAATGCCCTCGGCGAGCAATTTAAACCACCCGATTTCAACATCTGGAGACCCACAAGAGAACCTTTTTATGAAATGTGCATCTATGGAATGTGGAGTCAACGCTCTGTATATATAACTGCACATAACGGTGGTATCTTCTGACCTCCGAACACTTGGCAGCGCTGCTGGAGGTAACAGCGAACTATAAGTATCTTTTTATATATAAATTTTGGAGGTCGGTTCGTATCTTCTGTATACTCTATATATGACAAAATAAAACAAGGGAAATAATTTCCCCTTTCTTGAGATTCGGATTCTAGAGGTTCCCCTCATCACAAATATAACAAATTTTTAGCAATATATCCACGGGAATACCCGGAAGTCAGGCCGTCTCCTCTGTGTGACGGAGGTGACAGCTTAACAGGCATCTATATATATATATATATATATATATATATATATATATATATATATATATATATATATATATATATATATATATATATATATATATATATATATATATATATATATATATATATATATATATATATATATATATATATATATATATATATATATATATATATATATATATATATATATACATATATACATATATATATATATATATATATATATATATATATATATATATATATATATATATATACTCATGATCTAATATGCCCCTCATTTAATTTATGAGCCGATACTAAATTTTCATGTTAACGTTACCGATCTTTTATTTATGAAATTTTTAAAAACGGTGATACCATATCACCTCATATATATATATATATATATATATATATATATATATATATATATATATATATATATATATATATATATATACATATATATATATATATATATATATATATATATATATATATATATATATATATATATGAATAGAAAGATTAATGCGCGTATATAAACATATAACAAAGGGATAATAATGGGAATTCGCGCAAGAGATTTATAATAGAAAGTTAGTTGCAGCCGTATACACGTGTTTCGCACTTATTAGTGCTCATCAGTACGGCATAGCAGATAGAAGAAATAGAATTTAAGCAACAAACTAGAAACAATGTATAACACAAGGTTTCACAGATACGGCTGCAACTAACTTTCTATTATAAATCTCTTGCGCGAATTCCCATTATTATCCCTTTGTTATATATATATATATATATATATATATATATATATATATATATATATATATATATATATATATATATATATATATATATGCTTTTAGTACTTATACACCTCCGAACGCTATATACAGCGTACGAGTCGGACTCAAAATCCGGAGGCAACTCGTCGATATCGGAGTCGAACGCGCTAACCATGTTATTCGGCATCAGGACACCTCCAGCATCATTTTCCACCTATTTTCAGCCGGAGTCAAACGGGACCTATTTACGTATACTTATATACATTTTAGTTCCAGCGATTGCCGCAGAGTCGCTGCGAGATATACATGTATACGCCGCGCGGTTGTGTTTACCTCCGCATGTATAAAAGCATTCAAAGGATGTTTTTGCCTCCGAATTCGCGGCAACACTGCCTAGCATATTTTTAGTTTATATTCGTGATTTGTTTTGCTGAAGCCAGTTTAAAAACGCGTCATTTCCTTATCTAAGGTATCACGTTTCTGTCTGTATTTCTTAGTAAATATAATTACATCTTTTTAAATGGAAAGAATGATTATATTATATTAAAACTGTACTCTTATTTAAAATTCTTGCAAATTATTACGAAATTAGGACTTATTACAGTAATAAGAATTTATTTTTAATGCATAAATCTTAGATTTGGGACAAAATTCGTGAAGTGGACCCAATTTAACAATAGCTATATCTTAGTGATTTTATAAAATTATTGATTTATTGAGAGTTATGAACAGTAACGTTTCTACACAACGATTCAGGAAAACATTCGTTTTTAAGATACTCAAACATTAAAATCAATGTTTTTCGGCAAATCTCTGTATAAAGAAATATACAATACGAAGCTAATGTTTTTATCAAATATGATATTTTTATAAACAATAATAGGATACACAAATCTTTACAGCAAACAAAATTAACAAAATATCTTATTTTAAAGGATTCTCTTACAAATTAAGAAAATTGATGATTATGAAGAGAAACGGCAGATTTTGCAGGTGGTCAACTATACAGTGTGTGCCGTAAAGGTCGATCCATATGGGAAAACATTTTAATATTCTTTGTTTAAAGGAAAAAACTTTGTTGTTCAATCACTTCTGCTTCGAAAAATACTTGAAATACGCCATGTCAAAGTTTACAAGTGACAATAGGTGTTTAAATCGAGATGACCTTATTTGTTAAAATATAGAAAAATCTTATTAAGAAAAAATATTCCTAATGACATTTTACGTTCACAAACCGGGCTTGAAGAAATATCCCGACATGAAAAATTCCTTTTTTAACATTTTTTGATACACCCCCGTTACTGATTATTTTGAAATCATTAAAAATGCTTTAAAGTAGTAGGAAGGCAACAATTGCAGAGCATATTTTCTAATAATATTGAATGGTGTAGGTATTTTTGACAAATATTAAAATTATCAAAAAACAAAATAAAACATTTGGCGATTTTCCAATTTACAAGAAAACAACGTATAGTTTTATTAACTTTTTTAAATAATTGTTTGAATAATACAAGAGTTGTTGAAACTACTACTTAAAAACTTAATAAATTAATTCGCAAAGAATAGTACAATTTGAGGTTTTGGAACCGATCAACAAGATTGAAGAAACTCTTGAAAATTTCTATCTAATAAAACATAATGACAAATTTATATTCCAAAATTGAGAAGATATTAGAATGACGTAACAACAAGCTTGTTTCGTTTCCAATAATAACTTGCTAATAATAAATTCCAAAGACCTAAAGATTGTGTCAAAACTTGAGACATTCGTTAAGTACTTCTTTTTTGGTAGATCTATATCTTCCTATACCATCAATAGAATTTAAAATTTTTAAAAATATACCGGATGGCCTAGATAAAACGCTTCATACTTTGGAGTTCAATGACGATTGTTACCAACCTCAAAATAGCTACGCGTTCATTAAAGTATAATTTTAAAAGTCTACATAATTACAATACATATTTAATTAATAGCACTTCTAATACGATATATTGTATTAGAGTTTATATATACTAGTTTCACCAATAAAATGACACTATTTTCCCTATTTTCAGTTATGATCACCCTCAATCGTGCTTTCCACTGCACAATAGCTCACGGAATAGTTTCTTGAAAATCTAAATCTCTCCCTTTCAATTCTTCCCTATTTTTAAACGGTTTCAGGATACTGCTCACTTTTCTCTGTAAAGCTTTAACTTAGTAATCAAAAGAATTAAGGTCTGGCGAATTTGAAGGCCAATGTTTGGCTTAAATAAAATTAGGACAACGTTTTAGTAAATTAATTATGAGAACCTTTAAGCTTGTCGAGAACGGTGCGATGTATTGCTATCCAAAAACTATAATAATATTTATCTAGGTGCAGTCGTTCACATTCCGGAAAAAGTTGTAAATGTCTAATGAAAGTTTCATTGTTGAATCTTGTTTTGTAGATTTACAAGAAACCAGTTCATTTCAGGAAACAAAGCATATACCACAATTTTTAAAGAAAACCTGACTCGGTGTTTGTACAAGCGTAGTAGGGAGATGTTACTTTTTAAACCTCGACTGTTTGTCCGATTATGCTATTTTGCAACTTGTGGGAGCATGCACTATAAAATCTTTTTCGTTTTGAAAACCCATTCGTTTGACATCATTGAACATGTACATTCGCTACAGATATGACTATAAATTTGTATTTCTATCGTCGTTGCATCTAGTAGGGTACAAGAATATTTTTTCTAAGTGTCTGGGGAGAAAGAAATCTGCACAAATTTGAAATATGAATAATTATTTTACTATTGAGTTTAGATAAGCTGCGATTTTTAAACAGATAACTAGATGTTCATACAACAGAATCAGCACCTTAGAAACTTTCGGTTATATTCTCTTTGGCAACCTATAAAGACCGTAATTTTATAGGTGTCGCATCGGTTAGCATTTGGTACTAATGTTAGTCATTAGCTTGTATATAAGCCAGGAATCTGTGTGTGGGGTTCACAGGTGATTAGCTCCAGCTGATGAGAATGCAACAAACTCAAAACAGTCTGTCCTAGAGTATCACTTGTGAATTCCACACATTTCATTATTTTTCTGGGTTAATAGTCTTAAATAGTCTTAGTAAATCTTTTATATTTTAAATTGTCAATTCCTATACGATGTTTTGTCTTTGCTGATTCACTAAATTTACAAATGGCAAATTTGGAGTTTGCCGGAGTTTTTAGTTACTTTTTCTTTTTAACAATCCCTGTCTTGTGGTCTCCTAATCTTTACTGCCAATTTCTCGTTTACAGTATTCATGCTATTGGTTGATTTCTGGAATTGTCAAAAAGTTGTACCGGTTTATAAGAGTATTTTTACAAACCTTTTAGTAGGTATTTGATTGTAATTTGGTATATATTTTGGAGTTGCTAATGACAAACCTTTCTTGTTGTAAATCCTACCATGCTTTATTGCAATACTGAATCTTTGACCGAGGATTTGTATTGTTTGAGCAAGCTTTCCAGAAGCTGCATGTTTACAGCAGAAAAGTTTTTCAAAATTCCATGCCAAGTATAAAATTTGTCAATTTTATGTTCGAGTTAATTCTTGTTTAAATTCTTGATTATTTATGCATTAGAAATTAATTCTACTAGCTAAGTAAACTACACTTTAAATAAAAAAACCCAGAAAGTATCATAGCATTCTAGATGAATGCAAGCAAATTAGAGTTGCAACCAAATTTTGCAGATTTTTCCCCACAACCTTATGTATGGATATCTTGTATACCTTTGAGATTTATATTCACATGCAGTCATCCAGTTGGTACCTGTCAGAGATTCTGTTGAATTTAATTATTTTCTAAAGCACCTTTTTGTCTTGAATAATCGTGTCATTGTCATAGAAATATCCGACTTGGGCGTCACAGAATTTATGCAGAATGGTGTAATCAACAAACAAAATTTTCGTCCAACAAGATTATAGATAAAATTTCTATCTTATAAAATCACAGTTATAAAATTTAATGACAAATTTAAACCCCAAACCTGAACTGACGTAACAACAAGCTTGTTTCGTTTCCGATAACAACCTGTTAAAAATAAATTACAAAGTCCTAAACATTGTGCCAAAACTTTTGAGACATTCGTAAATTACCTCTTTTTTGTAGATCTAGAGCTTCCTATACCGTCAATGCAATTTAAAATTTAACGCTAAAGCATAATTTTAAAAGTCTACATAATTACAATACACATTTAATTAATAGCAATTCTAATACAATGTTGGGCTGAAATAAAATTATGATAATGTTCTAGTAAAATAATCTTGAGATAATTTGAGTTTGTAAAGACGATGTGATGAATTGCCATCCAAAAACTAAAATAAGATTTATCTGGATGCATGATTTGCATGTGTTTTACGTGGGGTTCCCATATCAACATACCCCCACGTTCCTTCCAAAGGAGGAAGCAATTGAGATACGCTCAATCAGCGCGCAATCGCACAGCAATTGCTCCCAGTTACTCGCTGGTCAGAGCGAGGTTGCCTATCCACCCTCTATTAGCTAACCAGGCTAGTACCGGAGCGATTAACATATACGTGCTCATGCGCCGGCATCTTCCCGTCCCCTTTCATACGGGGCTAAGTACCTAGTCCAGCAATAGGACTATTCCCCCAACTTAAGTCAGTTCAGTACAACCGAGCCAGAGTTGGGGCCACTGCCAGATCGAATACAACCTCAAGTGTGGCATGACTTGGTTTTTAAATGGGTTTGCCACCCCGATCTCCCAGTTACAGGCCTGGTATGCCCCCGATAGAGCTTCGTTTCGAGGCTACTTTATAGGGCCCATCAAAGTAGCACCCCGGTGTGTGCCCGTTAAGGTGAAGTTGTCTTGAACGTGAGAGGCTATGTATCTTCGCATCATCATAGGTCTCTAGACGATTTCTCATTTTCAGTTTCTCATGGGTTAGCGAGCGAACTCCCTAAGCGAGATAAACCTCACTTGAATCTCCTCTATTCGTCTAGGCCAGACATGAAATGTCAAGGTTGTTTTACGTGGGGTACCTGTGTGAACTTACCCCCACGTTCCTTCCAGAAGGAAGTGATTGGGATACGCCCAATCAGCGCGCAAGTTGCATAACCGGCAGTCGTGCAATTGCTACCAGATTGACTCACTGGTACATAGGAGCGAGGTTGCCTATCCACCCTATACTAGCTAAGTCGCGCATAGTGACCGAGCAGTTGACTTAACACGCTGCTCACCCGCCAGCACACTCCCGTCCTCTTTCATGCGGGGTGAAGTACCACGTCCAGCAATAGGACTATTCCCCAACTTGACGCTGTTATCAAGAGGGACCACTGACCGATCGAATCCAACCTCAAATGTGACAGGACTTGGTTTTTAAGCGGTTTTTCCACCCCGATCTACCAATTTTAGGCTTGGTGGGCCCTCGACAGAGCTTCTTTTAAGTCTACACGTTATAGACTCCCGGTGCGTACCCGAATTTGGTGAAGTTGTCTTGATAGTGAGATGCTATGTATTCGCTTCAACTATTCTTAAGTGTAATGGCTTTCAGAGCTTCTCCCAATCACTGTACCCGGCTGCAGTCCGGATCATAGGGTGGTCAGGATAGCTCCTAAGCACATTTACCTGGCGGCTTGCAGTTTCCCATTGCCCAAAAGCGGGATAACCTCACTTCTAGTCACCGCACTAGAGATTCAGTTAAACAGCGGGTTCCTTTGGTGACCATACATGACCTCGGTCATGCAGCGGGTTCCTTGGTGACCATAAATGACCTCGGTCAAACAGTGGGTTCCATTGGTGACCATAAATGACCTTGTCCCTTAGGCGAGATTCGAATCCGCCCACACCATTCTCATCTACCAGGGCTCCCCCTGATCGGTCAGAGTTACCGTCGAGAATTCTCACGAATTTCTCTACCACACGCTTTATTCTAACAGCTTCATCCGTTTCCCGTCAGCAGGATAGGGTAGAAGACAGCCAGTTCTAAGGGTGAACGTCGTGTGGTCTCCCGTCCACCCAATAGGCCAACGTCTAGGCCAGACAGATTATTATAATTTGTTTTACGTGGGGTACCCGTATCAACATACCCCCACGTTCCTTCCAGAAGGAAGTGATTGGGATACGCCCAATCAGCGCGCAATTGCATAGCAATTGCTCCCAGTCAGCTCACTGGTCGGAGCGAGGTTGCCTATCCACCCTCTACTAGCTATCCAGGCTAGTACCGGAGCGATTGACTTAACACGTGCTCACCCGCCGGCACCCTCCCGTCCTATTTCATACGGGGCTAAGTACCTCGTCCAGCAATAGGACTATTCCCCAACTTAACTCAGTTGAATAGAGAGAGCCCTCCAGTCCTCTTTCATACCTTCATAAGCTCCTCCCCGAGACAGGGGTTGGGGCCACTGCCCGATCTAATCCAACTTCAATTGTGGCGGGACTTGGTTTTTTAATGGTTTTGCCACCCCGATCTACCAAATTATAGGCTTGGTGGGCCCTCGACAGAGCTTCGTTTAAGTCTACACGTTATAGACTCCCAGTGTGTACCCGTTAAGGTGAAGTTGTCTTGATTGTGAGAGGCTATGTATTCGCTTCAACTCTCCTTAAGTGTAATGGCTTTCAGAGCTTCTCCCAACCGCTGTACCAGGCTGCAGTCAGGATCATAGGGTGGTCGGGATAGCTCCTAAGCACATTTACCTGGCGGCATGCAGTTTCCCATCTGCCCGGGATAAACCTCACTTTGATTCTCCTCACTTGGGATTCAGTCAAACAGCGGGTTCCTTTGGTGACCATAAATGACCTCGGTCAAACAGCGGGGTCCATTGGTGACCATAAATGACCTTATCCAAGGCGAGATTCGAATCCGCCCACACCGGTATCATATACCAGGGCTCCCCCTGATCGATATGAGTAACCGTCGAGAATTCTCACGAATTTCTCTACCACACACTTGACCTGACAGCTTCATCCATTACCCTTGTTTCCAAGGAAGCAAGGATAGGGTAGAAGACATAGATCCAAGATTGTTTTACGTGGGGTACCCGTGTTAACATACCCCCACGTTCCTTCCATGAGGAAGTGATTGGGATACGCCCAATCAGCGCGCAAGTTGCACAACCGGCAATCGTGCAATTGCTCCCAGATTAACTCACTGGTAGGAGCGAGGTTGCCTATCCACCCTCTACTAGCTAAGCGTTCACTAGTGACCGAGCAGTTGACTTAACACGCTGCTCAACCGCCGGCACCGGAGTACCTCGTCCAGCATAGGACTATTCCCCAGCTATGCCCTCTTGCAAAGTGGGACCACTGCCCGATCGATACCAACCTCAATTGTGGCAGGACTTGGTTTTTAAGCGGTTTTGCCACCCCGATCTACCAATTTTAGGCTTGGTGGGCCCTCGACAGAGCTTCTTTAAAGTCTACACGTTAGAGACTCCCGGTGCGTACCCGATATTGGTGAAGTTGTCTTAATACTGAGAGGCTATATATTCGCTTCAACTATCCTTAAGTGTAATGGCTTTCGGAGCTTCTCCCAATCACCGTACCCAGCTGCAGTCCGGATCAAAGGGTGGCCAGGACAGCTCCTAAGCACATTTACCTGGCGGCTTGCAGTTTCCCAGCACATGGGATGAACCTCACTTCTAGTCACCGCACATGAGATTCCGTCAAACAGCGGGTTCCTTTGGTGACCATAAATGGCCTCGGGCAACAGCGGGTTCCTTTGGTGACCTTACATGACCTACGTCATGTAGCGGGTTCCCTGGTGACCATGATTGCCCTCGGCCAAGCAGCGGGTTCTTTGGTGACCATAAATGACCTCCTCTCTTAGGCGAGATTCGAATCCGCCCACACCGGTCTCATCTACCAGGGCTCCCCCTGATCGGTATGAGTAACCGTCGAGAATTCTCACGAATTTCTCTACCACACACTTTATCTGACAGCTTCGTCCATTGCCCTTGATAGGGATAGGGTAGAAGGCGGCCAGTTCTAGGGGTGAACGTCGTGTGGTCTCCCGTTCACCCAATGGAGTAGAAGACAGCGGGATACTTAGCTCCTTAAAAGACCCTGACGTCAGGTAAGATTCAATCCACCCACACCGGACCCTCTTGTTAACAGAGCTCCCCCTGCAACGTTTTAGGGTCATCGTCGAGAAACACTCCGGTGAAACGTAAACTCAACACCTCGGCATAACTCTACCACACATTTGATTCTGATCGCGTCATCCGTTACCCAGACAAGCCTGGGATGGGGTAGACAACGACCAGTTCTAAGGGTGAACGCTGTGTGGTCTGCCCTCAAGCTAGTCTCGAATCCTAGTGCTTCCCGACACCTCTAACAACTGCCCTCTCTCTGTCTTCGGGCTAGTCTCGGATACTAGGAATGAAGTCCGACATTTCAAACGACTGCTTGACCGTTCACCCAGATTTATCTGGATGCAGTCGAAACAAAGCATATACCACATTTTAAAAGAAAATCTGGAACATTGTCTGTACTAGTGTAGTGAGGCGACGTTACATTTTAAACCTCGACTGTTTATCTGATTCTATCATTTTGGCAATTCGTGGGGGCATGCAATGTAAAATCTATTCTGTTTTGAAAACGCATTCGTTTGACATCATCATTCAGCGTAGATTCGTTAAAGATATGACTATAAATATATTTCTATTGTCGATACATTTAGCAGGGTACAAGAATATTTTTTCATATTGTGTGTGGAGAGAAAGAAATCTGCACAAATTTGAAAGATAACTAATTTCTTTACTATTGAGTTTAGATAAGTTGAAATTTTTAAACTGATGAGATGTTCATACAACAGAATGAACACCTTAGAAACTTTCGGTTATCGTCTTTTTCACAACCAAAAGAGACTGTAATTTTACTGCATGGTGCGGTTGGCTTTTTATTTATAGGTGTCGCATCGGGTACCATTTGGTGCTAATGTTAGTCATTGGTTTGTAAATAAGCCAGGATGATGTGCTTAGGTTTCACAGATGATTAGCTCCAGCTGATGAGAGTACAACAAACTTGAAACAGTCTACCCTGAAGTATCACTTGTGAATTCTAGATATTTTATTATTACTGTGGGTTAATGGTGTTATAAATCTTTTATAGTTTAAATTTTCAATTTCTTTGCGATGTTTTGTCTTTGCTCCCTACTAGTCTTACAAATGGCAAATTTGTTGAGTTTGTCGGAGTTTTTAGTTACTTTTTCTTTTTAAAAATCCCTGTCTTGAGGTCTTCTAATCTTTACAGCCAATTTTCGTTTGAGATTTTTATAATATTCACGCTATTGGTTGATTTATGGAATTGTCAAAAAGTTGTACCAGTTTATAAGAGTATTTTTACAAACCTTTTAGTAGGTATTTGATTGTAATTTAATATAAATCTTTAAGTTGCTAATGACAAACCTTTTTTGTAGTAAATGCTACCATACTTTATTGCAATATTGAATCTTTGACCTAGGATTTGTATTGTTTGATCGAGCTTCCCAGAAGCTGCATTCGCCAATACCTCATCTTTTTTTGGAAAGAGGTTATATGTCTTTCAAAATCTCATCTTTTCTAGTACGTATCTTTTTCTAATACAATACAAATATAACAATAAATGTTGTTTCCAGAATTTCAATTTCAGAAAAATTTACAATAGAGAAGTCGCTGCAATAAATGAAGGTTCACTCCACTGGGTAATGAATAATTTTATATCCAGACGTAAAAAGTGTATTGAAGTTGGCGAGGGTCACTTAGATGGTCTAATCTTTAAAGATTAAGCAAATATCCACCCTGTTTGCCAAGTTTCAAAGATTAGGCTTAATTTCATCCAATAAATTTTAATAGTACTTATGGGTATAAGCTAATGCTCATGTATGTAGTATTTCGTACATTCGGAATAAATAGATGATAATGATTTATTATAGCGGAAAACAACTTGAGTTAGGTAACATTACTTGGTAGTGGCACTTCCAGAATCGCCTTTTTTCTCGATTCCCCGTGAATTATGCTTTTATCGATACCTATTTTTTCCTAAAATTTCAAAAACTTTACAGTCTTTCAATATGTAACTTTTTGTTTGGGGTAGATTTCAAAATACCATCCCAAAACAGATAACTCAGGGAATATTAACAAATAAATGATCAATATTTCTTTGAAAGATTGAACCCTGGTATACTTTATGTGTTTGAAACGAGAATGTGTTTATCTATCTAGATTTAAAACCTTTTGGAACTTCGTCCATGTTTGTTTGTTTTTATTTTTAATATATGTATTTCAACGATAATGATTGATGTAATGGTAATGGTTGATGTAATTTTTCGGTTAAATTTGATTGTCGTTTTTAAAATTAAATTGCAACGGACTTTTTAATGCTGTAAACGCCTTAAAAAACCCTGACGCTACACTGTTTATATTTTGGTTATTTACGAGCTGGATCTGTATTTTCAGACCAAATAGTTTTGGTTCAAATTTGACATTGATATTTGCAATAATTTCAAAACCTAACAGGTGTACAGACAAAGACAAAAACAACAGGATTTTTTTCCTCCAGGGATGTCTGTCGTGTTATTTAGGTCATATACCGTCGAGAAATGAAAAAAGGTATTTTTTACAAAAACTCGTTCTCATTCTGTGGACTTGTACATATATTGTGAGAAAGCAAAAGCAAAGAAATGGGTTTAAAGAATAAACTTTAATTGTTTTCAACCACTTTGTTGTTAGAAATGTAGTTCTGAAATGATTGTAGCTACTTACCACATCGCACATACCTTATACAGTAAGAGTAGATATACTGCAACAGTTCTAGCCCAAAATCCCATGTTATTTCTTATGGTGGTCCAAGATAGAATTTTTGGTCAATTTCAAGGTCATTCGCGGTCTAGCGCGTGACCTCACCGCGCTCGCGTTATACACAGTACAGCGTGCGATATTACCACGTATACGGATCAAATCTACATATTACATTATGATTGATGCAGTCGTCCGAGATCGTAGTGATTTTATAACGAAGACATTGCGGCATCCTAGAAATGATTATACTTCTACGCTCACATCTGACTAACCATGTGATCATAATATTCGAATCAAACTTTATACGTTTATTCATCTGCTAGCCAACGAGATCCAAGAAATTTAAAGAAACCTACAATAATCAATTTATCTGCGAGGGTTGCAAGCTCGACTAACGGATAAATCTATGTCGGTTACTACCCTTTCGTAAAGGGCTTTCGGATCTCAAGCTTAAGAAAATATCATTATTGTAATATTATATAATTATTTTAATGAATACTAATCGTATGCTGACGGCACCAACTACACGACTGTGCTCACAATCTATTCTAACGCGACATCTAATACTCATATGTCTATACATATAGGTATTATTTAATAAAGAGCTGTAAATAAAACACACAAATATGGTTTATACACTTTTATTTTATTTAACTATTGTACATTTCAAACTAAATATATACTTATTCATAATTAAAATGTTAGCTTGTATGATCATCATTAGTTTAAACTAAACTACCTATTAAGAAATATTAATTAACAAGACAGAGTCAGGACTTTTAGCAACATCTTACAGGAAAAGAATATTATAGACAATCATTAACATAGAAACAACAAACTAAACATATTTGCATAATCATAATTAAAATGTTAGCTTGTATGATCATCATTAGTTTAAACTAAACTACCTATTAAGAAATATTAATTAACAAGACAGTCAGGACTTTTAGCAACATCTTACAGGAAAAGAATATTATAGACAATCATTAACATAGAAACAACAAACTAAACATATTTGCATAATCATAATTAAAGTACTGAGTTATATGATTATCATAATGAATATATTAAATATTAAAACATACATACAATATACAACAAACATACACACAGATTACATTAATATCTAACCTTACAGAATTTTACATTACATATAGGATTTTTCAGTGAGAACACACATCAGTCTACATTCATTAGTTCTAATATTGAATAATGTCCTAAAGGTAGAGTTTCATAGGAGCCGGGTATGAGGTATCGTTTATCATCATATGGGCTAAGCGCAATCTTTTGCTGAGTGATCGTATGTACATGATGCCTCTCGGATCTGATTATATTTTGATGTACACGTTTTTCTATATAGTTTTCAAGACATTCTACATAGTCTTCGAAGGTAATTTTCGTATAAACAACTGATTTTTTCACACCTTTAGCCTTTTTCGTTACATCATAATTAGATATAACATCGGTGATTTCATCTTCTTCATATTCTTCGTTTAGTAAGCGATCTCTTAATACTTCGACTTCATTTTGCGAAATGCTAGTTTTTATTGTGTATAATTTTGATCGGAGTCCAACGTAATGAGTCATCGGTACTCCATTACATTCATCCTTCATTAGCCCAAGAACTTTTTTATTAACGCGCGGAATACCGTATACATTATTCACTGGGTAATCGCTCGTATCAAAATACTGTAGGCAATCACTCTTCATAGCTTCATAAGGATCCTGATTACGTATTTCATATATAAGAGAATCAGTATCTGAATATAACACAGAACACCTATCACCGAATGTACTCTTCATATACCCATAATGGAAATCGTAGATGGTAGTCTTAGCAAGATCCAGAATGCTCATACCGACATAAATAGGTTTGTTCAGGTAGATTTCGGATTTTCTTAACTCGATTGCTACTAGATTCTCATTAAATATACTACAAGTTTTAAATTCAGGCTTAGAGATGTAAGATTCAGCTCCATATCTACCAGCCCATTTAGTTAGAAGACGTATATTTACCCGCTTCCGTAAATTTTCCATAGTCTTACCAAAGACCGCGTTATTCATAAGCTTATAGAGATTCTTCTCAAACTCATTTCTTGCGTTTTGACGTAACTTTGTGTTTAAGTCGATATATGACTTTAGCCACGCCGATTGTTTAAATTTAAGCACTCTATGAACTCGGGTAAGCTTCAACCCATGCTGCAACACCTGTTTTAGAGCTCTATAATGGATAATATACTTTTCTTTATGATGAAGAGTAGCCATCAACTTAGCTTCCTGAGAAGAAGATGCGCAAGGTTTTTCAGTCTTCGGATTAACATGCTGCGGACAGAAAGGTAGATCTTTATGAGTATCATGTAGTTCCCTAGGGTATTCCAGATCAATCTCTAATATATAACCTTCAGGAGCATTATCAGCAATGGATAGCACATCAATACTATCTGATTTGACCCATTCGAAACCTCCATAGGGTAGGTACTGCGACATCGCCCAACCATACTGATTATTGACATCATAGTACATTAAATAATTTTCAGGACTAGTCGGATCATATGTCGGAATGTATTTATTGTTAGCTGTCGATCTCCTTTTAGAGCAAACTTGACTAAGACCACCTCGGATTCCGCGTTCAACAAAGAGAAATTGATCGAGATCGGTTAGGAGCTCTAACTCTTGTTTTGTATGCTTTAACATACAATCCCAAGTGAAACCAGGAAGTGTAAAGTAATGAGCAGGGTCTAACACATATGTTTTCAAACAACTGTTTCGGAATTGCTCAAAAACGTCTGCTAGTAACAGAATATCTGTTTTCATATATAGATCGATGTACTCTCCCAAACTGCTACAATTGAATTTAGACCATACATCTTTAGCTCTCCTATACAATTTTCTTGAACACTTTTTATTTTCTAGTTTATTATAGAAAGCTTCAATAGGCGGTAAACAAGTTTCACTAAACTTGTCAATGCAATCGATATAATCATAGGGCATTACACCCTTTTTTGTTAACATACTGAAGAGATCGTGAGATATATCAGAAAATTGAGATTTCAAATTTGGAAAACTATGTAGATATGAAGCTAACTTTTCTAGGGAGGACGCCATAAATCGGAATGAATCGATAAACCGGAACTGAACCAGAGAACCGTTTATATGTTTAGTAAAAGAGATATACTTTTCTTTAGTTATAGGAAGTAAATCAACAGCACCTTGCATTCTAGACGCTATATCGGCAATTATAAAATGAGCATCATAACCGCTTAGATTATGAAAGACAACAGGAATAACCCTTACATCTTTGTAGTTAATATTGCATTCTTCATGGGCAGGCCCCCTGTAATTATTTTCAGAAATTAGATGCGTATGATCACGTACTTTTTTATCACCCGGTCCAAAAGGTTTTTCACAAATATGACAATGAGTAGATTTTCTAAATTCTGCTTCCTGTTCAGGTGTTATATCAATATCGTAAGGACAAAGAAATACTGTTTCCAAATCCTCTGCCAACTGCTGAATCTCATCGGCAAACCATTCCATACAATCCAAACCTCGATGGGACCGGTAAAAAGATAATGAGTCATCATATGAACATTTGACATAATAACCTACAGCAGCGGGAATGTGTTCTTGATACATATTTTTATTATTACACGGTTTCAGGATACTCTCCAAATCGGCATATACAACAAAAGGAGCCTTCTCTTTATTTTTAAAATTCTTAAATTTTAACAAGTTCTCGCCTACTTTAGGCATTTTGATAGCACAATCGTTGACCTGCTGACAATCTTCAATATGCTTATTTAACTTTTCTTGTGATCTAAAGTAATGCAAGCATCGATCGCAGAAATATTTTCTACCATCTTCTTTGCTAAGTTGAGAGGACAGCAGTCGGCTTAGATTCTTTATCCAAACGAAATGATAACGAATAGGTGTAGTGTAGTTTTCTGTATTTTCATCGTCATCAAAGTACTTATCTTGAACGAGAAGCAAATTCACATGTCGTTCTACTTTGTTTTTAGCAAGATATGTCGGTAATGTCACATAATGCCGGTTTTTCTTCTTCAGGGAATAAACATTAATGGATATATTATTCTGTTTTTCAAATCTAGGGATCTGCTTGATTGTCATCGGAAACTGGATACCCGCCAAATTTAAAACCTTAGAGTAGTGCGGATATTTCGAGATACGCTGAGGATGTTTAACAACAGGATGTAATGCACTGACTACAGCCCATGCAAAGCACGCCTCATCGTCATTCTTGACATTGATGCATGCTTTCTTCATATTTATTTGCTCGGGCAGATCGATGTAAGATGACCCAAGCTGAGGTGTATATTTATTGATATTAACTTGAAGGTTAATAATCGATTTCAGCGTCCAACCACTCTCGCGCTCTTGGAATTCCTCCAGCTCAGTTAAAATCGGCTTTGTTACCTTATCACCAAACCATGAGTGTAGATCTGTATCTCTATATATCGGAGAGTTCGAGGTTGTAAAATGTTTGTTTTCATTTAGAAGCAGATCACCTCTCTTACATTCAAATTCTCCCATGAAAATGACATTAACTTTTACTGCTTCATACTCTTTCAGGATATTAGGAATCCTTCGTTTGAAAAGAGTCTTACAATCCGTGAAGAACTCTTTAGGATCCTTATGTTTAAGGTTACTGATCACCCCACTTCGAATTCTATTATCAAAAGCTGATATGGAATCATCCCAGTGAACTCGATGTTTAGCGGTTTCTATAGTTTCCTTCTTCGATCCAGCACCACTTTTCTGAAGCGTTTTGAATTGAGATTTAAAAGTTTTTACTTGAGCCAATTGAGTCATGAGATGCTGCTTTTCACCAACAGACTTAGCACACTTCAGCTCACGATAGATTTTTCTAATAGTTCGCGTACATTCCTTAAGCCCTTCTACGATACGATTATTAGTCGGAACAATCGACAGAATACCGGCCAAGGTTTGAATATTACTGACTGCAGCATTAACTAAAGACATCTTAGATATTATGATAAGTGAACTAATAAACCGATAATGAATGTAGCAACTGATGTTGTCAACACGAAGGTTGTATTAACAATGAACTAGCGTAGATGTTGACGTTTCTTATATACTCTCTACACGTACCGCCGAGAAGATGATGCAAAGATGCGTCGATAAATTCAAGAACCTGCGAGAAATATTGAATATTATAGTATGCAAGATAGTTAAAGAAATGATGCTTTTTAGCTAGACAATAAAGGTTTGCTGAGATTATATATAATTTACTTCTATTAACAAGTATAAGCTATCAAATACTATTAGAAGGCTGATGCTATCATCCTCATTCATAACGCTATCAGCCACATTTACTACACTATCAGCCTTTAGATTATCAGAATAAATGAAATAATAGAGTATGTTTTATAGCCTATCTATTATTTATCAGTAATATTTAATTTATAATATTATAATGAAATAATAGAGTATGTTTATAGCCTATCTATTATTTATCAGTAATATTTAATTTATAATATTAATTAAATTTAAAAATTAATTACACGTAAGTTAACCTTCAACCAACACATTATGCTTAGACATGTTAATTTATTCACATTCTTTCAGAGTCAATTCAATGGAAGGTTTATATGAAGTATTAGCATCGACAATATAGCGTTTAAGTTTTCAGGAAGATTAGTATTTTTTTGTATTTGCTTTACTCTTAAGATCGAATATTTATTTATGATATCATTTTCACATCAACCAAGATGACAACCTAGAAATCTTTTTTTAATTATCAACATAATTTATAAAATTAGTAAATAAGTGAACCCATATTAATTCATAAGATTGAAAGTTGTGTATACGTCAACTTAGAAAACCGCAAATAAACCTCGAATTTCGCCGATAACCTTGAAATGCAAAACATGCTGAGAATGAAAAGATTTTAACTTCATAAATTCAGACAATCGAAACATAATTTATATAATACAAAAATAATTACATAATCGAATCCTACCTTTTTTTTGATGTACAGGATAGCGCAGACGACGTCTTTAACGTTATTATGATGAGTGAACTAATAACTGATGATGAACGCTGCAACTGATGATGTCAACACGAAGGTTGAATTAATAATGAGCTAACATAGATGTTGATCTTTCTTATATACTCTCTACACATACAGCTGAGGCACAGGCTTCTAGCACCACACGAAAAAGATTGAAATATTCAATATAAGAAGCGTAAAGAGAAATAAAGCATTACATGGGGTTTTCATCTGGCGCTTAACGTTAATAATCGAAAAAAATTACAACGCTACAGAGTACACAATAAAAATTAAATAATAAATTTTATAAAATTATTTATTAACATCGGTTAAAGCACGGTTGAAAGTTAATTAGAAAATCTATTATTACGGAGATATCGTTTATTTAATTTTATTTAATTCCCACAACCAGTTTTGATTGATATATCAGTGTGTTAACATTAACTTTATGAAAATCAACTAAGAAGATTATAATAATTGAAATATTAACATATTCTATAAATAAACAAATCTATTAGAGTCTAAAAAATAAAAAGGGGAGAACGATCATATTAAAATTAACTTGTATTACAAATTTATATTTGAAAGGTAAAATGTAACATAGATTAAGGCAGATAAGAAAAGTTGAAACTGAATACAATTTTACAAAACGTCAGTAAAAGTTTAATTAATGAAAGTTTTAGGCATTGAGATTTAAATATTATAATTATAATGCAATAATAAAAGTGCGTACAACATTGAAAACTAAATTATGGGAATTAAAAATGTACGAGATGTGTTAACCCCTTTGACTGTACTTACACCTACTTGTTCTATCGGATTATTAAATCTAACTGATATATTGAAGTTTTAGACAAAAAAAAAAGAATTATGTAATAAGCTTAATACATTATTAAAAAATTAGATCAGAAACCATTCCGAATATATTTAAGTTTTACAGTAAATAATGATTAACATAAGACCTACCTTAATATTAACAGCGAAGAGATACAATAACACAGCTCACTTTTCCCATCCAAGGATGCTGACAACAGTAAATCACTTTAACTATCAAAGGCGCTAACAACACTAAATCACTATAATAATCAGCTGTGAACTCCAGATGGTACGGTGCAATCTAAAACAAAGTTCACAGTCATTAGTTTTCATAATATCATTAAAATCGGAAGAGTAACTTACCAAATTGGATTTCAGAATAAAACAAGAAAAAATATATTAACCGATGATGAGAGCCTCATATAGACGGATGAACTAAACAGATCTAAAAGCACTGTAATAATGATTTGTGTTGAAGGATACCGTCTGATTCATATTGGGGTTTTTTTTTCATGTCATAACAAGAACTCGCTTCCAGGAAAAGATAATTCTTTTGTTATATATTTAACATTCACTAAAACTTCGACATATAACAATATATTTTAAAATTATGATGCGTTAGTCATCCTGAGCTACTAATTTAAAAAACATTTTCGTATTATGCTATTTCTTTTTTTGTTATGATAAGAAATTCCAATCATTCTGTTATTGTTGCTCTCTCGCTCTCGCTTGGTTCAGGCCCGCTCTCTCGCTCTCGTTGGCTTTCCAATTCGTCTTTTACCGCAATTGGGTGTAATTAATTCTTACACGAGTGGTGTCTGTAAAGTAATATTTCCTATGCCTATTGTGAGGTTCTTTGAGTAATTAACAAATTTTGCAGATCTACGAGTCGTGATCTATCAAAATTTTCAGACCTGGAATCTGCTTTAGCAAGAAGCCATAAAGTTACCTTAATGATAATTTATACCTATTTTATATGTTGAAAGTTTAAAAATAACAAAATCAATCTAGTTGATTCATTGTTTAGTTATAAAATATTAAAAATTGTTATATCTAGGAATAATAATTTAAAAATTCGATAAAAGAATCATTAGGGTTTTTCTGAACAAGATAATTAAAAAGTTTGTTATTTCTAATAATCAACTAGATTGATTTTGTTATTTTTAAACTTTCAACATATAAAATAGGTATAAATTATCATTAAGGTAACTTTATGGCTTCTTGCTAAAGCAGATTCCAGGTCTGAAAATTTTGATAGATCACGACTCGTAGATCTGCAAAATTTGTTAATTACTCAAAGAACCTCACAATAGGCATAGGAAATATTACTTTACAGACACCACTCGTGTAAGAATTAATTACACCCAATTGCGGTAAAAGACGAATTGGAAAGCCAACGAGAGCGAGAGAGCGGGCCTGAACCAAGCGAGAGCGAGAGAGCAACAATAACAGAATGATTGGAATTTCTTATCATAACAAAAAAAGAAATAGCATAATACGAAAATGTTTTTTAAATTAGTAGCTCAGGATGACTAACGCATCATAATTTTAAAATATATTGTTATATGTCGAAGTTTTAGTGAATGTTAAATATATAACAAAAGAATTATCTTTTCCTGGAAGCGAGTTCTTGTTATGACATGAAAAAAAAACCCCAATATGAATCAGACGGTATCCTTCAACACAAATCATTATTACAGTGCTTTTAGATCTGTTTAGTTCATCCGTCTATATGAGGCTCTCATCATCGGTTAATATATTTTTTCTTGTTTTATTCTGAAATCCAATTTGGTAAGTTACTCTTCCGATTTTAATGATATTATGAAAACTAATGACTGTGAACTTTGTTTTAGATTGCACCGTACCATCTGGAGTTCACAGCTGATTATTATAGTGATTTAGTGTTGTTAGCGCCTTTGATAGTTAAAGTGATTTACTGTTGTCAGCATCCTTGGATGGGAAAAGTGAGCTGTGTTATTGTATCTCTTCGCTGTTAATATTAAGGTAGGTCTTATGTTAATCATTATTTACTGTAAAACTTAAATATATTCGGAATGGTTTCTGATCTAATTTTTTAATAATGTATTAAGCTTATTACATAATTCTTTTTTTTTTGTCTAAAACTTCAATATATCAGTTAGATTTAATAATCCGATAGAACAAGTAGGTGTAAGTACAGTCAAAGGGGTTAACACATCTCGTACATTTTTAATTCCCATAATTTAGTTTTCAATGTTGTACGCACTTTTATTATTGCATTATAATTATAATATTTAAATCTCAATGCCTAAGACTTTCATTAATTAAACTTTTACTGACGTTTTGTAAAATTGTATTCAGTTTCAACTTTTCTTATCTGCCTTAATCTATGTTACATTTTACCTTTCAAATATAAATTTGTAATACAAGTTAATTTTAATATGATCGTTCTCCCCTTTTTATTTTTTAGACTCTAATAGATTTGTTTATTTATAGAATATGTTAATATTTCAATTATTATAATCTTCTTAGTTGATTTTCATAAAGTTAATGTTAACACACTGATATATCAATCAAAACTGGTTGTGGGAATTAAATAAAATTAAATAAACGATATCTCCGTAATAATAGATTTTCTAATTAACTTTCAACCGTGCTTTAACCGATGTTAATAAATAATTTTATAAAATTTATTATTTAATTTTTATTGTGTACTCTGTAGCGTTGTAATTTTTTTCGATTATTAACGTTAAGCGCCAGATGAAAACCCCATGTAATGCTTTATTTCTCTTTACGCTTCTTATATTGAATATTTCAATCTTTTTTCGTGTGGTGCTAGAAGCCTGTGCCTCAGCTGTATGTGTAGAGAGTATATAAGAAAGATCAACATCTATGTTAGCTCATTATTAATTCAACCTTCGTGTTGACATCATCAGTTGCAGCGTTCATCATCAGTTATTAGTTCACTCATCATAATAACGTTAAAGACGTCGTCTGCGCTATCCTGTACATCAAAAAAAAGGTAGGATTCGATTATGTAATTATTTTTGTATTATATAAATTATGTTTCGATTGTCTGAATTTATGAAGTTAAAATCTTTTCATTCTCAGCATGTTTTGCATTTCAAGGTTATCGGCGAAATTCGAGGTTTATTTGCGGTTTTCTAAGTTGACGTATACACAACTTTCAATCTTATGAATTAATATGGGTTCACTTATTTACTAATTTTATAAATTATGTTGATAATTAAAAAAAGATTTCTAGGTTGTCATCTTGGTTGATGTGAAAATGATATCATAAATAAATATTCGATCTTAAGAGTAAAGCAAATACAAAAAAATACTAATCTTCCTGAAAACTTAAACGCTATATTGTCGATGCTAATACTTCATATAAACCTTCCATTGAATTGACTCTGAAAGAATGTGAATAAATTAACATGTCTAAGCATAATGTGTTGGTTGAAGGTTAACTTACGTGTAATTAATTTTTAAATTTAATTAATATTATAAATTAAATATTACTGATAAATAATAGATAGGCTATAAACATACTCTATTATTTCATTATAATATTATAAATTAAATATTACTGATAAATAATAGATAGGCTATAAAACATACTCTATTATTTCATTTATTCTGATAATCTAAAGGCTGATAGTGTAGTAAATGTGGCTGATAGCGTTATGAATGAGGATGATAGCATCAGCCTTCTAATAGTATTTGATAGCTTATACTTGTTAATAGAAGTAAATTATATATAATCTCAGCAAACCTTTATTGTCTAGCTAAAAAGCATCATTTCTTTAACTATCTTGCATACTATAATATTCAATATTTCTCGCAGGTTCTTGAATTTATCGACGCATCTTTGCATCATCTTCTCGGCGGTACGTGTAGAGAGTATATAAGAAACGTCAACATCTACGCTAGTTCATTGTTAATACAACCTTCGTGTTGACAACATCAGTTGCTACATTCATTATCGGTTTATTAGTTCACTTATCATAATATCTAAGATGTCTTTAGTTAATGCTGCAGTCAGTAATATTCAAACCTTGGCCGGTATTCTGTCGATTGTTCCGACTAATAATCGTATCGTAGAAGGGCTTAAGGAATGTACGCGAACTATTAGAAAAATCTATCGTGAGCTGAAGTGTGCTAAGTCTGTTGGTGAAAAGCAGCATCTCATGACTCAATTGGCTCAAGTAAAAACTTTTAAATCTCAATTCAAAACGCTTCAGAAAAGTGGTGCTGGATCGAAGAAGGAAACTATAGAAACCGCTAAACATCGAGTTCACTGGGATGATTCCATATCAGCTTTTGATAATAGAATTCGAAGTGGGGTGATCAGTAACCTTAAACATAAGGATCCTAAAGAGTTCTTCACGGATTGTAAGACTCTTTTCAAACGAAGGATTCCTAATATCCTGAAAGAGTATGAAGCAGTAAAAGTTAATGTCATTTTCATGGGAGAATTTGAATGTAAGAGAGGTGATCTGCTTCTAAATGAAAACAAACATTTTACAACCTCGAACTCTCCGATATATAGAGATACAGATCTACACTCATGGTTTGGTGATAAGGTAACAAAGCCGATTTTAACTGAGCTGTAGGAATTCCAAGAGCGCGAGAGTGGTTGGACGCTGAAATCGATTATTAACCTTCAAGTTAATATCAATAAATATACACCTCAGCTTGGGTCATCTTACATCGATCTGCCCGAGCAAATAAATATGAAGAAAGCATGCATCAATGTCAAGAATGACGATGAGGCGTGCTTTGCATGGGCTGTAGTCAGTGCATTACATCCTGTTGTTAAACATCCTCAGCGTATCTCGAAATATCCGCACTACTCTAAGGTTTTAAATTTGGCGGGTATCCAGTTTCCGATGACAATCAAGCAGATCCCTAGATTTGAAAAACAGAATAATATATCCATTAATGTTTATTCCCTGAAGAAGAAAAACCGGCATTATGTGACATTACCGACATATCTTGCTAAAAACAAAGTAGAACGACATGTGAATTTGCTTCTCGTTCAAGATAAGTACTTTGATGACGATGAAAATACAGAAAACTACACTACACCTATTCGTTATCATTTCGTTTGGATAAAGAATCTAAGCCGACTGCTGTCCTCTCAACTTAGCAAAGAAGATGGTAGAAAATATTTCTGCGATCGATGCTTGCATTACTTTAGATCACAAGAAAAGTTAAATAAGCATATTGAAGATTGTCAGCAGGTCAACGATTGTGCTATCAAAATGCCTAAAGTAGGCGAGAACTTGTTAAAATTTAAGAATTTTAAAAATAAAGAGAAGGCTCCTTTTGTTGTATATGCCGATTTGGAGAGTATCCTGAAACCGTGTAATAATAAAAATATGTATCAAGAACACATTCCCGCTGCTGTAGGTTATTATGTCAAATGTTCATATGATGACTCATTATCTTTTTACCGGTCCCATCGAGGTTTGGATTGTATGGAATGGTTTGCCGATGAGATTCAGCAGTTGGCAGAGGATTTGGAAACAGTATTTCTTTGTCCTTACGATATTGATATAACACCTGAACAGGAAGCAGAATTTAGAAAATCTACTCATTGTCATATTTGTGAAAAACCTTTTGGACCGGGTGATAAAAAAGTACGTGATCATACGCATCTAATTTCTGAAAATAATTACAGGGGGCCTGCCCATGAAGAATGCAATATTAACTACAAAGATGTAAGGGTTATTCCTGTTGTCTTTCATAATCTAAGCGGTTATGATGCTCATTTTATAATTGCCGATATAGCGTCTAGAATGCAAGGTGCTGTTGATTTACTTCCTATAACTAAAGAAAAGTATATCTCTTTTACTAAACATATAAACGGTTCTCTGGTTCAGTTCCGGTTTATCGATTCATTCCGATTTATGGCGTCCTCCCTAGAAAAGTTAGCTTCATATCTACATAGTTTTCCAAATTTGAAATCTCAATTTTCTGATATATCTCACGATCTCTTCAGTATGTTAACAAAAAAGGGTGTAATGCCCTATGATTATATCGATTGCATTGACAAGTTTAGTGAAACTTGTTTACCGCCTATTGAAGCTTTCTATAATAAACTAGAAAATAAAAAGTGTTCAAGAAAATTGTATAGGAGAGCTAAAGATGTATGGTCTAAATTCAATTGTAGCAGTTTGGGAGAGTACATCGATCTATATATGAAAACAGATATTCTGTTACTAGCAGACGTTTTTGAGCAATTCCGAAACAGTTGTTTGAAAACATATGTGTTAGACCCTGCTCATTACTTTACACTTCCTGGTTTCACCTGGTTTCTTCATCTGGTGGATTGCATGTTAAAGCATACAAAACAAGAGTTAGAGCTCCTAACCGATCTCGATCAATTTCTCTTTGTTGAACGCGGAATCCGAGGTGGTCTTAGTCAAGTTTGCTCTAAAAGGAGATCGACAGCTAACAATAAATACATTCCGACATATGATCCGACTAGTCCTGAAAATTATTTAATGTACTATGATGTCAATAATCAGTATGGTTGGGCGATGTCGCAGTACCTACCCTATGGAGGTTTCGAATGGGTCAAATCAGATAGTATTGATGTGCTATCCATTGCTGATAATGCTCCTGAAGGTTATATATTAGAGATTGATCTGGAATACCCTAGGGAACTACATGATACTCATAAAGATCTACCTTTCTGTCCGCAGCATGTTAATCCGAAGACTGAAAAACCTTGCGCATCTTCTTCTCAGGAAGCTAAGTTGATGGCTACTCTTCATCATAAAGAAAAGTATATTATCCATTATAGAGCTCTAAAACAGGTGTTGCAGCATGGGTTGAAGCTTACCCGAGTTCATAGAGTGCTTAAATTTAAACAATCGGCGTGGCTAAAGTCATATATCGACTTAAACACAAAGTTACGTCAAAACGCAAGAAATGAGTTTGAGAAGAATCTCTATAAGCTTATGAATAACGCGGTCTTTGGTAAGACTATGGAAAATTTACGGAAGCGGGTAAATATACGTCTTCTAACTAAATGGGCTGGTAGATATGGAGCTGAATCTTACATCTCTAAGCCTGAATTTAAAACTTGTAGTATATTTAATGAGAATCTAGTAGCAATCGAGTTAAGAAAATCCGAAATCTACCTGAACAAACCTATTTATGTCGGTATGAGCATTCTGGATCTTGCTAAGACTACCATCTACGATTTCCATTATGGGTATATGAAGAGTACATTCGGTGATAGGTGTTCTGTGTTATATTCAGATACTGATTCTCTTATATATGAAATACGTAATCAGGATCCTTATGAAGCTATGAAGAGTGATTGCCTACAGTATTTTGATACGAGCGATTACCCAGTGAATAATGTATACGGTATTCCGCGCGTTAATAAAAAAGTTCTTGGGCTAATGAAGGATGAATGTAATGGAGTACCGATGACTCATTACGTTGGACTCCGATCAAAATTATACACAATAAAAACTAGCATTTCGCAAAATGAAGTCGAAGTATTAAGAGATCGCTTACTAAACGAAGAATATGAAGAAGATGAAATCACCGATGTTATATCTAATTATGATGTAACGAAAAAGGCTAAAGGTGTGAAAAAATCAGTTGTTTATACGAAAATTACCTTCGAAGACTATGTAGAATGTCTTGAAAACTATATAGAAAAACGTGTACATCAAAATATAATCAGATCCGAGAGGCATCATGTACATACGATCACTCAGCAAAAGATTGCGCTTAGCCCATATGATGATAAACGATACCTCATACCCGGCTCCTATGAAACTCTACCTTTAGGACATTATTCAATATTAGAACTAATGAATGTAGACTGATGTGTGTTCTCACTGAAAAATCCTATATGTAATGTAAAATTCTGTAAGGTTAGATATTAATGTAATCTGTGTGTATGTTTGTTGTATATTGTATGTATGTTTTAATATTTAATATATTCATTATGATAATCATATAACTCAGTACTTTAATTATGATTATGCAAATATGTTTAGTTTGTTGTTTCTATGTTAATGATTGTCTATAATATTCTTTTCCTGTAAGATGTTGCTAAAAGTCCTGACTGTCTTGTTAATTAATATTTCTTAATAGGTAGTTTAGTTTAAACTAATGATGATCATACAAGCTAACATTTTAATTATGATTATGCAAATATGTTTAGTTTGTTGTTTCTATGTTAATGATTGTCTATAATATTCTTTTCCTGTAAGATGTTGCTAAAAGTCCTGACTCTGTCTTGTTAATTAATATTTCTTAATAGGTAGTTTAGTTTAAACTAATGATGATCATACAAGCTAACATTTTAATTATGAATAAGTATATATTTAGTTTGAAATGTACAATAGTTAAATAAAATAAAAGTGTATAAACCATATTTGTGTGTTTTATTTACAGCTCTTTATTAAATAATACCTATATGTATAGACATATGAGTATTAGATGTCGCGTTAGAATAGATTGTGAGCACAGTCGTGTAGTTGGTGCCGTCAGCATACGATTAGTATTCATTAAAATAATTATATAATATTACAATAATGATATTTTCTTAAGCTTGAGATCCGAAAGCCCTTTACGAAAGGGTAGTAACCGACATAGATTTATCCGTTAGTCGAGCTTGCAACCCTCGCAGATAAATTGATTATTGTAGGTTTCTTTAAATTTCTTGGATCTCGTTGGCTAGCAGATGAATAAACGTATAAAGTTTGATTCGAATATTATGATCACATGGTTAGTCAGATGTGAGCGTAGAAGTATAATCATTTCTAGGATGCCGCAATGTCTTCGTTATAAAATCACTACGATCTCGGACGACTGCATCAATCATAATGTAATATGTAGATTTGATCCGTATACGTGGTAATATCGCACGCTGTACTGTGTATAACGCGAGCGCGGTGAGGTCACGCGCTAGACCGCGAATGACCTTGAAATTGACCAAAAATTCTATCTTGGACCACCATAAGAAATAACATGGGATTTTGGGCTAGAACTGTTGCAGTATATCTACTAGTAAGGAATGTCATCCTTTGTTAATTATTTAAAAATACAAAAAGATTGTAGGCGTGACATTCTATTATTTAATAAAATATTAAACATATTATTTTCTTCCATTAGAATATAAACGAAACAAATTTACATTATTATAATCTGAAAATTCGTTTCTAACAGAACTATATCTCGAAATATCTTATATGTATAAATTTAAAGGTCCGTTTTGTTTAACGGCATACTTTCAGCAGGTGTCCTCGAACTCAGCAATTATAGCAGACATAAACACGGACTTGATAAACAGAATCTGCTGAATAGTGATAAGTACCATAGTTTTATACCTTGTAAACTTGACAACGTTGATGGAGGCGTACTCGAACGCTTGATTTGCCAAAATTATATACACGGAGGTGAATACGAGCGGTCTATGTACGAAGGCTGACACGAACGCGCACTATACAGAAGCATGTATATCTAAAAAATTAAATAAAATTACCCCTCTTGGTGGATTTAGGAGTGTTAGTTCAAGAAAAAGTATGTGACACTAGAATAATTAATATACAATCATTATTAATGGCGGAGTTGTGGTCGTCTGTTCAGTATACGGAGGCGAACACGATACAAAAGCACATATATATATATATATATATATATATATATATATATATATATATATATATATATATATATATATATATATATATATATATATATATATATATATATATATATATATATATATATATATATATATATATATATATATATATATATATATATATATATATATATATACATATTGCTGTGGATGGTAGTTTCAAGATTTTGGAAAATTTTGAAAATTTTGTGAAAATCTAAAATCTTTGTTAAATACTAACACTTTTGAAATATTTGTATATATATATATATATATATATATATATATATATATATGTATATATATATATACATATATATATATATATATATATATATATATATATATATATATATATATATATATATATATCTATAGGGCACCACTATGCGTCCCCCCATGTAAAATCTTAGGTTCAAGCAGCGTCCGAAGTCACTCGGCGTCCGGATATACGGACGCTGGGTGACTAGTGCCTCAAAATTGCACCATATGAAGCTTAAAGTGTCTAGATGGCGAAAATGTAAAAATTAGCTGTGCGCAGTTTGACACCCATTCCTGATTCGTGTATAAAATCGTAGTTCGAGCGTTTGCCACACGCAGCGCTAATAGCGCGGGATTTGTATACATTTGTATACAAATTTATGGCATAGGTTTACCCTGCGTCCGCATATTTAACAAGAATTGTGTTGGTAACACTGATTCCTTTGTGGCTAGACAGTGACGTCATTTCAACGGGACTTCACTTTATGCATTGTATTTCTTAGTAAAGATTGCGTCATTTAAGGTGACAAAAATTCGTACATATTATATTTTGTTAAAGCTATTTAAGAAACACTTTTAATACGTTTCATTTATGCGTCATGTAAATTTCGTTTAAACCGGTTTTAATTGCTCCTACAAATGGGCGATAATTTTAATAAAATCGTAAGATTTAATTCAAAGCTCTATTGGTTTAAGTGAAACAAACGTAACCATTATTATATTATCATTCAGTATTTAATCAATCACTGATGCTGTTAGCTAGTAATAAATCTGGCTGTTTAATCTTATCCCATATTATATTTTAAAATTTTTAAAACTCATATGTTTGTGAGGCAGACAGTGACATCATTTCAAACGGGACTTCTTATGCATTAAAATATTGAAATTAAATAACTTTTACAACTTCTAATTTGTTAGATGACATACAAACTTGAGATTTGGCATAATTATAGGAATTGGGATTCTTGTAAGTAGGAAAATAAAAAAATATATTTATGTCAACCCTCGCACCCCCTGTTAGGAGTTGTAAAACTTCTAGATGACTTAGAAACTTGAAATTTGGTGTAATTATAGGATTTAAGATTATTATAAAGAAAAATATTAAAAAAATGTTATGATGTCAACCCCTGCACCCCGTTCTGGGGTTGCAAAACTTCTAGATGACATACAAACTTGAAATTTGGTATAGCGATGGAATTTAGGACTCTCCTAATGAAAAATTTTAAAAAAATTATTAAATCAACCCCCATATTCCATTTGGGGGTTGTAAAAGTTCTAGATGAGATACAAACTTGAAATTTAGTATAGCGATGGAATTTAGGACTCTCCTAAAGAAAAATTTAAAAAAATTATTAAATCAACCCCCATATTCCATTTGGGGGTTGCAAAACTTCTAGATGACATACAAACTTGAAATTTGGTATAGTGATAGAGTTTAAGACTCTCGTAAAGAAAAACATAAAAACTTTTATTAAGTCAACCCCCGCACTTTATTTGGGGGTTGTAATACTTCTAGATCACACACAAACTTGAAATTTGGTATATTTATAGGGTTTAGGATTCTAGTAAATAAAAATTTAAAAAAATGTTATTATGTCAACCCCGCATTCCCTTTTAGGGTTGTAAAACTTCTAGATGACATACAAACTTGAAATTTGGTATAGCGATGGAATTTAGGACTCTCCTAAAGAAAAATTTTAAAAAAATTATTAAATCAACCCCCATATTCCATTTGGGGGTTGTAAAACTTCTAGATCACATACAAACTTGAAATTTGGTATAGCGATGGAATTTAGGACTCTCCTAAAGAAAAATTTTTTAAAAAATATTAAATCAACCCCCATATTCCATTTGGGGGTTGTAAAAGTTCTAGATGACATACAAACTTGAAATTTAGTATAGCGATGGAATTTAGGACTCTCCTAAAGAAAAATTTAAAAAAATTATTAAATCAACCCCCATATTCCATTTGGGGGTTGCAAAACTTCTAGATGACATACAAACTTGAAATTTGGTATAGTGATAGGGTTTAAGACTCTCGTAAAGAAAAACAAAAAATTTTATTAAGTCAACCCCCGCACTTTATTTGTGGGTTGTAATACTTCTAGATCACACACAAACTTGAAATTTGGTATATTTATAGGGTTTAGGATTCTAGTAAATAAAAATTAAAAAAAATGTTATTATGTCAACCCCGCAACCCCTTTTAGGGTTGTAAAACTTCTAGATGACATACAAACTTGAAATTTGGTATAGAGATGGAATTTAGAACTCTCCTAAAGAAAAATTTTAAAAAAATTATTAAATCAACCCCCATATTCCATTTGGGGGTTGTAAAACTTCTAGATCACATACAAACTTGAAATTTGGTATAGCGATGGAATTTAGGACTCTCCTAAAGAAAAATTTTAAAAAAATTATTAAATCAACCCCCATATTCCATTTGGGGGTTGTAAAACTTCTAGATGACATACAAACTTGAAATTTGGTATAGCGATGGAATTTAGGACTCTCCTAAAGAAAAATTTTAAAAAAATTATTAAATCAACCCCCATATTCCATTTGGGGGTTGTAAAAGTTCTAGATGACATACAAACTTGAAATTTAGTATAGCGATGGAATTTAGGACTCTCCTAAAGAAAAATTTAAAAAAATTATTAAATCAACCCCCATATTCCATTTGGGGGTTGTAAAACTTCTAGATGACATACAAACTTGAAATTTGGTATAGTGATAGGGTTTAAGACTCTCGTAAAGAAAAACAAAAAAATTTATTAAGTCAACCCCCGCACTTTATTTGGGGGTTGTAATACTTCTAGATCACACACAAACTTGAAATTTGGTATATTTATAGGGTTTAGGATTCTAGTAAATAAAAATTAAAAAAAATGTTATTATGTCAACCCCGCATCCCCTTTTAGGGTTGTAAAACTTCTAGATGACATACAAACTTGAAACTTGGTATAGCGATAGAATTTAGGACTCTCCTAAAGAAAAATTTAAAAAAATTATTAAATCAACCCCCGTATTCCATTTGGGGGTTGTAAAACTTCTAGATGACATAAAAACTTAGAATTTGGTTTAGTTATAGGGTTTAGAGTTCTCGTAAAGAAAAATATAAAAAATTGTTATTATGTTAACCCTCCGCTACCCCTTTAGGGGTTGTAAAACGGGACTTCACTTTATGTATTTAAGTAATGAAATTAAATAGTCTTTATAACTTCCGAATTTCTAGAGTACATACAAACTTGAAATTTAGTATATTTACAGAGTTTCGGATTCTCGTCTAGCGAAAAATTAAAAAAAACGTTAAAAAAACCCATATTTATATTTTCAAAATTTTGTTCTGTTTTGGGTAGCAGCCACCTCTTAGAATTTCTACACACGTGAAAAATAGTAAACAATCTTTGCGTTTCATTTTCGAACGGGTGCCGTAAAAGAACATAAAAAGTCACCTATTTTATAGATTTTGCGAAGTTCAGGGTCTAAGGGGGTAGCAACCAACCCTTAGAATTTTGAAATACGGGAAAAATAGTAAATAATCTTTGTTGCGGTTCATATTTGAATGGGTGACGTGAAAGAACATAAAAAGTTACATACTTTACGGATTTTGCGACATTAAGGGTCTAAGGGGTAGCCAGCCATCCCTTAGAATTTGCAAATGTGGAGAAAATAGTAAAGCAGTTTATTTGCGTTTCATTGTTGAATGGGTTGCGTGAAAGAACATAAAAACGCACATGCTTCACCGATTTTGCGAAATTCAGGATATAAGGGGGTAGCAGCCAACCCTTAGAATTTCTAAATGTGAAAAAATACCAACGATTTTTGTTGCGCTTCATTTTCATGGTTATCATGAAAAAACATAAGAAGTCGCATATTTTATGGTTAATAATATACAAGATACTTTTTAGATTTTGCAAAATCCAGATTTCAAAGGTGTACGAGTCACCACTTCAAATGTTTAAATGTGAAAAAAATAGTAAACACTTAGCCACTTAACGGGTTCTGGCCTATTTAACAGTCTACACTCAATCATCCGGACAAGCTTTTGGTTATAGTAATGGAATTAAAAGAACTTCGTAGATTTCGGCTTCTTGTTTACGAAAACAGTATTAGAATACAGTCACTTTATTATTTCATTATCATTCACTTTAAACCTGTAGTACCTTATTACTTTTTTATTCAGAATCCCACTTGCTATCGATTTCCATACTTCAAATCTAACCGTTCCATTTAAAAAAATCCTGATGATGATATCCAGCACCAACACAAGTTCTAAGATGTGTACTGATTTCGTAAACTAGAGGTCAAAGTATACAAAGTTCTTTTAATTCCACTGCTATAGTTACAAGCTTGTTGGAATGATTCAGTGTAGACTGTTAAACAGGACACTTTGGACAAAAAATTGGTTTTTTGTTATTGCACTGTTATTGTTAAAATTAGGAACATTTCTTTGAGAAAAATAATGCCTATATGATAAGTGTTCATTTAACCAAAACGTAATCAAAAAATTAATAAACAAGAAAACACAATTCCCTATTTTTTTATATAAATCTTAAATGAATTGCTTTTTGGCCTGAAAATTAATAGCATAAGAACCCCAAGGTTTCTTTTTATAACCCCTACAAAAATTTTATAGATATATGGCATGTACTTTCTGAGATAAAAACTAATTTGTTTTTAATAAAATTGTCCCTAAAAATGGGTACCTTTTATTACCTATTGTCTGATAAAAACAAAAGTAGCTATAGCATTTAGAAATATAATATTTTACTAATGTTAATTAAAGTCAGAGGAGTCGAGAAAAAAAATGGATATTAGATACTCAGGAATAATTCAATATTATAGTAACATATAAAAGACGTCCTTATAAAAATTTTAATGTTGTTGTAAGTCGTAAGTCGTGTTGTTGTTTTGTCCTTGTAAGCATGGATTAAATTTCCCAAAATTCCCGACTCTATTTACTGATTGCAGGTGTGGAAGTTTATAAAGTGACGTAATTTTGTGTTTGCTATAACGCTTACACAGTCATTTTACGTATTTCTTACTATGAACTTGAATATTTTTCAAATTATGCACGATGGTATATTTTATATACTACAATGATTGCTTGAAGCTGGAAAAAGAACTTAAGATTTATAATTTCCACTCTTTTAAGTCACTCTTCTAAACAAAAAAAAAAACAATTTTAATTCAATCCTTGCAATTTATAAAACTTTTTAACCAAAATTTGTTTCGGGAGGGTTTCAAGTAATCCAGAATAAATTTATGTAACGACTTTTACAATTAAATAAGGTCTACTATGTTTTTTTCAAACATTCTTAAGGCATTAACAGCTTGAAAATACTTTAATAAATAAAATAAATAAAAATACAGTGTTGTAGGTTACATCAGTTATAAATTGGAGTTTAAAGTTGATTGACGCGTGTAAACCCCGTTTATTATAAAAAATGTAAAATTAAATGCAAATGTTTACACTTGAAACCACCAAAACAAATTTTGGTTAAAAAGCCTTGAATAATTATTGTTTTAAATGCATTACTAGGATTGAATTAAGATTATTATTTTTTGTTTAAAAGAGTGACATGGAATTATAAATTATAGGACCTTCGTCCAGCTTCAAGCAATCATTGTAGTATAAAATGTACCATCGTGCATAATTTTTTCTAACAAAGAAGTAGGAAAGTGGCAAACACTCTCTTATACTGCATGCACGCAGGCCCCAGTTTTTTTCTGCCTGTGATTTTCTATGAGTTTCTCAAAATATTTTTTTATTCATATGTAGTTTTATAGCAATTTAACTTTGTCTAACAAGCGTTGATCTTCGTACACTGGTATAACACCGTAAGCGTTTCAAAATAGAAAACAGTATTCCAATTATACTGTCTCAACAAGGATTTTCGAAGTTCCACTGTCTTTGAGGTACAGCCCAATGCATGAGAGTACCACTTTTAGGAGATGAATTCAGTGTTGTAATAGATACATTATTTTGTGTATCTAGATACAGATACAGATACTATCAGAAAAAGGTACCTAGATACAGATACAGGTACTTTTACAGTGAAGTATCAAGATCCAAATACAAAGCTTAACATAATGTATCTAGATACATTTGTAGATACTTGTTTTTCACCCCGAATATAAGAACTTCCTAGTCAATTTTTCGTACCGAAAATAGTCATTTAACTAAGTATCAATTCCAGGGCTAGTCTAGGACAGCAATATTTATTAAAATTTACACATATTAAAAATGGTTAAGCAAATACCAGTATCTAAAGATAAGTACAGCATGCATTCAAACCTTTCCACTTCATTAAAGAATTCCAAACATGACATTTGTGTAGATTTTCTATCTTCAGTTTTGGTGTTGTGCAGAATATTAATAACTTGAATAAACTCCAATAGTCTTCATTGTTTGAAAACCTAGAAAATGTTTTACCACTTTAACAGAAACCAGCAAAGCTTAGGTATTATTTCTGATAACCTAGCTTCAAAGTATGTGTTGGTACGATTCACACTATAACAATTTGCTATTAGTTCGTAGTACTATTACACCCAAAAGTCGCTAAATCTGGTTGCTTTTAGTTACCCTTGGTGTAACGGAATATATTATAATTATTTGCTCTTCAACATATTTTCAAACGCACTACATTAATATAGTTCTTACTTTGAAAGTAAGTTCTCAAATTGACTGTTGACAGAAAAAATAGGAGTGTGTAACAAAATCCGTATAGTGCCTTTACTGTACTCAAAGACTCACCAGTGGTTTGTCGTACCTAGTACTTATCTACAAGTCCAGTAAAATAAACATTCCAGACTTGTTACGTAAATGTTAAATATAATAACATTACTACAACTATTACATGTAATAAAGAATGAATTCTCTTCATACCTGAAATTATGGTACACTTTTATCCAATTGTTGTTGATTGGTACAATCAGTAAATTATGGTACAAGTACCATAATTATGGTACAGTTGGTAACACTGCCCTGGACGCACAAGAATGCTTCTTCCTCACACAATCGGTAATATCGTAATTCTGTAACAATATCCATTGTTTATAGAGTTTCTACATCAAGTCAGCCAGGCCATACTGGCGGATCAGAGTAGCGCAAACAACCCCATTTTGTGGCGAGAAAAGCCCGAAATTGTTAAATATTATTATCCCCCATTGAATTTAATTAAATCCATGTTTAGTTTAAAAGGCTTTTCTACATAGTTTTCATTCTGACAGCCCCAAATTGTAATATGCCAAATACGTAAGATGCGATTTTAATTTACGAATTACTATATTTTACACTTCTTTTATCTCAATATGGCGTCGATAGCGAAACTCTGATACGCCAAGTTGACCTGGCTGACTAGATGTAGTGACTCAATTATTTAACGAGGTGACATATGTGATTTCATGATTTCAAAGCAATTCCATATTAAAAATTAGTTTTATTATGTTCGGCGGTTTATTTCAAATTTAAGATTCTACACATCATTTATGACAATTTTTGTATTATAAAATCATTAAATTATGAAAATAGTATCTGCACAATACAGATACTCAGATACTACAGAAAATGTACCTAGATCCAAATACAGCTACAAAATTTTAAAAGTATCTAGATATGTATCTAGGTACCATAAAAGTATCTAGATACTGTATCTAGATACTTGTATCTAGATACATTACAACACTGGTTGAATCCCTCCAAGACCAAGCAATAGGTTGGGATTTTTTTTAGACACATTGAATTTCTTTGAGCATATGATGTACTTCTTCATTGCATCACAATGAACCGTTTAGTTCAGTTACATTTGATTTTCTAAGAAATAGAGAAACCATACAAGATCCTTGGGAAGGTTTTTACTTTATTTTCTTCGTTAACGTCACTATTTCCTTTTGTTTTGATAGTACAGTAGCTTTTGAGCAGTACAGTAGTTTTTTTCTTTTCCTTTGCGTCATAATTTTTTGCAGTTTTCAATGGTCCAACACCATAGTGTACTTGTCGAATAATTTATATGAAGAAAAGAATTTGTCTAGGAAAATATTATGATTATGTTTATTCTCTACAATAGATAGTAGATAAAAAACAGAGTCACTTCCCAACCCAAGTCTTGATTTTTTATTATTTGGAGGATAACTTGTATAAGTACCCTTCATCTGAACAGATATACCATAATTTGAAACCGAATCTCACCGGTTTTACCTTTAGAAGCATTTTGTTGCGAGTGCCGTCCAAAATATGGAACTATCTGTTCATCTAGTAATATAAGTTGCACGAGAATACTCCATACTGCATGAGTTTTTCATTCATGATGTAAAAATTACCTACTATGATTTACCAAAAAGAATGAAGTGAATATAATCATGAGTGACTTCAACGGAACGATAGGTAAAGGAAGAGTTCAATATATTGTTGGAGACCATGGTATTTGCAAACGGCACGATAGGGGGATATCTGGTACAGTTCTGTAATGAAGAAAACTTAATGGTAGCAAACACCTGGTTCCAACTTCCAGAAAGGCGATTGTACACTTAGAAGTGTACTTAGGACCAGGAGACAATGAAGGAAATATCATAAAATCAAATAGATTACATACTGATTGATAAACGATATAGAAACGGAATTAAAAGTGTAAGAACTTATCCTGGATCAGACATAAGATCTGATCAGAACCCCGTAGCTGAAAAACGTGAGATTAAATTGAAGAAAATCCGGAAGAGAAATAAAACAAGACCTAACTTTGAGAAACTGGGGGAACCACAAATAAAAGAGGAAATAACACGAGTTTTGCATAGTAAGTTTAGGGAAACGGTATAATTGGAAACAGAAACAATGGAAAACTTTTGGCAGTCTATTAAAAATGTAAACATGAAGTACAAGAAAATGAATTGGAAAACCAAGCAGAGAGCAAAACATAAATGGATGACGGAAGAAATCCTTTTATTGATGAACGAAAGAAGGAAGTACAAACATAAAGACTATAATAAATATAAAGAAATTCATAAAAAGATTACAAGGCTTATAAGAGAGGCAAAGGAGACCTGGATGGAGAAATGTTGTCAAGTACTCGAAGAGCTGCCAAGAAAGCATGATTTCTTTAACACACAAAAAAGAAGATAAAAGAAATAACTGGAAATAAAACCCATCAACACGATATCTTAGTCACAGATAGTAACAAAAAAACAATAGACCCAGACGAGATAGAAGAGATTTTGACAAGCTATATACAAGAGCTTTTTGATGATATCAGAATGTACCCAGAATCAAGAGAAATAGATCAAGAAGATAAGCCATTGAAAATTATTATAGCAGAAGTGAAACACGCAATGAAACTATCAAAAACACGTAGAGTCCCAGGTGAAGATAACATCTATACTGAGATGCGTAAACGTATTAGACGATGAAAGCCTCAACATCTTAACATCTTTCTTAAATAGAATATACTATACAGGAATCGTACCACACGACTGGACCCAACCTATTTTTATTCCGATACCTAAAAAGAGCGGAGTAAAACAGTGCTCACAGTACCGATTGATTAGCCTGATGAGCCATGTACTGTAGATAATGCTAAGAACATGCATCAACGAGTACACACAAAATGCAGACAATATGTAGGAGAAGAACAATTTGGTTTTCGCTTAGGCATTGGAACTAGAGAAGCAGTTCAAGGTCCTAGGGCTAGCAGAAATACATAAAACAAAATTAAATAGCTTATCGGTATCTCCAACGTAAGTGACTCCTGCGTACAATGTTGCTTCCTCACGGCTTGCTCCAAAATTATAAGTCTGGATTTCTTCAGCTAGTTTGCAAGCATAATTTTCAGAGAAGTCTATATGTAGTAACCCTTCATTCTTACTAAGACTGTTTTCAGTGTGTTCTAAGCAGCATTTTTATTTTTAATGATAAATTTATATTTATTTTTAAAGTTTTCATTTCTTCTTGAACCTCTCCCTGCAGCTCTCGGAGAGGTTTAGTAACATTGATTTTAGCTGCAATCTTAACATTAAATTGAACCTTTTCTTCATTTTATTTTGACATTTCAGAGACCTGCCATACATATGCAATGCGGAAGCCTTACTACATGTTACAGGAGTTCATATGAATTGTCATTATCTACAAGTTTTAGTGGTTTTAGTTTTTGTGGTTTGAAGCTTATGTTTGCACGTTGCTTGTACAAACAGGTAGCTCTGTTTATCTCATTAGGTTTGCATACATAATATAGACGGTAATAACATAGGGATGGCATCGAGAGAATGTACTGTAGGATATTTTTGTTTTGTGTGCAAGGCCAATTGTTTTATTTGCTAAACTATAAAGACGGTAGTGTCGAATATCAATGGACATCAACAAAGCACTTAAAAATCCTTTCCGTTGGCTTTTTGACCTCCAGCAACTCTCGAAGGTTTCACCAGCGAGTCATGCAAAACTAGAGTACAGATTGCTTATTTCTCATTGCTTTTTCCTTTTCCAGGTCCAAGTCCAACAAAACGTTTCCCTGCAGTTTTTTTTATTCAGAGATGGGCGTTAGTTTTTCTTCAGGTGTTTTCATAACTGTATTGTTTTCAGTTTTTTTCTACTTAAATGCTTTCTTCTTCTTTCTCAAGTTTGCTGAAAACAAATAACCAGAAACCCAAGTACAGAGAGGTTTCTTTTTGTATCTGAACTTGCCCGACGAAGAGAACACAAAAAAATTGAACAGCTAAAAAATCATTTGGCAGGTCAATCACCGCCGGATATTTTTCTAAAGCTTTTTGATGATGAAGTTCAAGATATAGTATTGCGATTTTTTGTAAAGTAGGCTCATGATAAATAATACACACGATTTTATATTTACAAGGGAAAAACTTTTCAGTTTTATTGGCATCCTGTTTTTATTAGGCTATCATACGTTGCCCCAAGCTAATTTGTATTGGTATGTAGAAGAAGGCAAAGGAGTCGATATTGTATAGAACTGCATGAGTAAAAACAAATTCAGAAATATTCAGTAAGGTCGATAAAACTGTTACATTTTATAACTTTGCGGCCTTTTTTACATCTTCTTTTTCTTAAGGTGTAGTCTTCTTATAGAAGGTTAGCAACAACTTCGGCAAATCGTTCACTATCTTTTGCTATTCTTAGTAATAACTGTGAGTTTAGGCCAGTGCAGTCTCTCACATTTCTCAACCATGAGACTTGTCTCCTGCCAGTTCTCTTCTACCCTCAATCTTGCCCTCTATTATCAGTCTTAGGTATGGTTCAGCAGAAGTTCAAGAGTTGCAGGGAGAGGTTCAAGAAGAAATGAAAACTTTAAAAATAAATATAAATTTAACATTAGAAATAAAAATGCTGCTTACAACACACTGAAAAAGAGTTTTAGTAAGAGTGAAGGGTTACTCCATATAGTCTTCTCTGAAAATTATCCTTGCAAACTAGCTGAAGAAATCCAGACTTATCATTTTGGAGCAAGCCGTGAAGAAGCAGTCATTTACGTTGGAGATACGGATAAGCTATTTAATTTTGTTCTATGTATTTCTGCTAGTCCAGATCATGTCCTGCAACTATTTGGGCAAACTTAATCCTGTCTTTACCTTTCTGTCGCAACAATTGCTAAGAATCCAAACAGTTTATTTGTTTTCAGATAGACTCTCCATTCTTTAATAAGGTAGTTAGTTATCTTTAAACTTTGATGCATTGAGTATTCCTTAACTATCTTTGTAACATAACCGGTTTTTGTATTTAGTCAAAGTAAAACTTCTAACCGAGAAACAAGAACAACGACGAGTGACATGGACTAAATATGTAGTTGTCCTAGACAATGTTCCAGAAAATGACTGGTATAAGGTCATATTCAGCGACTAGTCAAAGTCTGGTGTTTTCGTTGGTTACTCTCGCAAAAGAGTGATCGGAGCTAAACATGAAGCATTCCATAAATACTGCTTAAAACGTACGGTTAGGTTTCCTCAAGGTGCAATAGTTTAGAGCTATATGTCAGCTGGAGGGTTAGAATGATTTCAGTCCATAGACGCACAGTTAATGTTGAAAAGTATCAGCAAATTCTTAACGCTAACTTGTTACGAATCGTTAAAAATCGATCTTGACCGCGATTTAATCTTTCAACAAGATGGTGCTTCTTACCACACATAAAAAACGACCAAAAAATGGTTTGAAAATCATAATTTCAAAGTTGTTGAATGATCCTCAAGCAGTTCGGATCTTTAGTGTTATTGAATTTGAAATTATCAGCAAGTGAGGCATTATCCAATTTAGATAATTGTAATCCCCAAGTTAGAAGTATGCCAGCCAAAATTTAAGAGGCGAATAAAGCAAAGCGAGATGTTAAATCTTATTGAATTGTATTTATAAACTGCTATATGAATATTTAGTTGTCAGCGAGTTTTGTTGAATTTTTGAAAATTGTTTTCTGCAGATTTTTTTTTACAGAAGTTAATAATTTGGAACACTAGTAGGAAAAATAAACATAGAATTCATGAAACTGTCCAAATACATATTTAGTTGTTAGGGCTCGTACATGTTTTGTAAATTTCACAGAGGAACATCGATAACTTAATACCAGAATTTATATTTAAAAGGTAAATAAAATAAATAAAGGTTCCTTTTGAAACTAAAATTTGCAAATAATACAAATTTCTTTCTCAAAATATTATTCCAACCACAAATGAAAATGATCCGAAATAAACAATTAAATATAACAAGGTTACAAGAAACGTGTTTAATACCAAAAATAGGTGAATCCCCTGTTATATTAGCATTCTTAATACTACGTATTATGAATGCACAGCTGTTTTTTTCTGAAACTAATAATGGTTTAAATTTATAAAAACCATTTACATAAATAGGTACTTAATGTAAGCTTTGCCTAAATCAGCATCAGTAATTGATTAAATATACTGAATGATTAAAGCTTTGAATTCCGTGTAATTATTTTTGCACTTAAAATACCTACGACTACCCAAACTCTTTTTGTCAAATTTGTCTTTAGGCAATATTTGATAATATTGTTGCATGCGCTCATTTTTAAGGTTTAATTAAAAAAAATAATCAAGTTTCTAGCTCAAATATGTTTGGAGATATTACGATTTAAACCACAAATCGGAAAGCTCTAATTAACTAACACATTAAATCGCTCGGCTCTTTAAAATATAGAACTAGGTATTAGTAGCAATAAGTATCATCACAATTTCTTATGATAATTACACGTTCTTTAATAAGAGATTAAACAACTTGAACAAAAAATAGAATTTGCCAGTGTTTGGTTTTGTTACGTCTAGATCATTATTTTATTACATATGTATATCGGCTCGACTTTGTTTAATAAACAAAAAATAACAAGAATGGGTAAAACCCGTTTTATTAATGTTTGTTGATGTACCGTTTTTAATATTTAACATTTAAGAAGGGATATGCATTTAACCTATAATAATAAATTAACCTACACAATTTAAATAGTTTTCATATAGAAAATACATATTAAAATCAACTAAATTCAACTGAATTAAATAAAATTCAGACACAAATGAATTGAAGTAAGATTTATTAAGTAGCTTTAATAAAACATAATTATTTTTGTCACTTTAAATGACGCAATCCTTACTGAGAAACACACATAGTACTTTGACAACGCAGAGAACTATGTCATATACGCAGAGATCTATAGCTATTTCGAATTACTCCCAGATGTTAAGTTTTATGCAAATAAATTAAATTTTAATTATTACGGCCGCCATATTTCATCCGTCCTTTAAAATTTGCAAACGTTGACATCGAATTTGAAATCAGCGACCTGAAAAACCCCTTTGTAGAAAATTGCATACAAATCAAATAATATTTCGAGTTTTAAATCTAAAAGCCTTTTAAATAAAATTCATACACATACAGAAACGAAACTAAAAGTATTTATTACATAGCGTTAATAAAATAGAATTATTTTTACCAGTTTAAATGACGCAACCTTTACTAGAAATGCAGAGAGTAACTCGACACCGCAGACGGGAAAAGGAATTCAAGCAGGCTGGCCAATACTGAAAAAATAAATGGACGCTGTACAAACCTATAGCTTGCATAAAATAAACAGACTCTGAATAAACCTATAGCTTGCAAAAGACTCTGACTGATACCATCATTTATATACACTTATATACGCAGGACGCTGGGCGCTACGCTTTTGGTCCGGACGCATGGTAGGCCTTTATAGATATATATATATATATATATATATATATATATATATATATATATATATATATATATATATATATATATATATATATATATATATATATATATATATATATATATATATATATATATATATATATGTATATATATATACATATATATATATATATATATATATATATATATATATATATATATATATATATATCTATAGAGGCCTACCATGCGTCCGGACCAAAAGCGTAGCGCCCAGCGTCCGGCGTATATAAGTGTATATAAATGATGGTATCAGTCAGCGTCTTTTGCAAGCTATAGGTTTATTCAGCGTCTGTTTATTTTATGCAACCTATAGGTTTATACAGCGTCCATTTATTTTTTCAGTATTGGCCAGCCTGCTTGAATTCCTTTGCCTGTCTGCGGTGTCGAGTTACTCTCTGCATTTCTGAGTAAAGATTGCGTCATCTCAACTGGCAAAAATAATTCTATTTTATTAACGCTATGTAATAAATACTTTTAGTTTCGTTTCTGTATGTGTATGAATTTTATTTAAAAGGCTTTCAGATTTATGCATAAAAACATCATAAAACTCGAAATATTATTGGATTTGTATGAAATTTTCTACAAAGGGGTTTTTCAGGTCGCTGATTTCAAATTTGATGTCAACGTTTGCAAATTTAAAGCGCGGATGAAATATGGCGGCCATAATAATTAAAATTTGATTTATTTGCATAAAACTTAACATCTGGGAGTATATTCGAAACTCTCTGCGTTGCCAAAATACTATGTGTGTTTCTCAGTAAGGATTGCGTCATTTAAAGTGACAAAAATAATTTTATTAAAGCTACTTAATAAATCTTTCACTTCCATTCAATTGTGTCTGAATTTTATTTAATTCAGTTGAATTTAGTTGATTTTAATATGTATTTTCTAGATGAAAACTATTTAAATTGTGTAGGTTAATTTATTATTATAGGTTAAATGCATATAAAAAATTGTGATGATACTTATTGCTACTAATACCTAGTTCTATATTTTAAAGAGCCAAGCGATTTAATGTGTTAATTAGAGCTTCCAGTTTTTTAAGTTCTTCCAGTGGTTTAAATCGTTATATCTCTAAACATATTTGAGCTAGAAAGCTGATTCATTTTTTAAATTAAACCTTAAAAATGAGCGCATGCAACAATATTATCAAATATTGCCTAAAGAGAAATTTGGCAAAAAAAGTTTGGGTAGTGATAAAGATAGTTTAGATGGGAATTTCAAGGTCCAGCGGTCAGTGCAGATGTATTGTTTTGTATTTATGTTTGTTTATGTACTAGAAACTACGTTTTACATGTCTATTAAAGCAAACTATAAAAAGGAATTTGTAGTTCTTCTTAAATTATCTTCTTTCTGTCACTGTTTTACAAAACAGTTACTATTCGATCGCACAAGGTAAAACTTATTGGTTATTTATAACGACTAATAATTGATTTTATGAAATAATGAAATATATTGATTTTTGATTGACTTGTTAATTTTTATTGGGAACGCATTTTAATTTCAATACCTAATTAAAAATATCAGATTCGTTGTTTTATTTCTTATTGACATTCTGTAGTACATTTTCTCGTTCTATATTTTATAGAGCCGAGCGATTTAATGTGTTAATTAGAGCTTTCAGTTTTTTAAGTTCTTCCAGTGGTTTAAATCGTTATATCTCCAAACATATTTGAGCTAGAAAGCTGATTTTTTTTTTAAATTAAACCTTAAAAATGAGCGCATGCAACAATATTATCAAATATTGCCTAAAGAGAAATTTGGCAAAAAAAGTTTGGGTAGTGATAAAGATAGTTTAGATGGGAATTTCAAGGTCCAGCGGTCAGTGCAGATGTATTGTTTTGTATTTATGTTTGTTTATGTACTAGAAACTACGTTTTACATGTCTATTAAAGCAAACTATAAAAAGGAATTTGTAGTTCTTCTTAAATTATCTTCTTTCTGTCACTGTTTTACAAAACAGTTACTATTCGATCGCACAAGGTAAAACTTATTGGTTATTTATAACGACTAATAATTGATTTTATGAAATAATGAAATATATTGATTTTTGATTGACTTGTTAATTTTTATTGGGAACGCATTTTAATTTCAATACCTAATTAAAAATATCAGATTCGTTGTTTTATTTCTTATTGACATTCTGTAGTACATTTTCTCGTTCTATATTTTATAGAGCCGAGCGATTTAATGTGTTAATTAGAGCTTTCAGTTTTTTAAGTTCTTCCAGTGGTTTAAATCGTTATATCTCCAAACATATTTGAGCTAGAAAGCTGATTCTTTTTTTAAATTAAACCTTAAAAATGAGCGCATGCAACAATATTATCAAATATTGCCTAAAGAGAAATTTGACAAAAAAAGTTTGGGTAGTGATAAAGGTAGTTTAGAAGGGAATTTCAAGGTCCAGCGGTCAGTGCAGATGTATTTTTATGTAATTTAAAAATATTTAAATAAAGATGCAACAAAAATATTATTGACTAGCAATCTCTTAAAATGACGTTTTTGTTTTCGTTATTAGTGCTTACTTTATTTTAATCAATTACTGATTTTTTATAAATTGAAACCATTATTAGTTTCAGAAGAAAACAGCTGTGCATTCATAATACGTAGTAAATAATATCATATCTAAAATGTAAGATCATGCTAATCTATTCACCTATTTTTGGTATTAAACACATTTCTTGTAACCTTGTTATATATAATTGTTTATTTCGGATCATTTTCATTTGTGTTTGGAATAATATTTTGAGAAAGAAATTTTTATTACTTGCAAATTTTAGTTTCATGAGCAACCTTTATTTATTTTATTTACCTTTTAAATATACATTCTGGTATTAAGTTATCGATGTTCCTCTGTGAAATTTACAAAACATGTACGAGCCCTAACAACTAAATATGTATTTGGACAGTTTCATGAATTCTGTGTTTATTTTTCCTACTAGTGTTCCAAATTACACCATTTTCAAACAATAACCATTAACTTCTGTAAAAAAAGATCTGCAGAAAACAATTTTCAAAAATTCAATAAAACTCGCTGACAACTAAATATTCAGATAGCAGTTTATAAATACAATTCAATAAGATTTAACATCTCGCTTTGCTTTATTCGCCTCTTAAATTTTGGCTGACATACTTCTAACTTGGGGATTACAATTATCTAAATTGGATAATGCCCCACTTGCTGATAATTTCAAATTCAATAACACTAAAGATCCGAACTGCTTGAGGATCATTCAACAACTTTGAAATTATGATTTTCAAACCATTTTTTGGTCGTTTTTGATGTGTGGTAAGAAGCACCATCTTGTTGAAAGATTAAATCGCGGTCAAGATCGATTTTTAACGATTGGTAACAAGTTTGCGTTAAGAATTTGCTGATACTTTTCAACATTAACTGTGCCGTCTATGGACTGAAATCATTCTAACCCTCCAGCTGACATATAGCTCTAAACTATTGCACCTTGAGGAAACCTAACCGTACGTTTTAAGCAGTACTTATGGAATGCTTCATGTTTAGCTCCGATCAGTCTTTTGCGAGAGTAACCAACGAAAACACCAGACTTTGACTAGTCGCTGAATATGACCTTATACCAGTCATTCTCTGGAACATTGTCTAGGACAACTACATATTTAGTCCATGTCACTCGTCGTTGTTCTTGTTTCTCGGTTAGAAGTTTTACTTTGACTAAATACAAAAACCGTTTATGTTACAAAGATAGTTAAGGAATACTCAATGCATCAAAGTTTAAAGATAACTAACTACCTTATTAAAGAATGGAGAGTCTATCTGAAAACAAATAAACTGTTTGGATTCTTGGCAATTGTTGCGACAGAAAGGTAAAGACAGGATTAAGTGTGCCCAAATAGCTGCAGGACATGATCTGGACTTGCAGAAATACATAGAACAAAACTAAATAGCTTATCGGTATGTCCAACGTAAATGACTGCTTCTTCACGGCTTGCTCCAAAATGATGAGTCTGGATTTCTTCAGCTAGTTTGCAAGGATAATTTTCAGAGAAGACTATATGGAGTAACCCTTCACTCTTACTAAGACTCTTTTTCAGTGTGTTGTAAGCAGCATTTTTATTTCTAATGTTAAATTTATATTTATTTTTAAAGTTTTCATTTCTTCTTGAACCTCTCCCTGCAACTCTTGAACTTCTGCTGAGCCATACCTAAGACTGATAATGGAGGGCAAGATTGAGGGTAGAAGAGAACTGGCAGGAGACAAGGCTCATGGTTGAGAAATGTGAGAGACTGCACTGGCCTAAACTCACAGTTATTACTAAGAATAGCAAAAGATAGTGAACGATTTGCCGAAGTTGTTGTTAACCTTCTATAAGAAGACAGCACCTTAAGAAAAAGAAGATGTAAAAAAGGCCGCAAAGTTAGAAAATGTAACAGTTTTATCGAGCTTACTGAATATTTCTGAATTTGTTTCTCGTCATGCAGTTTTATGCAATATCGACTCCTTTGCCTTCTTCAACATACCAACACAAATTAGCTTGGGGCAACGTATGATAGCCTAATAAAAACAGGATGCCAATAAAACTGAAAAGTTTTTCCCTTGTAAATATAAAATCGTGTGTATTATTTGAGCCCACTAAATACAAAACTCTGCGTTTACATTGTTAGTGAACTTGAGTCTTGCACCTAACAATCTCACATTTCCCGTGAGTTTTGCATCTGATGATGACTTTTACATGATTATATTTTATAAGCGTGAAGTTTTACATTTATAAAACACCAAAGTTTGCATCTCATACATTTATCAGTACTGCAAGTCCATAAAACAAGACAACCAATAATATCGATATCTAAATTGTTATAATTATTTTTGTAAATAATTACAAAGTTTTGCATTTAGCGAGTTCATTTATCATGAGCCTACTTTACAAAAAATCGCAATACTATATCTTGAACTTCATCATCAAAAAATTTTAGAAAAATATCCAGCGGTGATTGACCTGCCAAATGATTTTTTAGCTGTTCAATTTTTTTGTGTTCTCTTCGTCGGGCAAGTTCAGATACAAAAAGAAACCTCTCTGCACTTGGGTTTCTGGCTATTTGTTTTGAGCAAACTTGAGAATGTGAAAAGAAGAAGAAAGCATTTAAGTAGAAAAAAACTGAAAACAATACAGTTATGAAAACACCTGAAGAAAAACTAATGCCCATCTCTGAATAAAAAAAAACTGCAGGGAAACGTTTTGTTGGACTTGGACCTGGAAAAGGAAAAAGCAATGAGGAATAAGCAATCCGTACTCTAGTTTTGCATGACTCGCTGGTGAAACCTTGGAGAGTTGCTGGAGGTCAAAAAAACCAACGGAAAATATTTTTAAATGCTTTGTTGATGTACATTGATATAGGACACTACCGTCTTTATAGTTTAGCAAATAAAACAATTGGCCTTGCACACAAAACAAAAATATCCTACAGTACATTCTCTCGATGCCATCCCTATGTTATTACCGTCTATATTATGTATGCAAACCTAATGAAATAAACAGAGCTACCTGCTTGTACAAACAACGTGCAAACATAAGCTTCAAACCACAAAAACTAAAGCCACTAAAACTTGTAGATAATGAAAATTCATATGAACTCCTGTAACATGTAGTAAGGCTTCCGCATTGCATATGTATGGCAGGCCTCTGAAATGTCAAAATAAAATGAAGAAAAGGTTCAATTTAATGTTAAGATTGCAGCTAAAATCAATGTTACTAAACCTGTCCGAGAGTTGGAGGGAGAGGTTCAAGAAGAAATGAAAACTTTAAAAATAAATATAAATTTAACATTAAAAATGAAAATGCTGCTAAGAACACACTGAAAAACAGTCTTAGTAAGAATGAAGGGTTACTACATATAGACTTCTCTGAAAATTATGCTTGCAAACTAGCTGAAGAAATCCAGACTTATAATTTTGGAGCAAGCCGTGAGGAAGCAACATTGTACGCAGGAGTCACTTACACTGGAGATACCGATAAGCTATTTAATTTTGTTTTATGTATTTCTGCTAGTCCTAGGACCTTGAACTGCTTCTCTAGTTCCAATGCCTAAGCGAAAACCAAATTGTTCTTCTCCTACATATTGTCCGCATTTTGTGTGTACTCGTTGATGCATGTTCTTAGCATTATCTACTGTACATGGCTCATCAGGCTAATCAATCGGTACTGTGAGCACTGTTTTACTCCGCTCTTTTTAGGTATCGGAATAAAAGTAAGTTGGGTCCAGTCGTGTGGTACGATTCCTGTATAGTATATTCTATTTAAGAAAGATGTTAAGATGTTGAGGCTTTCATCGTCTAATACGTTTACGCATCTCAGTATAGATGTTATCTTCACCTGAGACTCTACGTGGTTTGATAGTTTTATTGCGCGTTTCACTTCTGCTATAATAATTCTCAATGGCTAATCTTCTTGATCTATTTCTCTTGGTTCTGGTTACATTCTGATATCATCAAAAAGCTCTTGTATATAGCTTGTCAAAATCTCTTCTATCTCGTTTGGGTCTATTGTTTTTTTGTTACTATCTGTGACTAAGATATCGTGTTGATGGGTTTTATTTCCAGTTATTTCTTTTATCTTCTTTTTTGTGTGTTAAAGAAATCATGCTTTCTTGGCAGCTCTTCGAGTACTTGACAACGTTTCTCCACCCAGGTCTCCTTTGCCTCTCTTATAAGCCTTGTAATCTTTTTATGGATTTCTTTATATTTATTATAGTCTTTATGTTTGTACTTCCTTCTTTCGTTCATCAATAAAAGGATTTCTTCCGTCATCCATCTCTGTTTTGCTCTCTGCTCTTGGTTTTCCAATTCATTTTCTTGTACTTCATGTTTACATTTTTAACAGACTGCCAAAAGTTTTCCATTGTTTCTGTTTCCAATTATACCGTTTCCCTAAACTTACTATTCAAAACTCGTGTTATTTCCTCTTTTATTTGTGGTTCCCCCAGTTTCTCAAAGTTAGGTCTTGTTTTATTTCTCTTCCGGATTTTCTTCAATTTAATCTCACGTTTTTCAGCTACGGGGTTCTGATCAGATCATATGTCTGATCCAGGATAAGTTCTTACAACTTTAATTCCGTTTCTATATCGTTTATCAATCAGTATATAATCTATTTGATTTTTTATGATATTTCCTTCATTGTCTCCTGGTCCTAAGTACACTTCTAAGTGTACAATCGCCTTTCTGGAAGTTGGAACCAGGTGTTTGCTACCATTAAGTTTTCTTCATTACAGAACTGTACCAGATATCCCCCCTATCGTTTCGTTTGCAAATACCATGGTCTTCAACAATATATTGCACTCTTCCTTTACCTATCTTTCCGTTGAAGTCACCCATGATTATATTCACTTCATTCTTTTTGGTAAATCTTAGTAGGTAATTTTTACATCATGAATGAAAAACTCATGCAGTATGGAGTATTCTCGTGCAACTTATATTACTAGATGAACAGATAGTTCCATATTTTGAACGGCACTCGCAACAAAATGCTTCTAAAAGTGAAACCGGTAAGATTCGGTTTCAAATTATGGTATATCTGTTCAGATGAAGGGTACTTATACAAGTTATCCTCCAAATAATAAAAAATCCAGACTTGGGTTGGGAGGTGACTTTGTTTTTTATCTACTATCTATTGTAGAGAATAACCCTAATCATAATATTTTCCTTGACAACTTCTTTTCTTCATATAAATTATTCGACAATAACACACTATGGTGTTGGAAAATTGAAAACTGCAAAAAATTATGACACAAAGGAAAAGAAAAAACTACCGTACTGCTCAAAAGCTACTGTACTATCAAAACAAAAGGAAATAGTGACGTTAACGAAGAAAATGAAGTAAAAACCTTCCCAAGGATCTTGTATGGTTTCTCTATTTCTTAGAAAATCAAATGTAACTGAACTAAAGGGTTCATTGTGATGCAATGAAGAAGTACATCACATGCTCAAATAAATTCAGTGTGTCTAACAAAAATCCCAACCTATTGCTTGGTCTTGGAGGGATTCATCTCCTAAAAGTAGTACTCTCATGCATTGGGCTATACCTCAAAGACAGTGGAGCTTCGAAAATCCTTGTTGAGACAGTATAATTGGAATGCTGTTTTCCATTTTGAAACGCTTACGGTGTTATACCAGTGTACGAAGATCAACGCTTGTTGGACAAATTTAAATTGCTATAAACTACACATAGTGACATAAAAAATATTTTGAGAAACTCGTAGAAAATGACAGGCAGAAAAAAACTGGGGCCTGCGTGCATGCAGTATAAGAGAGTGTTTGCCACTTTCCTTCTTCTTTGATAGAAAAAATTATTCACGATGGTACATTTTATACTACAATGATTGCTTGAAGCTGGACGAAGGTCCTATAATTTATAATTCCATGTCAGTCTTTTAAACAAAAAATAATAATCTTAATTCAATCCTATTAACGCATTTAAAACAATAATTATTCAAGACTTTTTAACCAAAATTTGTTTTGGTGGTTTCAAGTGTAAACATTTAAAATATTTTCAAAAAATTTCAGATTCAAGAATATAAAGAAAAATTTAAAATCTGGCAGCATAAATAATTAAGATTTTGCAATGGGCAACTAAAATCTTCAGTAACATGATATTTGATACGATGTTTGATGACGCGACGTCAAATTGTTCATCATACAATTCTGAGAACCTAAAATGTTTACTTTAATTCTTAAATGCTCCGAATGAATGCTGCATAAATGAATTGTTTTTTACATTTACTTATATGTACAGCTGTAACCGTTATCAAATTCATAATTGCAAAAGAGAACCTCTACTCCTTGGAAAATCCCCGAAAAACGAGTGTTAAAAGGAACACGATTAAAAATTTGTAAACACAACTGACCGAAAAAAGTTATATACAAGAATACACAGGTTGGGTCTATTAGCAGACAATTTTAAGTTCTTTTTCCATCTTCAAGCAATCATTCTAGTATATAAAATGTACCATCGTGCATAATTTGAAAAAAATGGAATTTCTGGCAATAGCCCAATATCAGAATCTATTCGCTAACTAGAATTCGAATTAAGTGTCATTTTACACAATAATTAGCTTTTGTTTTTTACGTGTGCTGAGCATATGCGTTATAGCATACACAAAATTACGTCACTTTATGGACTTGCACACCTGCAATGAAATTTAATCCATGCTTACAAGGAAATATTCTCTTGCTAACAACATTAAATTTTTATAAGGATGTCTTTCAAACTATAATATTGAGTTATATTCCTGATTATCTAATATCCATTTTTTTCTCGAGTCCTCTGACTTTAATAAAGCTTAACTTGAGTAAAATATTATATTTCTAAATGCTATAGCTACTTTTGTTTTTATCAGACAATAGGTAATAAAAGTTACCCATTTTTAGGGACAATTTTATTAAAAACAAATTAGTTTTTATCTCAGAAAGTACATGCCATATATCTATGAAATTTTTGTAGGGGTTATAGAAAGAAATCTTGGGTTCTAATTTTCAGACCAAAAAGCAATTCATTTAAGATTTATATAAAAAATAGGGAATTATGTTTTCTTGTTTATTAATTTTTTGATTTCGTTTTGGTTAAATGAACACTTTTCATATAGGCATTATTTTTCTCAAAGAAATGTTCCTAATTTTAACAATAACAGTGCAATAACATAAAAACCAATTTTTTGTCCAAACCGCTTGTCACTAAATTAATTTTTCTGCGATTTAGAGGAAGATATTGAAGACTATACAGGGTGTCCTGTTTAACAGTCTACACTGAATCATTCCAACAAGCTTGTGACTATAGCAGTGGAATTAAAAGAACTTTGTATACTTTGACCTCTAGTTTACGACATCAGAACACATCTTAGAACTTGTGCTGGTGCTGGATATCATCATCAGGATTTTTTTAAATGGAACGATTAGATTTGAAGTATGGAAATCGATAGCAAGTGGGATTCTGAATAAAAAAGTAATAAGGTACTACAGGTTTAAAGTGAATGATAATGAAATAATAAAGTGAATGTATTCTAATACTGTTTTCGTAAACAAGAAGCCGAAATCTACGAAGTTCTTTTAATTCCATTACTATAACCAAAAGCTTGTCCGGATGATTGAGTGTAGACTGTTAAATAGGCCAGAACCCGTTAAATGGCTAAGTGTTTACTATTTTTTTCACATTTAAACATTTGAAGTGGTGACTCGTACACCTTTGAAATCTGAATTTTGCAAAATCTAAAAAGTATCTTGTATATTATTAACCATAAAATATGCGACTTCTTATGTTTTTTCATGATAACCATGAAAATGAAGCGCAACAAAAATCGTTGCTATTTTTTCACATTTAGAAATTCTAAGGGTTGGCTGCTACCCCCTTATATCCTGAATTTCGCAAAATCGGGGAAGCATGTGCGTTTTTATGTTCTTTCACGCAACCCATTCAACAATGAAACGCAAATAAACTGCTTTACTATTTTCTCCACATTTGCAAATTCTAAGGGATGGCTGGCTACCCCTTAGACCCTTAATGTCGCAAAATCCGTAAAGTATGTAACTTTTTATGTTCTTTCACGTCACCCATTCAAATATGAACCGCAACAAAGATTATTTACTATTTTTCCCGTATTTCAAAATTCTAAGGGTTGGTTGCTACCCCCTTAGACCCTCAACTTCGCAAAATCTATAAAATAGGTGACTTTTTATGTTCTTTCACGGCACCCGTTCGAAAATGAAACGCAAAGATTGTTTACTATTTTTCCCGTGTGTAGAAATTCTAAGAGGTGGCTGCTACCCAAAACAGAACAAAATTTTGAAAATATAAATATGGGTTTTTTTAACGTTTTTTTAATTTTTCGCTAGACGAGAATCCGAAACTCTGTAAATATACCAAATTTCAAGTTTGTATGTACTCTAGAAATTCGGAAGTTATAAAGACTATTTAATTTCATTACTTAAATACATAAAGTGAAGTCCCGTTTTACAACACCTAAAGGGGTAGCGGAGGGTTAACATAATAACAATTTTTTATATTTTTCTTTACGAGAACTCTAAACCCTATAACTAAACCAAATTCTAAGTTTTTATGTCATCTAGAAGTTTTACAACCCCCAAATGGAATACGGGGGTTGATTTAATAATTTTTTTAAATTTTTCTTTAGGAGAGTCCTAAATTCTATCGCTATACCAAGTTTCAAGTTTATATGTCATCTAGAAGTTTTACAACCCTAAAAGGAGATGCGGGGTTGACATAATAACATTTTTTTTAATTTTTATTTACTAGAATCCTAAACCCTATAAATATACCAAATTTCAAGTTTGTGTGTGATCTAGAAGTATTACAACCCCCAAATAAATTGCAGGGGTTGACTTAATAAGATTTTTTATGTTTTTCTTTACGAGAGTCTTAAACCCTATCACTATACCAAATTTCAAGTTTGTATGTCATCTAGAAGCTTTACAACCCCCAAATGGAATATGGGGGTTGATTTAATAATTTTTTTAAATTTTTCTTTAGGAGAGTCCTAAATTCCATCGCTATACTAAATTTCAAGTTTGTATGTCATCTAGAACTTTTACAACCGCCAAATGGAATATGGGGGTTGATTTAATAATTTTTTTAAAATTTTTCTTTAGGAGAGTCCTAAATTCCATCGCTATACCAAATTTCAAGTTTGTATGTCATCTAGAAGTTTTACAACCCCCAAATGGAATATGGGGATTGATTTAATAATTTTTTTAAATTTTTCTTTAGGAGAGTCCTAAATTCCATCGCTATACCAAATTTCAAGTTTGTATGTGATCTAGAAGTTTTACAACCCCCAAATGGAATATGGGGGTTGATTTAATAATTTTTTTAAAATTTTTATTTAGGAGAGTCCTAAATTCCATCGCTATACCAAATTTCAAGTTTGTATGTCATCTAGAAGTTTTACAACCCCCAAATGGAATATGGGGGTTGATTTAATAATTTTTTTTAAATTTTTCTTTAGGAGAGTCCTAAATTCCATCGCTATACCAAATTTCAAGTTTGTATGTGATCTAGAAGTTTTACAACCCCCAAATGGAATATGGGGGTTGATTTAATAATTTTTTTAAAATTTTTATTTAGGAGAGTCCTAAATTCCATCGCTATACCAAATTTCAAGTTTGTATGTCATCTAGAAGTTTTACAACCCCCAAATGGAATATGGGGGTTGATTTAATAATTTTTTTAAAATTTTTCTTTAGGAGAGTCCTAAATTCCATCGCTATACCAAATTTCAAATTTGTATGTCATCTAGAAGTTTTACAACCCTAAAAGGGGATGCGGGGTTGACATAATAACATTTTTTTTAATTTTTATTTACTAGAATCCTAAACCCTATAAATATACCAAATTTCAAGTTTGTGTGTGATCTAGAAGTATTACAAACCCCAAATAAAGTGCGGGGGTTGACTTAATAAAATTTTTTGTTTTTCTTTACGAGAGTCTTAAACCCTATCACTATACCAAATTTCAAGTTTGTATGTCATCTAGAAGTTTTGCAACCCCCAAATGGAATATGGGGGTTGATTTAATAATTTTTTTAAATTTTTCTTTAGGAGAGTCCTAAATTCCATCGCTATACTAAATTTCAAGTTTGTATGTCATCTAGAACTTTTACAACCCCCAAATGGAATATGGGGGTTGATTTAATAATTTTTTTAAAATTTTTATTTAGGAGAGTCCTAAATTCCATCGCTATACCAAATTTCAAGTTTGTATGTCATCTAGAAGTTTTACAACCCCCAAATGGAATATGGGGGTTGATTTAATAATTTTTTTAAATTTTTCTTTAGGAGAGTCCTAAATTCCATCGCTATACCAAATTTCAAGTTTGTATGTGATCTAGAAGTTTTACAACCCCCAAATGGAATATGGGGGTTGATTTAATAATTTTTTTAAATTTTTCTTTAGGAGAGTCCTAAATTCCATCGCTATACCAAATTTCAAGTTTGTATGTGATCTAGAAGTTTTACAACCCCCAAATGGAATATGGGGGTTGATTTAATAATTTTTTTTAAATTTTTCTTTAGGAGAGTCCTAAATTCCATCGCTATACCAAATTTCAAGTTTGTATGTCATCTAGAAGTTTTACAACCCTAAAAGGGGATGCGGGGTTGACATAATAACATTTTTTTTAATTTTTATTTACTAGAATCCTAAACCCTATAAATATACCAAATTTCAAGTTTGTGTGTGATCTAGAAGTATTACAACCCCCAAATAAAGTGCGGGGGTTGACTTAATAAAATTTTTTATGTTTTTCTTTACGAGAGTCTTAAACCCTATCACTATACCAAATTTCAAGTTTGTATGTCATCTAGAAGTTTTGCAACCCCCAAATGGAATATGGGGGTTGATTTAATAATTTTTTTAAATTTTTCTTTAGGAGAGTCCTAAATTCCATCGCTATACTAAATTTCAAGTTTGTATGTCATCTAGAACTTTTACAACCCCCAAATGGAAGATGGGGGTTGATTTAATAATTTTTTTAAAATTTTTCTTTAGGAGAGTCCTAAATTCCATCGCTATACCAAATTTCAAGTTTGTATGTCATCTAGAAGTTTTGCAACCCCAGAACGGGGTGCAGGGGTTGACATCATAACATTTTTTTTATATTTTTCTTTATAATAATCTTAAATCCTATAATTACACCAAATTTCAAGTTTCTAAGTCATCTAGAAGTTTTACAACTCCTAACAGGGGGTGCGAGGGTTGACATAAATATATTTTTTTATTTTCCTACTTACAAGAATTCCAATTCCTATAATTGTGCCAAATCTCAAGTTTGTATGTCATCTAACAAATTAGAAGTTGTAAAAGTTATTTAATTTCAATATTTTAATGCATAAGAAGTCCCGTTTGAAATGATGTCACTGTCTGCCTCACAAACATATGAGTTTTAAAAATTTTAAAATATAATATGGGATAAGATTAAACAGCCAGATTTATTACTAGCTAACAGCATCAGTGATTGATTAAATACTGAATGATAATATAATAATGGTTACGTTTGTTTCACTTAAATCAATAGAGCTTTGAATTAAATCTTACGATTTTATTAAAATTATCGCCCATTTGTAGAAGCAATTAAAACCGGTTTAAACGAAATTTACATGACGCATAAATGAAACGTATTAAAAGTGTTTCTTAAATAGCTTTAACAAAATATAATATGTACGAATTTTTGTCACCTTAAATGACGCAATCTTTACTAAGAAATACAATGCATAAAGTGAAGTCCCGTTGAAATGACGTCACTGTCTAGCCACAAAGGAATCAGTGTTACCAACACAATTCTTGTTAAATATGCGGACGCAGGGTAAACCTATGCCATAAATTTGTATACAAATGTATACAAATCCCGCGCTATTAGCGCTGCGTGTGGCAAACGCTCGAACTACCATTTTATACACGAATCAGGAATGGGTGTCAAACTGCGCACAGCTAATTTTTACATTTTCGCCATCTAGACACTTTAAGCTTCATATGGTGCAATTTTGAGGCACTAGTCACCCAGCGTCCGTATATCCGGACGCCGAGTGACTTCGGACGCTGCTTGAACCTAAGATTTTACATGGGGGGACGCATAGTGGTGCCCTATAGATATATATATATATATATATATATATATATATATATATATATATATATATATATATATATACATATATATATATATATATATATATATATATATATATATATATATATATATATATATATATATACATATTGCTGTGGATGGTAGTTTCAAGATTTTGGAAAATTTTGAAAATTTTGTGAAAATCTAAAATCTTTGTTAAATACTAACACTTTTGAAATATTTTTATCAACTTTTCCGTTAAAAATAAATTTAAGTTATTTAATGGTGTGTCATTGATTATACAATCAATGTATATACTTTTTAATAAGGTTAAATAATACATGTTTCTTTATTTATTATCAAATAGCTTACTCACCGATTACTTAAGTATACGTAACATCCAGTTGTTCGCAAGTTTGTTATGATGTAATTCAATTATGTATAATCCCAAATGTGTATATCGACGGGTTATGTGATTCTTTAAAGGTTTTTATTAATGTAAATAGATCGTTATTATTGCGTAAAAGTATTGTGTAATTAATCTGTAATAGATGTGTCACTTTTATAAGAATATTAATCTGCTATTATGTATCATATGAGTGTACAGTTTGTATTAGTTTCGTAAGGTGACGTCAAATTGTGTAACATAATTATGTAAATAGTCAATAGTATATAAGCTTAGAAAATAATAATTTTAGACACTTCCTGACATAAAGCGACGCAGTAAAGTCGTGTTAAAGACAATAATAAAAATGTAAATGGACACTTACTGTTAAACGACGAAAGAGTAAAGATATTTAGTAAATCAAGCGACAAAGTAAAGTCGTGGTTGATAATATTATAAAATTGTAAATAGTTAGTCTTAAAATAGACAAGTTAGTTGGTGATTTGAATACGGCGAAGGTGTAAAAAGTATAAATTGTAAAAGTGTATATGATTATAAAGAACCACCTTTAAGATAAATTACTTGCTAAAGTTAAGCAAGATAATAAATCAACGTTAAAACCATAAACTGGTGTTTTATTTTATTAAACAAAAAAAAACAACTATAAGTATTTTACGAAAAAGGGAAATTGTACCCGCAATTAATAAACAAAAGTGAGTTACCAAAATCAAGTTTTGGAGGATATTATATGGGAGATCCGTGCAAAAGGAAGAAAGTCAACCGGAACTGGAGACCAGCCCTGGATCAACATAAAGTGATCTACTCTGCCAATGGTTTGGGAAAGAGGACATCTATAGTTAAAGGAAAGAAGAAATATTATAAAAAGGTATTTCCTTTTTGTATTGGCATTTGCTGAAGAAAAGACTATCGTTTGTAAAAGTGTAGTAAAGTGATTTGAAAAATTTAGTAATAGTTAAAAAATTAGTTAAGATTTCAATTTTAAAAGTGTTTTTAAATTTCAATTTGTATATTTTTTTTAATACCACAAGAATCCACATTCACCCTGAGATGAGTCTTTATTAAATTTAATTCTAATATGTTAAGTTATTTAACTGGCGCCCAACTCTCTTACGTAAACTTGACTTAGTCAAGAACTAACGTAACATTAATTTTATATAACCATTGCATTATTAAATCTATTAAAAGGTATTTTCAAATCATATTAGAATTTATAAAAGAGGGAAGTTGAAAAGCATTTCCAAAGTTCACAGTCATTTAAAAAAAAATCAATTTATTATAAAGTAATTATCTACGATCAAACGGCAATTATTCACAGTTTCAAAATATATAATAAATTTTATTAAAAATAATTTATTATTTTTAATTAACCAATATCACTGCATTTATATATGGCGACCGACAACGTGGGGCATTTGTGGTAGATATAGCCTTTTGTGGTTTATATAATCTTTTGAAAAATAGTAGGTTATAATAGCTTTTAATAGATTATTTGGCTTTTGAGGTTAATTAGTTTTTGTAGGTTATTTTGCTTATAGTAATAGTTAGCTTATTACGATATATATTAAATTATTAGGCTTATAATAGCATAATTAAAAGGTATAGAAAAGATTTTTAGTGGTTAATGTATGACGTCAGTTAAAAATATATATTCTGCCGCGGAAAGTAATTTAGTATTAAAAAAGAAGTATACAGATAAAGAATTAGTTGTGCCTGAGAAGCAGAAAGGTTTAACCGGTTCAGTAATGGAGGGGAACGGCGAAGAAGGCAAGCCAGCGCAATCTGAACTTTCGCAAATGTTGGCACAAATGCAGGAAATGATGAACAAACAATATGAAGAAAGAAAAAAAGAAAGGGAACAAGAGAAACAAGATCAAGAGAAACGTGATAAAGAAATGAAAATTGTATCAGAAACAATGAAAGATATGAATACAAAATTTGACAAACAATCAGAAGAAATGAATACAAAATTTGATAAACAGTCTGAAGACATGAAAGAAATGAAAGAAGAAATGAGAATTCAATCAGAAACAATGAAACAAGAAATTAAGAATGATATAAAGGAAATAAAACAAGAACTAAAAGATTATACTGAAACAATTATTAAAGAAATAAGAAGTAATACAAAAACATTAGAAGAAGATAGGCAACTTGTAGAATTAGGAAAATTAGATGTAGGCAATAATCAGGATAACATTGTGAAAGATGAGTTAGAAATTGTAAATGTAAGTTATAATGTTAAAGAAGATGAAATTTTTAAGGAAGAAATAATTAAAAAGTTAGATTATAGTAGAAAAGATAAGAAAGGGGTGGTTATAGGTAAACAAATTAGGAATAAAAAAGTAAAATTAAAATACAGACTGAAGAAAAACAGAAGGAAAATTATGTTAGGTAATTTTAAGACAAAAGAGAAAAATAGGAAGTTTGAGACAGGTAGTAGGAAAAAGATTAAAATTAGAGATAAATTTTGGAAAAGACAAATTTTACCAATTAGTAATGTTCATCTAACAAATTATAAAATGAGAAGAAAGAAATAGAAAATGGTAGGATCATTATTTAAATAATTAGAATTTACATAACCATTTGTGACAAGAAACCCAGATATGACGTAATTTAAAATGATTCAGACTTAATAACTGATTTGACTTTATATAATAAACAGACTTATGGAATTTTATACTCAATTAGGACTTATGTATTATGTTATTAAAAATGAAAGAGGGAAAGTGTATGAATAAATTGAAAATTAAAGTTTAGATGAAAAATGAAATGTTTATAGGGGAAAATGGGGATTAGGAAATATTAAAATAAAATTGTGAATGAAAGCTGAAAATAATGATAGGCTATAAAACAATATTGAATAATGATTGTAGAAATATGAAAGATTATGGAAAGATGAGAAGATAAGAGATCATGAAAGTAAATAAAGAGTAATTTAATTATGATTAGTATAAATCTTCTATTGAAAATAAAAATAAAAGTAGGATTGTGGTTATATAAAATGGAAATTATGATTGAAATTTGATATTGATGAGGAAAAGATTAGTAAATATGTTAAGAGTACATTTATTCAAAAAATGAATTAGGAAAGTTCATGATTATGTCGATATAAAGCAAAAGAATTATGAAATAATTAGATTTAGAGGATTGAGATGACGATTAAAAGATGTAATTATTGTAAATATTGTAGATAGTTTAGTTAGCAGATTTAGAATAGGGCAAGTTTAATAGGATAAAAGATTAAAATACAAAAAAATATTGGTGTTTAAAAATAAAACTAGTTTAACATTTGTTATTTAACATTTATTGTGTTTAAAAGTAAAATTGCATTTTTCAATTTTATTTGAAACAGGAGGGGATAAATGCTGTGGATGGTAGTTTCAAAATTTTGGAAAATTTTGAAAATTTTGTGAAAATCTAAAATCTTTGTTAAATACTAACACTTTTGAAATATTTTTATCAACTTTTCCGTTAAAAATAAATTTAAGTTATTTAATGGTGTGTCATTGATTATACAATCAATGTATATACTTTTTAATAAGGTTAAATAATACATGTTTCTTTATTTATTATCAAATAGCTTACTCACCGATTACTTAAGTATACGTAACATCCAGTTGTTCGCAAGTTTGTTATGATGTAATTCAATTATGTATAATCCCAAATGTGTATATTGACGGGTTATGTGATTCTTTAAAGGTTTTTATTAATGTAAATAGATCGTTATTATTGCGTAAAAGTATTGTGTAATTAATCTGTAATAGATGTGTCACTTTTATAAGAATATTAATCTGCTATTATATATCATATGAGTGTACAGTTTGTATTAGTTTCGTAAGGTGACGTCAAATTGTGTAACATAATTATGTAAATAGTCAATAGTATATAAACTTAGAAAATAATAATTTTAGACACTTCCTGACATAAAGCGACGCAGTAAAGTCGTGTTAAAGACAATAATAAAAATGTAAATGGACACTTACTGTTAAACGACGAAAGAGTAAAGATATTTAGTAAATCAAGCGACAAAGTAAAGTCGTGGTTGATAATATTATAAAATTGTAAATAGTTAGTCTTAAAATAGACAAGTTAGTTGGTGATTTGAATACGGCGAAGGTGTAAAAAGTATAAATTGTAAAAGTGTATATGATTATAAAGAACCACCTTTAAGATAAATTACTTGCTAAAGTTAAGCAAGATAATAAATCAACGTTAAAACCATAAACTGGTGTTTTATTTTATTAAACAAAAAAAAAACAACTATAAGTATTTTACGAAAAAGGGAAATTGTACCCGCAATTAATAAACAAAAGTGAGTTACCAAAATCAAGTTTTGGAGGATATTATATGGGAGATCCGTGCAAAAGGAAGAAAGTAAACCGGAACTGGAGACCAGCCCTGGATCAACATAAAGTGATCTACTCTGCCAATGGTTTGGAAAAGAGGACATCTATAGTTAAAGGAAAGAAGAAATATTATAAAAAGGTAGGAAGTTATTTCCTTTTTGTATTGGCATTTGCTGAAGAAAAGACTATCGTTTGTAAAAGTGTAGTAAAGTGATTTGAAAAATTTAGTAATAGTTAAAAAATTAGTTAAGATTTCAATTTTAAAAGTGTTTTTAAATTTCAATTTGTATATTTTTTTTAATACCACAAGAATCCACATTCACCCTGAGATGAGTCTTTATTAAATTTAATTCTAATATGTTAAGTTATTTAACTGGCGCCCAACTCTCTTGCGTAAACTTGAGTTAGTCAAGAACTAACGTAACATTAATTTTATATAACCATTGCATTATTAAATCTATTAACAGGTATTTTCAAATCATATTAGAATTTATAAAAGAGGGAAGTTGAAAAGCATTTCCAAAGTTCACAGTCATTTAAAAAAAAATCAATTTATTATAAAGTAATTATCTACGATCAAACGGCAATTATTCACAGTTTCAAAATATATAATAAATTTTTTTAAAATAATATTATTTTTTTTATTAACCAATATCACTGCAATATATACATATATATATATATATATATATATATATATATATATATATATATATATATATATATATATATATATATATATATATATATATATTGGTTTAATCGACGTTGTCGGACCCGCTATATGGTGGGGTCGTTAGTAGACCCGCATTTTTTGATTTTTAAAATGTGTATATTTTACATAATATTGATCTATTTCTGATAAGCAATATTTAAGATCCTCGAGGGGTAAAAATATATGAAAAAAAAATATTGGTAATATTTGACAGTCGTTCTTGAACCCGATACATATTACAGTGTTTACAGACCCATTTGTATAATTTTAAGCAAGCCTACCTACCCTACCGAACCCAGCAACGTTGCCGAATGTATCAGAGATAAAATTACGATTGACGTAATGATTTCGGGATGCTAAGCACATAAGTGATCTTTATTTTTGTTGATTTGTTCGTAAATTCCATAAATAACCTTAAACGCAGAAAAATTAACGTTTTCCGTAAAACTCTGATGTAACTCTGAAAATTATTATTAACATGAGAAAATAGCATTGAGCCTCTTTTGTTCTAAAATACATAAGGTTTATGCAAATAATTGTTTTTAATAATTTGTTTTTAAATCATTTATTTTAACATGATTAGTTTTGTTTACAAGAATACAATTAAAAGTTTCGAAGACACGTCATGTATATGTGTTTTGAAAAAATAAATGTTCTAGCCAAATCTTTTGACCTCCTGCATTTTACTGTTATGTTTCTAGCACAAATAAACAGTTTCTAAGATATGTATATTTTAATACCACGGTAACAGTTCAGTCAAATTAGTAAAAATAGAGGGGAATTGAGTAGTGCATGTTGTCTTGTTTCTGTGTAATCGAAAAACGATCATATGTCACACAGACAAATAATTTGTATCGGTACATATTATACGAGAAGCTTCGAGCATAACTTTGTGTGATTTGATGTTCATCATGAAATAGCTATGGAAATCTCGTTGAGCATCGAACGCGATCCTGGTTCAGTCTTCTTCTATCTCAGCATCTCCAGCAAAATCTACGTGGCGATATTATCATTATTATTGGGGCTAGTCATATGGTAATTCTCGTATTGGCAAGATACATTTTAGGGGTATACCCTGTACTAATCAATCTTTTTACTGAGCCTAAAACGTACAGGGTACTTCAGGGTTTTTGGATCTCTCTTACTTCGTTCTTTATATTCATATTCGTATCGAGTAATTTTTTTCTTGAATGGTTTTTGTTTTGGAATTCTAAGTTCACGACTTAATTCCACACCTGCTTTAAAATGTAGCTAGATATTTAACATTAAATGGGACTTCACCTATTTTACATATAGGATATCTTGAGCAGACGATGCCAATTCCTGAGGGTCAATGCCTTTGATCAAAATAGGCCATAAAGCACAACATATCTATGTTCAAAAATGAAATGTTACAAAGCTATAGACCTTCAAAATAAAAAAGTCAAAAATACAATTTGGATAAAATTTTGTGTTCAAGGACAGTTGTTATTAGAACATACATTAGTGTTATTTTGTGCTTGTGGTAGCTGTAGCGTACCCGCTACCGCTAGATGCGGAGTTCTGTGGTAGTGATATGTTTAATGTATACTTGACCCAAGTCGAATAGTGACAAGTCAAATAATGCTCTATAAAATGCAGAAAGAAAATAAAGGTAAAACGTCATGCAGTATGACGTACAAACGAAGTAAGAAAGATTTCAAAACAAGGTGAAATGCCCTATACATTTTGGTTTCTATAAAGAATTGTCCAGTACAGGGTATTCTCCTAAAGATATTCTTTTTACTGCAAAATTATCATAATACTACAACCAACAATAACAACAACATCGCTTCATGAATTTTGCAGAAGTGATGCTAAGGTTGCACTGCGAACTCAACATTTTTTTTCTTAGCTAAGTACTTGATGACGAATACAAGATCGCAATAAGTTATGTTCTAAAGTTGCTCCGGCAAATGTATTGGTACAAATTGTTGGTCTACATACAGGGTGTTTTACTCAACTTTCGTATAAATTGCATGTGTGATAGTATTCATCAATAGGAACAAAAAACTCTTTTTGTTTTTACGCAAATCGACAAAAATTTGCTAAAAATGTCAACTTTTGGGAACTGCTGGAAATTATAGTCAAAACAAACTGCGACATCACCTAGCAGCAGCTGCGTCAATGTATCAGATAGGCACATCCAGCTCCAAGTGTGATTCTTAGACCAGTGACCTGCTACCCACTTTTCAAAAACCATTCTTTTTTCGGTTATTATGAAAGATAAACATTAATGATTTTCAGCTTTTTTGTTGCATTTTATGTGTACTACCACCTATTCAGAGGATACTAATCTTCAGTGAAACATCCTGTATGATATATATATTCATGCGCCAATTAAATAAGATTTATTTTATCTAACCCACTTAACAACCAGTCCATAAACCTAACAGTTTTTGAAAATAAAACGACAAAATACATCTGGGGGCGTGGTTTAATATTGATATTTTACAAAGTTTATCTACTCGTAAACATGAACAAATCAAGCATAAAGTCATTTTCAAGTTTAGCTGACCAAAATACACTACATTTGATTAGTTTAACCTAGATTAAAAAAATAGCAGTTTCTATTTTTACTGTGCATTTGTACAGTTACAAGAAAATTATGGAATGTTCGATCCCTACTTCCTGTTTAATGAATTTGAAGGTACAAAACAGTATACACTATATGGTGGTTAAGTGCCTTTAACAGAAACGTCGAAAGGTAACGAAGAAGAGAAGAAGTTTTTTCAAACCTTGCTCAATTCCGTTATATTGCACTTGTACTAAGTTAAAGATCAATTTTTATTGTATTCTGAAATAGCTATTTGTGAATTGGAATATGTATTATATTCTTAGTGACGAATTGTACACCAGAGATTTTCTGACACATTTGAAATATATGTAGTTCTAAATATACCAGGCGCAAATCATATTAGTCCACCCTGTTTCATTTTTGTTAAAGAACGTCCCACAGAATTTATTCCGTTTATCTTTTGTTCTATGAGGTGGCCGTTTCTTGTTGCGATAGTGAAGTGCTGCTACTGCATCTACCCCATACCAATGTTCATGAAATTCAATTGGGGGTTGCAACATACACTGCCCCTCCGAACCTTTCGAGTGCCCTGTCTCCATTAAAAGTTCCATTAAGTAATCTTACAAATTACAGACGAGAAAGTTTTCCTTCAGTGTTTTAGCAAAAAAGTCACAAATGATGCTCAACTTAGTTCGCCCATTTTAATTTTTGATAAAGAATACCTCACGATTTTTACCCTAAATGGTCTACGCCGTTGTTATTTATTGGTGGTATATAGTACATATCGTTGCCGTTAATACATATGAACTTAATTCTTTGAAATGTTGTAACTAGCAATGTTGCTAGTTGCGGTTTCAAAGAATTCATCATGCCATCTGTAACAAAGTTTCTATAAGCATTTAAACCGCGCTCCTGGAAAATTGCTAGAAAATAGTTCCGCTAGTATGCATTAACGTCGACGCTATGTATGAATGAGTACTGTGATCCATTGATAAATATGTATGTGTGAGTGTAGTATCCAATGCAACGAATATAAACAAGGAGTTAGAAAATAATTCAGAAAACAAATAGTTCAAGCATTCATTCTCTCATCTTAACAGTAAAAGAATAAAGCATTCATTAACCACAAACAGTCTTTCAAACAAACAAACACAGAAGATATTACATGTGGTGACCGCCGACTTTTATTGAACACGCAACAATCTGTCAAGAAACTTACTCTTGCAAGCATACCATTCAAGATACCAGGATCCTATTTATGAAGCAGATGTCGAGAAATCAATTAGCATAATTCCAGTAGAGGATCAATACTCTCTCAGCACCACAACTACCAGTACATGGAGCAGTTCCATCGCTGAAGTCATAATCTATCTGAAGTCACGGTTGTATAAAGTTTTTTTCTGTTCTAAATTTTTCTGCCATCAAAGTAGACTACTACAGCATTTAAAGAAAGTATTTCAACGCCTATATCATTACGGTTTACTATCAAATTAAAAAAAACAATCTTTGAAGCCAAAGAACTAACTTGTCTCGACCACACAGTGAAGAGTGATGGAGTTACGCCGCAAATTTCAACAGGAGAAGCTATTCATAACTTTCCAATCCTTAGAATGCAACAAGAATTATGCCATTTAGTTGGCATAAATTGTCGATTTAAACCTGAGCTAAACCTATTTATTCCAGAAAAAGTTTCAGAACCCTACAAGAAACCCACACAACAGTGTGTCGCAAAACGTATAATTACAAATCGGTTGTTGTGAACTTCAATAAACGGTCGTACCAAAAATTCGTTACTTCGTGTGATCGGGAATCGTGTGATACAGGGAATACATAGCAGATAAACTAGGATGCAGCCTATTACAAATCCTTCTTATGTTTTTTGTGACGTTTATGTATAGAACGTTCGCAATTACTTTTTGTTACCTTTTAGACATATTCGTGTACATACATTTACTATTTTCCTTTTATGTTGCATATACGATTATGATCCAACCAACAACCTACAACAAATACAAGTCCAACAGAATCCTCATACGTTCCTCTTAGGTTAAGTTTTGTAGTTTTTAGTTATTTACATTTTGCAACGAGCCCTAAAATTAAGAATCTGCTGTCTTAATTTTAACCGTTTTCAATTATCTCATTCAATTCTCATGTTATTCTTATTAGCTCATTTCTATTGGTTAAGTTCTTATCATTGTAACGAACATTAACATTAAGAGCCCTGTACTAACTTTAATTAATTGTAAAACCAGCCAAAGAAAAAAACGCGGTTTTTACGTATCTATCAAATTGCTGTACAATCACAACCGCATCTTATGCGTACATTCACTAGTTCTTTCCAATCCTGTCCTCAAGCAAACTGATGGAGACTTTTTCTGCTGGAAAAATTCTAAAAAACAAGGGAGCAATAAATGTGATGATCACCGTTGCCTTGGATACTTTGTAGTATCTAAGGAAACGAATGTAAACGAGGGATCAGAAAATAATGCAGAAACCAAATAGTTCAAGCATTCATTCTCTCATCTTAACAGTAAAAGAATAAAGCTTTAATTAATCACAAAGAATCCTTCAAACAAACATACAAAGAAGATATTACAGTACTTTTAAACTAAAAAATTTAATCAAGTTCTTGAAATTTATCGTTTGATTACTACGGAAAATGACATATGTACTTTTCCACCTTATTTGGAAACCATTCACTTTCCCCAGAAATTAACTTTTCCGTATTATGTTGCGTTGTCTCACTTGTTCGAAAATCCTGTTAACCTTACTCTAAACATTTATATACAAAATGAATTCAGTTATAAAGTCCTACTTAAAGATACCATTGATATGAACACATGAATTGTAGGTATTAATATATGCTTTCAATCATACAAATATAACTTTATAAATTTATACCACTCTCCAAACTCTAGTGATGCTCAATTTCTAATGAAACTTGAAAATTTGTTTGATGTATATGCTAGTAGATCAGAGACCTTACTAATTATCGGAGACTTTAATATTGACCTATTAAAGGATTCATATTATGAAAATAGGCTGAGAACTTTAATTAAAAATAATGGACTACATCAGATTATCGACCAACCTACAAGAATCACTAAGGACAGTGCTACCCTCATAGATCTTCTTGTATCTAATGAGAAAACCATTGATGCCCAGGTACACCATGTTCCAAAAATAACCGATCACCCAATAACTGTAAATGCAAAAGTGAAAGAAAAATATGAAGAATATACAATACAACACAGAGACATGAGCAACTTCAATGAAATGCAATTTCAATTAGATCTAATGGATCAACCATGGAATCCGGACTGTACAAACACCAATCAACTAGCAGAAACATTAGTTAAAACCATAATGGACACACTAAACAGGCATGCTTTAACTGTTAAAAAAACCATTAAATGTCAATGGAGTTGTAAGCGTTGGTGGTTCCCAGAAATAGCCTTGGAAATTGAAGAAAGGGACAGATTATATAAAAGAACAAACTTTACACAAGAAGAAAGTGATATGAATAGGTATAGACAACAAAGAAATGGAATTGTTAGTTTGATCAGGAACCACAAGAGAAATTATTATCAAGAAAAAATAGATGATATAAAAATAACTCAACAGAAATGTGTAAAACAGTTAAAGAATTAATTAAAGGAGGCCATAACAGACAAAAAAAGGAAGGTATTATTTTTGACAATGAGTTAGAAAAAAAGGAAATTCAAATTGCAGAAAAATTCAATATTTACTTTATTAACAGCATAGAACAAATTATTACATTAACAAATTTAACCCAAATTGAAACTGATTTAAGCCACATTAATGTGCATCAATGCAAGTTTGAGAAATTTTTACCAATAGGGTTTTTGGAGTTAAAAAAAAGTATAAACAATTTACCTAATAAGAATAGTAGTGTCGATGGTATTACCGTAAAGATTAGCTTTCAATGTAATAGGACAGAGATTTTTGCATCTAATTCAAATGAGTCTAGAAAGTGTATCCTTCCCAGAAACCTTGAAGACATCCCATATTATCCCCATTGAGAAGATAATCAACACTAACAAATGTGAAGAATACAGACCGATCAACATGGTGCCATCTTATGAAAAATTATTAGAGACCGTAGTAAATATCCAGTTTCGTGACTACATTGAAGTGAACAAACTGTTAACACCTTTTCAATCAGGGTTTCGGAAAAATAATTCATGTGAAAGTGTAATACAATCAGTTCTTTTGAAATGGAAAAATGCTATTTACAAGAAGATGATAGGTGTAGTTTTTCTAGACTTTAGACGTGCTTCTGAGACTATTAATAGAGATCTATTATTATTGAAATTAAAAACATATTGGTTTGGCCCAATAGTTATAAAATGGTTTAGTGAATATCTCAAAAACAGATTTAAAAAAACTAGATACTTTAATACTACATCTTCACCTAAAAAAACTACTTTTGGCGTTCCACAAGGAACTGTATTAGGCCCTGATTTATTTGTACTATACATAAATGATATTGTTAATGTAATTAAAAAATGTAACATTCAATTATTTGCAGATGACACTTTAATATATTTTATAGGAGATGATATTGAAAAAGTAATAAATATCATCAATGATGAATTAGTAAATGTATATAACTGGTTAGGTAAAAATAGTCTTTCTTTAAATGTAAATAAAACAAAATTCATGATAATAAAAAATAAGTTTAACGAAATTGATACATCTAGTCATGTGGGAATACAAATTAATAGTCAAAAAATAGAACAAGTTTATGAGTGGAAGTACTTAGGCGTAATAATAGATTGTCACTTAACATTTTCTAGTCATTCAAACTATGTTATCAGTAAAGTTGCAAAAATAGTAAATTTCATGGGTAGAATAAGCCAAAATCTTAGCAAGTGGTCTAAATTATTACTATATAAAACAATAATACTTCCCCATTTTAATTATTGTGCTAGTATACTTTACCTCCTAAATAATAGTGAAATTAACAATCTTCAAAAAAAACAAAATTGTGCGTTAAGAATAATATTAAAATGTAGTAGGTATACTAGCATAAGAGGAATGTTGCAAGTTACATCTTTGTTAAGTGTTAAGGAAAATATATTTTATAATACGATGATAATAATATTTAAAACAAAAAACCGAATATATCCAGAGCACATTTTAAATGAATTTACTATTCGTAGAAGATGTTCATGATCATAATACTAGAAGTAGAAATAATTTTTATGTTCATACAGTAACAACAAATATAGGACAAAATAATCTGTTTCATAAAGGTTTGGTTGAATATAATTCACTTCCAGCTAATGTAAAAAACTGTACATCTTTAACAGTATCTAAGAAACAGTGTAAAAAATATGTAATAAATTATATTAATATTTAAGAAATTATAATGTATTATATGGAATTTATCTAGTTATATGCTATAAATATAGTATATTATTAATAAATATTAAAACCTTCAATTTTACAAAGCCAGAGAATATTTACAAATGTGAAAAGAACTCGCATACGAGATGATGTAATTCTTACGTCACTTTTCTCCAACAAATATTAAATGCGAGCTATTATAACCAAACGTATATAAAACAAAGCTTAACATATGCGTCATGGCAATGTTGCCAGATCCAGGGCTTAGGAAGTCTGTAGAACATAGCGGGTTTGATAGCGTCTTGTATAAAAATATACGATATACACTTGAGAAAGGCGCGACGCCCCCTATAGTTCATTGTGATGAACTACGGTTGTATAAAACTTTTTACAGACCCTACTTTTCCAAACCCAAATTGTATATTTTTTTATTGCAGTTTTAGGTAAACCTTATCCTGTAGACATCGAAAACACAGGAGAACGTTTCCAGACCCAAGCCCGGGTCTGAGAGCGTCGAAAATGGTCCGACAAGTCGGTAGAATATAGCGAAACGGGTATGTATAAGCGGTTAAACAAATATATATATATATATATGTATATATGTATGTATGTATATATATATATATATATATATATATATACATATATATACATATATATATATATATATATATATATATATATATATATTTGTTTAACCGCTTATACATACCCGTTTCGCTATATTCTACCGTCTTGTCGGACCATTTTCGACGCTCTTAGACCCGGGCTTGGGTCTGGCAACGTTCTCCTATGTTTTCGAGGTCTACAGGATAAGGTTTACCTAAAACTGCAATAAAAAAATATACAATTTGGGTTTGGAAAAGTAGGGTCTGTAAAAAGTTTTATACAACCGTAGTTCATCACAATGAACTATAGGGGGCGTCGCGCCTTTCTCAAGTGTATATCGTATATTTTTATACAAGACGCTATCAAACCCGCTATGTTCTACAGACTTCCTAAGCCCTGGATCTGGCAACATTGCCATGACGCATATGTTAAGCTTTGTTTTATATACGTTTGGTTATAATAGCTCTAATTTAATATTTGATGGAGAAAAGTGACGTAAGAATTACATCATCTCGTATGCGAGTTCTTTTCACATTTGTAAATATTCTCTGGCTTTGTAAAATTGAAGGTTTTAATATTTATTAATAATATACTATATTTATAGCATATAACTAGATAAATTCCATATAATACATTATAATTTCTTAAATATTAATATAATTTATTACATATTTTTTACACTGTTTCTTAGATAATGTTAAAGATGTACAGTTTTTTACATTAGCTGGAAGTGAATTATATTCAACTAAACCTTTATGAAACAGATTATTTTGTCCTATATTTGTTGTTACTGTATGAACATAAAAATTATTTCTACTTCTAGTATTATGATCATGAACATCTTCTACGAATAGTAAATTCATTTAAAATGTGCTCTGGATATATTCGGTTTTTTGTTTTAAATATTATTATCATCGTATTATAAAATATATTTTCCTTAACACTTAACAAAGATGTAACTTGCAACATTCCTCTTATGCTAGTATACCTACTACATTTTAATATTATTCTTAACGCACAATTTTGTTTTTTTTGAAGATTGTTAATTTCAGTATTATTTAGGAGGTAAAGTATACTAGCACAATAATTAAAATGGGGAAGTATTATTGTTTTATATAGTAATAATTTAGACCACTTGCTAAGATTTTGGCTTATTCTACCCATGAAATTTACTATTTTTGCAACTTTACTGATAACATAGTTTGAATGACTAGAAAATGTTAAGTGACAATCTATTATTACGCCTAAGTACTTCCACTCATAAACTTGTTCTATTTTTTGACTATTAATTTGTATTCCCACATGAGTAGATGTATCAATTTCGTTAAACTTATTTTTTATTATCATGAATTTTGTTTTATTTACATTTAAAGAAAGACTATTTTTACCTAACCAGTTTACTAATTCATCATTGATGATATTTATTACTTTTTCAATATCATCTCCTATAAAATATATTAAAGTGTCATCTGCAAATAATTGAATGTTACATTTTTTAATTACATTAACAATATCATTTATGTATAGTACAAATAAATCAGGGCCTAATACAGTTCCTTGTGGAACGCCAAAGGTCGTTTTTTTAGGTGAAGATGTAGTATTAAAGTATCTAGTTTTTTGAAATCTGTTTTTGAGATATCCACTAAACCATTTTATAACTATTGGGCCAAACCCATATGTTTTTAATTTTAATAATAATAGATCTCTATTAATAGTCTCAGAAGCACGTCTAAAGTCTAGAAAAACTACACCTATCATCTTCTTCTTGTAAATAGCATTTTTCCATTTCAAAAGAACTGATTGTATTGCACTTTCACATGAATTATTTTTCCGTAACCCTGATTGAAAAGGTGTTAACAGTTTGTTCACTTCAATGTAGTCACGAAACTGGATATTTACGACGGTCTCTAATAATTTTTCATAAGATGGCACCATGTTGATCGGTCTGTATTCTTCACATTTGTTAGTGTTGATTATCTTCTCAATGGGGATAATATGGGATGTCTTCAAGGTTTCTGGGAAGGATACACTTTCTAGACTCATTTGAATTAGATGCAAAAATCTCTGTCCTATTACATTGAAAGCTAATCTTTACGGTAATACCATCGACACTACTATTCTTATTAGGTAAATTGTTTATACTTTTTTTTAACTCCAAAAACCCTATTGGTAAAAATTTCTCAAACTTGCATTGATGCACATTAATGTGGCTTAAATCAGTTTCAATTTGGGTTAAATTTGTTAATGTAATAATTTGTTCTATGCTGTTAATAAAGTAAATATTGAATTTTTCTGCAATTTGAATTTCCTTTTTTTCTAACTCATTGTCAAAAATAATACCTTCCTTTTTTTGTCTGTTATGGCCTCCTTTAATTAATTCTTTAACTGTTTTACACATTTCTGTTGAGTTATTTTTATATCATCTATTTTTTCTTGATAATAATTTCTCTTGTGGTTCCTGATCAAACTAACAATTCCATTTCTTTGTTGTCTATACCTATTCATATCACTTTCTTCTTGTGTAAAGATTGCTCTTTTATATAATCTGTCCCTTTCTTCCATTTCCAAGGCTATTTCTGGGGTCCACCAACGCTTACAACTCCATTGACATTTAATGGTTTTTTTAACAGTTAAAGCATGCCTGTTTAGTGTGTCCATTATGGTTTTAACTAATGTTTCTGCTAGTTTATTGGTGTTTGTACAGTCCGGATTCCATGGTTGATCCATTAGATCTAATTGAAATTGCATTTCATTGAAGTTGCTCATGTCTCTGTGTTGTATTGTATATTCTTCATATTTTTCTTTCACTTTTGCATTTACAGTTATTGGGTGATCGGTTATTTTTGGAACATGGTGTACCTGGGAATCAATGGTTTTTTCATTAGATACAAGAAGATCTATGAGGGTAGCACTGTCCTTAGTGATTCTTGTAGGTTGGTCGATAATCTGATGTAGTCCATTATTTTTAATTAAGTTCTCAGCCTATTTTCATAATATGAATCCTTTAATAGGTCAATATTAAAGTCTCCGATAATTAGTAAGGTCTCTGATCTACTAGCATATACATCAAACAAATTTTCAAGTTTCATTAGAAATTGAGCATCACTAGAGTTTGGAGAGTGGTATAAATTTATAAAGTTATATTTGTATAATTGAAAGCATATATTAATACCTACAATTCATGTGTTCATATCAATGGTATCTTTAAGTAGGACTTTATAACTGAATTCATTTTTTATATAAATGTTTAGAGTAAGGTTAACAGGATTTTCGAACAAGTGAGACAACGCAACATAATACGGAAAAGTTAATTTCTGGGGAAAGTGAATGGTTTCCAAATAAATATCTTCTTTGTATGTTTGTTTGAAGGATTCTTTGTGATTAATTAAAGCTTTATTCTTTTACTGTTAAGATGAGAGAATGAATGCTTGAACTATTTGGTTTCTGCATTATTTTCTGATCCCTCGTTTACATTCGTTTCCTTAGATACTACAAAGTATCCAAGGCAACGGTGATCATCACATTTATTGCTCCCTTGTTTTTTAGAATTTTTCCAGCAGAAAAAGTCTCCATCAGTTTGCTTGAGGACAGGATTGGAAAGAACTAGTGAATGTACGCATAAGATGCGGTTGTGATTGTACAGCAATTTGATAGATACGTAAAAACCGCGTTTTTTTCTTTGGCTGGTTTTACAATTAATTAAAGTTAGTACAGGGCTCTTAATGTTAATGTTCGTTACAATGATAAGAACTTAACCAATAGAAATGAGCTAATAAGAATAACATGAGAATTGAATGAGATAATTGAAAACGGTTAAAATTAAGACAGCAGATTCTTAATTTTAGAGCCCGTTGCAAAATGTAAATAACTAAAAACTACAAAACTTAACCTAAGAGGAACGTATGAGGATTCTGTTGGACTTGTATTTGTTGTAGGTTGTTGGTTGGATCATAATCGTATATGCAACATAAAAGGAAAATAGTAAATGTATGTACACGAATATGTCTAAAAGGTAACAAAAAGTAATTGCGAACGTTCTATACATAAACGTCACAAAAAAAGATAAGAAGGATTTGTAATGGGCTGCATCCGAGTTTATCTGCTATGTATTCCCTGTATCACACGATTCCCGATCACACAAAGTAACGAATTTTTGGTACGACCGTATATTGAAGTTCACAACAACCGATTTGTAATTATACGTTTTGCGACACACTGTTGTGTGGGTTTCTTGTAGGGTTCTGAAACTTTTTCTGGAATAAATAGGTTTAGCTCAGGTTTAAATCGACAATTTATGCCAACGAAATGGCATAATTCTTGTTGCATTCTAAGGATTGGAAAGTTATGAATAGCTTCTCCTGTTGAAATTTGCGGCGTAACTCCATCACTCTTCACTGTGTGGTCGAGACAAGTTAGTTCTTTGGCTTCAAAGATTGTTTTTTTTAATTTGATAGTAAACCGTAATGATATAGGCGTTGAAATACTTTCCTTAAATGCTGTAGTAGTCTACTTTGATGGCAGAAAAATTTAGAACAGAAAAAAACTTTATTATACAACCGTGACTTCAGATAGATTATGACTTCAGCGATGGAACTGCTCCATGTACTGGTAGTGGTGGTGCTGAGAGAGTATTGATCCTCTACTGGAATTATGCTAATTGATTTCTCGACATCTGCTTCATAAATAGGATCCTGGTATCTTGAATGGTATGCAAGGGTAAGTTTCTTGACAGATTGTTGCGTGTTCAATTAAAGTCGGCGGTCACCACATGTAATATCTTCTGTGTTTGTTTGTTTGAAAGACTGTTTGTGGTTAATGAATGCTTTATTCTTTTACTGTTAAGATGAGAGAATGAATGCTTGAACTATTTGGTTTCTGAATTATTTTCTGACTCCTTGTTTATATTCGTTGCATTGGATACTACACTCACACATACATATTTATCAATGGATCACAGTACTCATTCATACATAGCATCGACGTTAATGCATACTAGCGGAACTATTTTCTAGCAATTTTCCAGGAGCGCGGTTTAAATGCTTATAGAAACTTTGTTACAGATGGCATGATGAATTCTTTGAAATCGCAACTAGCAACATTGCTAGTTACAACATTTCAAAGAATTAAGTTCATATGTATTAACGGCAACGATATGTACTATATACCACCAATAAATAACAACGGCGTAGACCATTTAGGGTAAAAATCGTGAGGTGTTCTTTATCAAAAATTAAAATGGGCGAACTAAGTTGAGCATCATTTGTGACTTTTTTGCTAAAACACTGAAGGAAAACTTTCTCGTCTGTAATTTGTAAGATTACTTAATGGAACTTTTAATGGAAACAGGGCACTCGAAAGGTTCGGAGGGGCAGTGTATGTTGCAACCCCCAATTGAATTTCATGAACATTGGTATGGGGTAGATGCAGTAGCAGCACTTCACTATCGCAACAAGAAACGGCCACCTCATAGAACAAAAGATAAACGGAATAAATTCTGTGGGACGTTCTTTAACAAAAATGAAACAGGGTGGACTAATATGATTTACGCCTGGTATATTTAGAACTACATATATTTCAAATGTATCAGAAAATCTCTGGTGTACAATTCGTCACTAAGAATATAATAAATATTCCAATTCACAAATAGCTATTTCAGAATACAATAAAAATTGATCTTTAACTTAGTACAAGTGCAATATAACGGAATTGAGCAAGGTTTGAAAAAACTTCTTCTCTTCTTCGTTACCTTTCGACGTTTCTGTTAAAGGCACTTAACCACCATATAGTGTATACTGTTTTGTACCTTCAATTTCATTAAACAGAAAGTAGGGATCGAACATTCCATAATTTTCTTGTAACTGTACAAACGCACAGTAAAAATATAAACTGCTATTTTTTTAATCTAGGTTAAACTAATCAAATGTAGTGTATTTTGGTCAGCTAAACTTGAAAATGACTTTATGCTTGATTTGTTCATGTTTACGAGTAGATAATATCCTGAACTTTGTAAAATATCAATATTAAACCACGCCCCCAGATGTATTTTGTCGTTTTATTTTCAAAAACTGTTAGGTTTATGGACTGGTTGTTAAGTGGGTTAGATAAAATAAATCTTATTTAATTGGCGCATGAATATATATCATACAGGATGTTTCACTGAAGATTCGTATCCTCTGAATAGGTGGTAGTACACATAAAATGCAACAAAAAAGCTGAAAATCATTAATGTTTATCTTTCATAATAACCGAAAAAAGAATGGTTTTTGAAAAGTGGGTAGCAGGTCACTGGTCTAAGAATCACACTTGGAGCTGGATGTGCCTATCTGATACATTGACGCAGCTGCTGCTAGGTGATGTCGCAGTTTGCTTTGACTATAATTTCCAGCAGTTCCCAAAAGTTGACATTTTTAGCAAATTTTTGTCGATTTGCGTAAAAACAAAAAGAGTTTTTTGTTCCTATTGATGAATACTATCACACATGCAATGCACACCCTGTATGTAGACCAACAATTTGTACCAATACATTTGCCGGAGCAACTTTAGAACATAACTTATTGCGATCTTGTATTCGTCATCAAGTACTTAGCTAAGAAAAAAAAATGTTGAGTTCGCAGTGCAACCTTAGCATCACTTCTGCAAAATTCATGAAGCGATGTTGTTGTTATTGTTGGTTGTAGTATTATGATAATTTTGCAGTAAAAAGAATATCTTTAGGAGAATACCCTGTACTGGACAATTATTTTATAGAAACCAAAATGTATAGGGCATTTCACCTTGTTTTGAAATCTTTCTTACTTCGTTTGTACGTCATACTGCATGACGTTTTACCTTTATTTTCTTTCTGCATTTTATAGAGCATTATTTGACTTGTCACTATTCGACTTGGGTCAAGTATACATTAAACATATCACTACCACAGAACTCCGCATCTAGCGGTAGCGGGTACGCTCTACAGCTACCACAAGCACAAAATAACACTAATGTATGTTCTAATAACAACTGTCCTTGAACACAAAATTTTATCCAAATTGCATTTTTGACTTTTTTATTTTGAAGGTCTATAGCTTTGTAACATTTCATTTTTGAACATAGATATGTTGTGCTTTATGGCCTATTTTGATCAAAGGCATTGACCCTCAGGAATTGGCATCGTCTGCTCAAGATATCCTATATGTAAAATAGGTGAAGTCCCATTTAATGTTAAATATCTAGCTACATTTTAAAGCAGGTGTGGAATTAAGTCGTGAACTTAGAATTCCAAAACAAAAACCATTCAAGAAAAAAATTACTCGATACGAATATGAATATAAAGAACGAAGTAAGAGAGATCCAAAAACCCTGAAGTACCCTGTACGTTTTAGGTTCACTAAAAAGATTGATTAGTACAGGGTATACCCCTAAAATGTATCTTGCCAATACGAGAATTACCATATGACTAGCCGCTATAATAATGATAATATCGCCACGTAGATTTTGCTGGAGATGCTGAGATAGAAGAAGACTGAACCAGGATCGCGTTCGATGCTCAACGAGATTTCCATAGCTATTTCATGATGAGCATCAAATCACACAAAGTTATGCTCGAAGCTTCTCGTATAATATGTACCGATACAAATTTATTTGTCTGTGTGACATATGATCGTTTTTCGATTACACAGAAACAAGACAACATGCACAAAGTTTTCATAGCTTTTTGGTATGAAAGTTAAATAAAATCCTATTTAACCTAACTGGCTCCATTTTGATAAACCTAATAGTTTCTGAAAAAACAGTAAAAATCATCTGGGGGCATGGCTTACCCTCATCAGCTTCTCTGGTTCACCACTTTTGAGTAGTAACTTTTAAGGGGTTATTTAACATATCACAAAGAAGGCCTATCAAAAATCCAAGGATCTACCTCAATTCCCCTCTATTTTTACTAATTTGACTGAACTGTTACCATGATATTAAAATATACATATCTTAGAAACTGTTTATTTGTGCTAGAAACATAACAGTAAAATGCAGGAGGTCAAAAGATTTGGCTATAACATTTATTTTTTCAAAACACATATACATGACGTGTCTTCGAAACTTTTAATTGTATTCTTGTAAACAAAACTAATCATGTTAAAATAAATGATTTAAAAACAAATTATTAAAAAACAATTATTTGCATAAACCTTATGTATTTTAGAACAAAAGAGGCTCAATGCTATTTTCTCATGTTAATAATAATTTTCAGAGTTACATCAGAGTTTTACGGAAAACGTTAATTTTTCTGCGTTTAAGGTTATTTATGGAATTTACGAACAAATCAACAAAAATAAAGATCACTTATGTGCTTAACATCCCGAAATCATTACGTCAATCGTAATTTTATCTCTGATACATTCGACAACGTTGCTGGGTTCGGTAGGGTAGGTAGGCTTGCTTAAAATTATACAAATGGGTCTGTAAACACTGTAATATGTATCGGGTTCAAGAACGACTGTCAAATATTACCAATATTTTTTTTTCATATATTTTTACCCCTCGAGGATCTTAAATATTGCTTATCAGAAATAGATCAATATTATGTAAAATATACACATTTTAAAAATCAAAAAATGCGGGTCTACTAACGACCCCACCATATAGCGGGTCCGACAACGTCGATTAAACCAATATATATATATATATATATATATATATATATATATATATATATATATATATATACATATATATATATATATATATATATATATATATATATATATATATATATATATATATATATATATATACATATATACATATATACATATATACATATATACATATATACATATATATATATATATATATATATATATATATATATATATATATATATATATATATACATATATACATATATTTGTTTAACCGCTTATACATACCCGTTTCGCTATATTCTACCCAAGGAGTCTTTAATATAGAGGATTGCCGGATGAGCGTATATTTTCTCCCAGAGCGGCGACAGCCGTGACGTCATCGCGGACCGCATCAATGCCTCGCATCCCATAGTTTTAGTAAAAATGAATTAAACGCGTAAGATTTAGTGTTCTAAAATAACTTGTAATTCATAAATCGATGATATTTAACTAGATACGTATCACGGTATTTAACTGGTTAATTATCTAGATATTTACCATGTTAAATAACACGTTATTTATAGTTATTAAGTCGAATTTAAGGCAGAAAATCATAATTAAACTTAAAAAAGCTGTTTTCTCATTTATTTGACTATTTAATAATAACATTTAATATTAACAACAAATAAAAACAGAGAAATACAAACTAAAATAAATATTCTCAATTTAAAAGTAATAAAAAATATTGTAGACAAAGAAAACACTGATAACCATCTATATCTACATATTCGACTAAAATACTGGTCAAATATTAAAAATATGTAAAAAAAATTATTGTGAAATATTACAAAAACATTTCATATATGTATAGCATACCTAAATAACATTCCTGAAAATATCCAACAGTTAAGTAACGATATTTATCATGTGTTAAATATCCGACTTGAAACATTATTTGAAATAAAGTCATGTGAAAAGTTTAATAAGATTTATTATAATATAAAACATTTTTTATATAACAAACAGATTTTTTTTTCCCAATTTCACTCTTCTTTGAAATTGTTGTTGCTATAGATACCTTCATTCAAGGATCCTATAATATAAGACTCCTATAATATAAGAGATAATATAAGACTCCTTGACTTTCATTGTACAGTGTAACACTGTGTGTCCCTATGTGATAATTTACATTTATGAAACTTAACTATAAAAATAAAACTTAATAACCTGATAACAAAGAAACATTGCTTACTCTACCGTTTTTCTCATTTTTTTTAGATAATTTTCTTTTATAATCTGAATTTGGAGTGCTGGTAAATTTTCTTTTTCCTAATTGTTGAAGGGTTTTCTTGGTATTCAAATAATTAATGCGAATGATTGTTCTTAATTTGCAAAATGACTGTATTATATCAACATCCAAATTTTCTCGTTTTTTAATTTTCAAAACTAATTTTTTGACAACTAAACAACCTTTTCGTAGATCACCACCAGTATGATACATTTCAAAAAACTTGTTCCATTTACTAATTGTTTTTAAAAAATCTGATGAAGGTTTAATAAGTCCCCCAAAAGATAATTGCTGTACCTACGACGGTAAAGCATATGAATTATCGGTCCTGATCTTATAGGTATAATCCCCTAGTTGAGGATGTGTATCTTTAAATTTCTTGGCAATATAACCCGCAATGTATTCTATTGCATCATTTGTTGTTTCTGGAGAATCTGAGCTAGAACTGCATGAAGCTCCTGACGAAAATGAACTTCCACTGCTGCTGCCAGCACTGTTCTCTTGACTAGGTATCATCGAAATATTTTCATCTGGTGGTACCTGAATAGAAATGTGGGCTTTTTCCAAAACCTGAGCCACCATATATTCTTCAGGAATCCTTTCGTTTGTGTTAACCTTAAATGCACAATAAAAATTGATTTAGAAAAAATAAATAAATAAAATACCTGCGCCTCCAAAATTCCTGGATTCTTTCCAAGAATAATCATTCGTATACGTTTTAGGGCTTCTAATGCCGACGGGTGTTCATTAGGGCCTCTACACCGAATTTGAAAAAAAAATTCTCTAAACAATCTTGATTCAGTTTGTGAGTACACAGGTAATGCACCTCTTCAAATTCAGTTTTCATGTCGTGAAGTAAAGATTTCAACGAGTGTATTGACATTATTATTCCTTTTTGAAATATTTGGAGCGAAGTTTTCCCTTCTGCTCTCATGTTTAAGATCAAATTCTTGACTGTATCTAAATGCTGCTCTTGTTGATTCAGATTAATGCCAAATGGAGCTTTCATTGGGTCGGGATCAGGTGATCTACTTACAAAGCTATTAAAAATATCAAACCATGAGTTCATGTCACTTATAAATTTGCCAAGATCTTCAGCCAATTTTTCATCTGAACCGGGTTTATATCGTAGTAAAGCCTCAGCTGTATTTCGTGACAACAATTCTGCTGCAAGCCTAACATTTTGTCGTTGACTTTTTTCAACGGTAATGTGTTTCTCACTAATCTTGTAACATGAATTAACTTCGTTGTTTGTTAATTCAATTAAGGATTGAAGAGGTTTTTTAGATATTACTTTTTCTCCGAGAACAAATCCTTTATCTAAAAGCCAGTTGCGCAGAAGCTTCAACAAGTGTGGAGCATCAGCGAAAACATAAATATTTTTTCTGGTCTGTGGATGTTCAAAAGAAGTCTTATTTATGTCGATGGATAGATCTTTCCAAAGGCCGACATTGCTACCTCCACAATCACTGACAATTGCTACACACTCCTATGAAATTTCATGAAGTTTTGTAATGATATCCAACAAGATATCTTTTGTCATTTTTTGATCAAATCCTATATAAATAGGCTGCTTCCAATTCGAGAATAGTCCTCTAACCATGCAGACTTGCATTTGATTATGCGGACCTAACACCTCATCTTCAGCAATATCATATTCATAAACTGATTTAATTTTCACCTCATCAAACATAACCACAACCGTCTTTTCCATTACTGTCATGCTTTCTCCTGCTACCTTTAAGAAAGTGAGCACATCGTGTAAAACACCTTCTTTGATATCAATTTTGGATGCCCACTTTCTTAGTGTAGACAACGCAGGTAGCGGAAAATTTAGTTTACTTCTTAGAAATAAATAGCATTTCTTACTAAAATAACGAAGTGTGAAAGCAATTGCAATTTCATCAGTGCTCCAATTTACTCGTTTCTTTTTCTTCAAAAGAATATCAATCTGATTCTGTGTCAATATTTTTTTCAATATGTTTACAGCCTCCACATTTGGCAAATAATTTTTTGTTTTTATTGTCTTTGCCTTGTAGTACTGTAACTGCTTTCTTTGCAGATTTAGTTTACGTTTTAAAATCTTCATTTCTCGTTGTAACCGCTGGTGACTTTTTAATAATTTGTCGTATTTAACATTTGTGTCAGCTTGTTCTTTAACATCACTAGCAAGGGAATCATTAAAATTGGCTGTCAAATTTGAATTATCTGTTTGCGAAACTTCGTCGATAATCTGTTTTATGTCTTCCCTGACTTGTCGTTCCTCTTCCACCTTTTTCTTTCTTAAATATCTTTCCTCTCTGGCAGAAATTGCTTCTTTTGAATTATTTGGAAGCTTCAAAGTTGGGACAGCACTCTTCTTTAGAAGTTTTCTTGGAGGCAAACCTGACAATAAATATTATTGACATTCATAATTCCAGTTGATTACAATATGTAATTACCTAATATTTCGTTCCTCATATCACGTTCATAATTATTTTGCGTAAAATGAATAGAACAAATTTGGCTCGTATTAGGATTCCACATATCTGCTCGCTTACAACGTCTTATCCACTCTTTTCTAATAGTAGTAGCCACAAAATCATTTTCTTTTGGAAAGTTATGATACACAATTTCGGGATTTTTTTCTTTTGTTACAACACGACTATTGTTACACCCATACACAGCACAACGACGTCCAGGCATTGCTATTTGCAATTTAATACCGTAATGAAACTTTTATTGAAAATTGCAATAGTACGTCCGGAAGCCAACCAGACTTTGAAAGAAAGACCGGCACAGCGCGGTCCGCGATGACGTCAGCCGAGTCATCGGCCGCGGTCGCGAGCTGACAACATTGAAGGTATAGGGATCGAACCATCCTATGTATTATACGATCCTTGTATTCTACCGACTTGTCGGACCATTTTCGACGCTCTCAGACCCGGGCTTGGGTCTGGCAACGTTCTCCTATGTTTGCGAAGTCTACAGGATAAGCTTTACCTAAAACTGCAATAAAAAAATATACAATTTGGGTTTGGAAGAGTAGGGTCTGTAAAAAGTTTTATACAACCGTAGTTCATCACAATGAACTATAGGGGGCGTCGCGCCTTTCTCAAGTATATATCGTATATTTTTATACAAGACGCTATTAAACCCGCTATGTTCTACAGACTTCCTAAGCCCTGGATCTGGCAACATTGCCATGACGCATATGTTAAGCTTTGTTTTATAAACGTTTGGTTATAATAGCTCGCATTTAATATTTTATGGAGAAAAGTGACGTAAGAATTACATCAGCTCGTATGCGAGTTCTTTTCACATTTGTAAATAATTCTAGGGCTTTGAAAAATTGAAGGTTTTAATATTTATTAATAATAATGATAATATACTTTATTTATAGCATATAACTAGATAAATTCCATATAATACATTATAATTTCTTAAATATTAATGTAATTTATTACATATTTTTTACACTGTTTCTTAAATAATGTTAAATATATACAGTTTTTTACATTAGCTGGAAGTGAATTATATTCAACTAAACCATTATGTAACAGATTATTTTGTCCTATATTTGTTGTTACTGTATGAACATAAACATTATTTCTACTTCTAGTATTATCATCATGAACATCTTCTACGAATAGTAATTCATTTAAAATGTGCTCTGGATATATTCGGTTTTCTATTTTAAATATTATTTATGATTATAAAATGATTCAGACTTTATATAACTGATTTGACTTTATATAATAAACAGGCTTATGAAATTTTATACTCAATTAGGACTTATGTATTATGTTATTAAAAAATGAAAGAGGGAAAGTGTATGAATAAATTGAAAATAAAAGTTTAGATGAAAAATGAAATGATTATAGGGGAAAATGGGGATTAGGAAATGATATTAAATAAAATTATGAATGAAAGAAGAAAATAATGATAGGATATAAAGGTGTAATGAATATTGATTTTAGAAAAATTAAAAATTATGGAAAGATGAGAAGATAAGAGATTATGAAGGTGAATATAGATTGATTGATAATGATTAGTTTAAAAGTATTTTGAAAATGAAAACAAAAGTAGAATTGTGGTATAGATAAAATAAAAAATTATGATTGAAATATATTATTATATGATAAGCAAAAAGATTAGTAAATTTATTAAGAGTGCATTTGTTAATAAAAAGTACTACGGAAACTTGATAATTAAGTAGGAAATATAATGATTATGTTACAGAGAAAAAGGATTATGAAATAATTAGATGAATAGGATGGAGATGAGGAATGATAAGATTTAATTATTATTGTATATATTGTAGATAGTTTAGTTAGTAGATTTAGAATAGGGCAAGTTTATTGGGATAAAAGATTAAAATACAAAAAAATATTGGTGTTTAAAAATAAAACTAGTTTAACATTTGTTATTTAACATTTTTTGTGTTTAAAAGTAAAATTGCATTTTTCAATTTTATTTGAAACAGGAGGGGATAAATGCTGTGGATGGTAGTTTCAAAATTTTGGAAAATTTTGAAAATTTTGTGAAAATTTAAAATCTTTGTTAAATACTAACACTTTTGGAATATTTTTATCAACTTTTCCAGTTAAAAATAAATTTGAGGTATTTTATGGTGTGTCATTGATTATACAATCAATGTATATACTTTTTAATAAGGTTAAATAATACATATTTCTTTATTTATTATCAAATAGCTTACTCACTGATTACTTAAGTGTACGTAACATCCAGTTGTTCGCAAGTTTTTGTTATGATGTAATTCAATTATGTATAATTTCAAATGTGTATATTGACGGGTTATGTGATTCTTTAAGGTTTTTGTTAATGTAAATAGATCGTTATTATTGCGTAAAAGTATTGTGTAATTAATATGTAATAGATGTGTCACTTTTATAAGAATATTAATCTGCTATTATGTATTATATGTTGTAAATAGTATAGTCATTGTATTAGATCATAAGGTGACGTCAAATTATGTAAATAGTCAATAGTATAAAAGCTTAGAAAATAATAATTTTAGACACTTACTGATAGAAAGCGACGGTGTAAAGTCGTGGCTGATAATATTGTAAAAATTTAAATAGTCTAGAATTAAATAGACAAGTTAAGTTAGTTGGTGATTTGAATACGGCGAAGGTGTAAAAAGTATAAATTGTAAAAGTGTATATGATTATAAAGAACCACCTTTAAGATAAATTACTTGCTAAAGTTAAGCAAGATAATAAATCAACGTTAAAACCATAAACGGGTGTTTATTTAAATAAACACAAAAACAACTATAAGTAACCTACGAAAAAGGGAAATTGTACCCGCAGTTAATAAACAAAAGTGAGTTCCAAAATCAAGTGTGTGGATGATATTATATGGAAAATCTATGCAAAAGGAAGAAAGTCAACCCTGAATTGGAAACCAGACCTGGGTCAACATAAAGTGATCTACTCTGCCAATGGTTTGGGAAAGAGGACATCTATAAGAAAGTCAACCCTGAATTGGAAACCAGCCCTGAGTCAACATAAAGTGATCTACTCTGCCAATGGTTTGGGAAAGAGGACATCTATAAAAAAAAATAAAAAAAGAAGTATTATAAAAAGGTAGGAAGTTATTTCCTTTTTGTATTGGCATTTGCTGAAGAAAAGACTACCGTTTGTAAAAGTGTAGTAAAGTGATTTGAACAATTTAGTAATAGTTAAAAATTAAGTAAGATTTCAATTTTAAAAGTGTTTTTAAATTTCAATTTATATTTTTTTTAATACCACAAGAATCCACATTCACCCTGAGATGAGTCTTTATTAAATTTAATTCTAATATGTTAAGTTATTTAACTGGCGCCCAACTCTCTTACGTAAACTTGAGTTAGTCAAGAACTAACGTAACATTAATTTTATATAACCATTGCATTATTAAGTCTATTAAAAGGTATTTTCAAATCATATTAGAATTTATAAAAGAGGGAAGTTGAAAAGCATTTCCAAAGTTCACAGTCATTTTAAAAAATCAATTTAATTATAAAGTAATTATCTACGATCGAACGGCAATTATTCATAGTTTCAAAATATTTAATAAAATTTTTAAAAATAATTTATTATTTTTAATTAACCAATATTACAGCAATATATATATATATATATATATATATATATATATATATATATATATATATATATATATATATATATATATATATATATATATATATATATATATATATATATATATATATATATATATATATATATATATATGTGTGTATATATATGTATATTGGTTTAATCGACGTTATCGGACCCGCTATATGGTAGGGTCGTTAGTAGACCCGCATTTTTTGATTTTTAAAATGTGTATATTTTACATAATATTGATCTATTTCTGATAAGCAATATTTAAGATTCTCGAGGGGTAAAAATATATGAAAAAAAAAATGTTGGTGATATTTGACAGTTGTTCTTGAACCCGATACATATTACGGTGTTTACAGACCCATTTGTACAATTTTAAGCAAGCCTACCTACCCTACCGAACCCAGCAACGTTGCCGAATGTATCAGAGATAAAATGACGACTGACGTAATGATTTCGGGATGCTAAGCACATAAGTGATCTTTATTTTTGTTGATTTGTTCGTAAATTCCATAAATAACCTTAAACGCAGAAAAATTAACGTTTTCCGTAAAACGATGTAACTCTGAAAATTATTATTAACATGAGAAAATAGCATTTTAATTTTCTCTTTTGTTCTAAAATACATAAGGTTTATGCAAATAATTGTTTTTTAATACATACATACATACATAATCTTTAACCTCATATACCTTTCGGTGTCGGTAATTTGTTTTTAAATCATTTATTTTAACATGATTATTTTTGTTTACAAGAATACAATTAAAAGTTTCGAAGACACGTCATGTATATGTGTTTTGAAAAAATAAATGTTATAGCCAAATCTTTTGACCTCCTGAACAGTTTACTGTTATGCTTCTAGCACAAATAAACAGTTTCTAAGATATGTATATTTTAATGCCACGGTAACAGTTCAGTCAAATTAGTAAAAATAAAGGGGAATTGAGGTAGATCCTTGGATTTTTGATAGCCCTTCTTTGTGATATGTTAAATAACCCTTTATGCATTATGCCCAGTATGCATTAACGTCGACGATATGTATGAATGAGTACTGTGATCCAGTGATAAATATGTATGTGTGAGTGTAGTATCCAATGCAACGATAATAAACAAGGAGTCAGAAAACATTCATTAACCACAAACGGTCTTTCAAACAAACAAACACAGAAGATCTTACATCTGGTGACCGCCGACTTGTAATAATTGAACACGCAACAATCTGTCAAGAAACTTACTCTTGCAAGCATACCATTCAAGATACCAGGATCTTATTTATGAAGCAGATGTCGAGAAATCAATTAGCATAATTCCAGTAGAGGATCAATACTCTCTCAGCACCACCACTACCAGTACATGGAGCAGTTCCATCGCTGAAGTCATAATCTATCTGAAGTCACGGTTGTATAAAGCTTTTTCTGTTCTAAATTTTTCTGCCATAAAAGCAGACTATCTACAGTATTTAAGGAAAGTATTTCAATGCCTATATCATTACGGTTTACTATCAAATTAAAAAAAAACAATCTTTGAAGCCAAAGAACTAACTTGTCTCGACCACACAGTGAACAGTGATGGAGTTACGCCGCACATTTCAAAAGGAGAAGCTATTCATAACTTTCCAATCCTCAGAATGCAACAAGAATTATGCCATTTCGTTGGCATAGATTGTCGATTTAAACCTGAGCTAAACCTATTTATTCCAGAAAAAGTTTCAGAACCCTACAAGAAACCCACACAACAGTGTGTCGCAAAACATATAATTACAAATCGGTTGTTGTGAACTTCAATAAACGGTTGTACCAAAAATTCGTTACTTCGTGTGATCGGGAACACAGGGAATACATAGCAAATAAGCTCGGATGCAGCCCATTACAAATCCTTCTTATCTTTTTTTGTGCCGTTTATGTATAGAACGTTCGCAATTACTTTTTGTTACCTGTTAGACATATTTGTGTACATACATTTACTATTTTCCTTTTGTTGCATATACGATTATGATCCAACCAACAACCTACAAGTCCAACAGAATCCTCATACGTTCCTCTTAGGTTAAGTTTTGTAGTTTTTAGTTATTTACATTTTGCAACGAGTCCTAAAATTAAGAATCTGCTGTCTTAATTTTAACCGTTTTCAATTATCTCATTCGATTCTCACGTTATTCTTATTAGCTCATTTCTATAGGTTAAGTTTTTATCATTGTAACGAACATTAACATTAAGAGCCCTGTACTAACTTTAATCAATTGTAAAACCAGCCAAAGAAAAAAAACGCCGTTTTTTACGTATCTATCAAGTTGCTTTATAATCACAACCGCATCTTATGCGTACATTCACTAGTTCTTTCCAATCCTGTCCTCAAGCAAACTGATAGAGACTTTTTCTGCTGGAAAAATACTAAAAAACAAGGGAGCAATAAATGTGATGATCACCGTTGCCTTGGATACTTTGTAGTATCCAAGGAAACGAATGTAAACGAAGGATCAGAAAATAATTCAGAAACCAAATAGTTCAAGCATTCATTCTCTCATCTTAACAGTAAAAGAATAAAGCTTTAATTAACCACAAACAATCCTTCAAACAAACATACAAAGAAGATATTACAGTACTTTAATACTAAAAAATTTAATCAAGTTCTTGAAATTTATCGTTTGATTACTACGGAAAATGACATATGTACTTTTCCACCTTATTTGGAAACCATCCACTTTCCGCAGAAATTATCTTTTCTGTATTATGTTGCGTTGTCTCACTTGTTCGAAAATCCTGTTAACCTTACTCTAATCATTTATATAAAAAATGAATTCAGTTATAAAGTCCTACTTAAAGATACCATTGATATGAACACATGGATTGTAGGCATTAATATATGTTTTCAATCATACAAATATAACTTTATAAATTTATATCACTCTCCAAACTCTAGTGATGCTCAATTTCTAATGAAACTTGAAAATTTGTTTGATGTATATGCTAGTAGATCAGAGACCTTACTAATTATCGGAGACTTTAATATTGACCTATTAAAGGATTCATATTATGAAAATAGGCTGAGAATTTTAATTAAAAATAATGGACTACATCAGATTATCGACCAACCTACAAGAATCACTAAGGACAGTGCTACACTCATAGATCTTCTTGTATTTAATGAAAAAAACATTGATGCCCAGGTACATCATGTTCCAAAAATAACCGATCACTCAATAATAACTGTAAATGCAAAAGTGAAAGAAAAATTTGAAGAATATACAATACAACACAGAGACATGAGCAACTTCAATGAAATGCAATTTCAATTAGATCTAATGGATCAACCATGGAATCTGGACTGTACAAACACCAATCAACTAGCAGAAACATTAGTTAAAACCATAATGGACACACTAAACAGGCATGCTCCAACTGTTAAAAAACCATTAAATGTCAATGGAGTTGTAAGCGTTGGTGGACCCCAGAAATAGCCTTGGAAATTGAAGAAAGGGACAGATTATATAAAAGAGCAATCTTTACACAAGAAGAAAGTGATATGAATAGGTATAGACAACAAAGAAATGGAATTGTTAGTTTGATCAGGAACCACAAGAGAAATTATTATCAAGAAAAAATAGATGATATGAAAAATAACTCAACAGAAATGTGTAAAACAGTTAAACAATTAATTAAAGGAGGCCATAACAGACAAAAAAAGGAAGGTATTATTTTTGACAATGAGTTAGAAAAAAAGGAAATTCAAATTGCAGAAAAATTCAATATTTACCTTATTAACAGCATACAACAAATTATTACATTAACAAATTGAACCCAAATTGAAACTGATTTAAGCCACATTAATGTACATCAATGCAAGTTCGAAAAATTTTTACCAATAGAGTTTTTGGAGTTAAAAAAAATTATAAACAATTTACCTAATAAGAATAGTAGTGTCGATGGTATTACAGTAAAGATTCTTAAATTAGCTTTCAATGTAATAGGACAGAGATTTTTGCATTTAATTCAAATGAGTCTAGAAAGTGTATCCTTCCCAGAAACCTTGAAGACATCCCATATTATCCCCATTGAGAAGATAACCAACACTAACAAATGTGAAGAATACAGACCGATCAACATGGTGCCAACTTATGAAAAATTATTAGAGACCGTCGTAAATATCCAGTTTCGTGACTACATTGAAGTGAACAAACCGTTAACACCTTTTCAATCAGGGTTTCGGAAAAATAATTCATGTGAAAGTGCAATACAATCAGTTCTTTTGAAATGGAAAAATGCTATTTACAACAAGAAGGTGATAGGTGTAGTTTTTCTAGACTTTAGACGTGCTTTTGAGACTATTAATAGAGATCTATTATTATTGAAATTAAAAAGATATGAGTTCGGCCCAATAGTTATAAAATGGTTTAGTGAATATCTCAAAAACAGATTTCAAAAAACTAGATACTTTAATAGTACATCTTCAGCTAAAAAAACTACTTTTGGCGTTCCACAAGGAACTGTATTAGGCCCTGATTTATTTGTACTATACATAAATGATATTGTTAGTGTAATTAAAAAATGTAACATTCAATTATTTGCAGATGGCACTTTAATATATTTTATAGGAGATGATGTTGAAAAAGTAATAAATATCATCAATGATGAATTAGTAAATGTATATAACTGGTTAGGTAAAAATAGTCTTTCTTTAAATGTAAATAAAACAAAATTCATGATAATAAAAAATAAGTTTAACGAAATTGATACATCTAGTCATGTGGGAATACAAATTAATAGTCAAAAAATAGAACAAGTTTATGAGTAGAAGTACTGGAAGGAGGCGTAATAATAGATTGTCACTTAACATTTTCTAGTCATTCAAACTATGTTATCAGTAAAGTTGCAAAAATAGTAAATTTCATGGGTAGAATAAGCCAAAATCTTAGCAAGTGATCTAAATTATTACTATATAAATAAATAATACTTCCCCAATTTAATTATTGTGCTAGTATACTTTACCTCCTAAATAATACTGAAATTAACAATCTTCAAAAAAAAACAAAATTGTGCGTTAAGAATAATATTAAAATGTAGTAGGTATACTAGCATAAGAAGAATGTTGCAAGTTACATCTTTGTTAAGTGTTAAGCAAAATATATTTTATAATACGATGATAATATTTAAAATAAAAAACCGAATATATCCAGAGCACATTTTAAATGAATTACTATTCGTAGAAGATGTTCATGATCATAATACTAGAAGTAGAAATAATTTTTATGTTCATACAGTAACAACAAATATAGGACAAAATAATCTGTATCATAAAGGTTTAGTTGAATATAATTCACTTCCAGCTAATGTAAAAAACTGTACATCTTTAACATTATTTAAGAAACAGTGTAAAAAATATTTAATAAATTACATTAATATTTAAGAAATTATAATGTATTATATGGAATTTATCTAGTTATATGCTATAAATAAAGTATATTTTATTAATAAATATTAAAACCTTCAATTTTTCAAAGCCAGAGAATTATTTACAAATGTGAAAAGAACTCGCATACGAGCTGATGTAATTCTTACGTCACTTTTCTCCATCAAATATTAAATGCGAGCTATTATAACCAAACGTTTATAAAACAAAGCTTAACAAAAAGTTATTCTTTATAAAAAATTCTGCTTTCCTCAAAACGTCCAAAAACATATTTAGATTTTTCTACAGGCATACCTCGGCGTTTCCTCCACTGAATTCCAGTTTCGTCAAACTTATTTAAAAGTTTGCGTAAAGCTACGTGTGGTACAGATGAATTGGGAAACTCTTGATTAAATACATGAATGACATATCTATATATCTGTAAGACTTCTCCAATACCATAGCATTTAACTAGATAGATACGTTCTTCTTTAATGAGCATTTTGGAAGTTAAATCTTAAGTACAATTAGACACAATCTAAAACTACTTTAATGACAGTACAAAGCCAAGTCCACTACATACTTTATTTATAAAATAGCCAATAGTACCTATAAAGTTGTTTATTTCAAAAAGTGATTGTTCTTTAGTTGAAAAATAAAAGTATCAACTACAATAATATTGAATTTAGAAGCAAGTGTATGTCTGTAGTCAAATCTAAATATGTTTTTAGACGTTTTGAGGAAAGCAGGATTTTGTATAAAGAATAAGATTTTTCTGTAAAACGCATATTAAAAAAGCGTTTCCTCTTTGTAACCCCATCCATGGACACCGTGTAAAACCATGAAGCTCGGTGTATTATAGATTATAAATAAAGTAATGGATGGCCGTTCGGATCCGGTCGAAAGTTATGCGTACCTTTCATAAGCGTATGTCTATTACTAACGAAATAATTAAATTTAATATCAAAATTAACGATTACACATTAGCAATTTGATAAACAGCTTAGATCGAAGCAGGGCTTTGTTAAAACAAATAATAAAATTATTAGGGACATTTGGAGTTAGTTGTTGCATTGTCATCAGTTTGGTTACATTCGATGAAAATTAACTTCAATTTATTGCGAGAATAACTCATTATATAACTAAGTACCATTTAGAAGTATGTAATTACAACCTGTTATCCAGAAAAATATTGGCTGCATTGCAGGGGTCGTTGTTGTGCCACTGTTACCGACAGGATCCAAACGGCCATCCATTACTTTATTTATAATCCATAACACACCCGGCTTCATGTTTAATATTTACAAATGAGAAGCCGGGTTCCAAAAATTTAGTTTACTAACTGTTATTTTATTCCATTAATTCTATATACAATTATTTAATATTTCTTTATTGTCACTTAAATAGTGACGCTGAATATGTATTAATAGCGAGTGCAAACACTGTTGCACTCTGTTGGCGTATAAGTAATGTGTAAAGTAAATTCCAAAGTCTGGGTATGCAACCAACAATGCACCTGTATTTGCAAAAGTGTAATACGGATGTATTACGGATTAGGATCCTGATTTATGTTACTTTAATAAATTAAAAATAATGTTTGTACTTTTATTAGTGATTTAGAAATATTCAATTACATCTTCATCAATTTTAGTTTTACATTTTAAGCTTGAAATAATCAGAATTTTCTTGTTTGTAAACGGTAGCAATAATGCAAGTGTACAATTAAAATTAAATCTCCACCTGAATTAGATCTGATTTATAAGAGAATCAATATAATAATATAACAAATTTTATTTTATAAGCAAAACAACGTTTAACAGTTGTAAGATAATGTCGTGAAAAGATTACTTCCATTTTGCTTTAATATGCGATTCCTAAGTGATTAAAATAAGTACGGAATATTCCCATTAAGGGTTTCTAAGTCTTGACAATTTTTCTATTCCCAAGAATATCGGGTAGTAATTTTACATAGGAACTAGACGTAGGAAGCTAGAAAAATTCATAAATTGGTTCTCTAAAATCAATTTAATTACTATCTAATTACTTTCACCCAAACGTTCCCATTGTAAGTTAAAGAAAACGCAGTAGACACACAAACACATGCTCACATCAGAAATTTTTTTTCTCTGTTTTATGGCAAAACCTTTCCTGTTCAAGTATATTTAAAAAACTTGAACATTAACCACTTTGCTAATAGCTAGAAAAATTACCTACAAGTAATTATTAGTATTACACCCACAAATTTATTTTTGGTTTTTTGGGTAGTCAATACACCTGCCAGGTAAATTTCATATTATTCGATTCATACTCCCAGCGACCAAAAACTCTATAAAGCCTTATACAACTAACTATTCGATCTTAAAGATTCAACATATATTTAAACAGAAAAGTTTTCCCAATACATATTGTAACGTTCTTTTTAAATCATACTAAAAATCCTGCTTTAAACGTCTATTAACAAAGGAAAATATTTACACTAACACTAATTACATACAAAATTATAAACTAACTATTAACAAAATTAAACTAGATTATTTATATTTAATTACAATATTTATTTCTAACACTTATCTCGTACTAATTATACGATGCGCGTATTCAATTCACCAGTTGACTAATCATTAATCCCTGAGCGGTGGCGCTTTATATATGCATACAGGAGTGTAGAATAAACGAGAGATTTCTAGTACACCGCGCCCTGTCGATGTGTCATATTTCCGTGCCACTCTAGGACGTTTACTGGCAGGGTATAAGAGTTAATCACATCGACAGTTCTCACCTCGATTACACATTCCATTACGGTAGAAATAATAGTCTACACTCTTTTTTGCCCTTGACGCGGGCTGCGGGCCGAAGCTGCAAACCAAGATATTCACGTCCGTACCTCCAAAGATGACTTCCAACGGTTTCGAATGATTCTCCAATCCAACTGTTCCCGCCCACAGCCGAGTTTGGGAACTGCCAATTTGTTTCTGTCCCTGATAAGCAACTCGGTCCTCAAATTCCATAACGCCCTCCACAGGTTCGTGTAACTGGGTTTCTGCTAGTCAGCCTGTTGTAAATTCTCCGAAGGTTGGCCGATCATCTTCAGACCTTATCGTATTGACAGCCACTTCGGCCTCATCTTCCCGATGCGGGACTGCGTTATTATTTCCCTCATAGGGCGCCAGACAATTAGAATGTACCACCTTTGATTTTCCCTCTTGGCAATTTCTGGATGCGATAGATCAAATCATTTATTCGTTTCTTTACCTGGTATGGACCCCCCAATTTTGCTGTAACTTTGGCGAGTAGCCACGACGTCTTTGCGGTTTGTATAACCAGACTAGCTTTCCAGGTTGAAACCCTCCTTCTTGGGCTCTCACATCGTACAAAAAGTCTTTATCCGGTCACTCGAGATTCGGCTATATTTTCGGGTTCAGTCGTGAATATCCTTCAACTTCTTCTTTAGAATGACGACATACTCATTCCATACTCACTACCTCCTGCTCTGCAGGTGAACATCCAAATTCCAGATCACACGGTAACCGTAACTCGCGTCCAAACATCACAGACGCTGGTGACTGTCTGGTTGTCTCGTCAACTAATGCACGATAAGCCATCAGGAACAGATGCAGATATTGATCCCAGTCTCGTTGATGATCGTAGACGACCTAGGCCAAATATTTGCCCATTGTCCGATTCATGCGTTTTATCATTCCATCGGACTGCGGATGTAACAGTGTCGTCCGAGTCTTGCGAATATCCAAACAATCGACAGACTTTTCCAAAGAGTATAGACTCAAAATTACGGCCTTGGTCCGAGTGAGTGCAGCTCCAGGGGCACTCCGAAGCGACGGAAGAACTGCTTGACCAGTACGTCAGCAACAGTCGCGTCTTCCTGGTTTGGTAGTGCATATGCTTTTGGCCATTTGGTAAAATAGTCCATCGCCACCAAGATGTACTTATTTCCATCCTCGGTCTCGGGAAATGGCCCTGCAATGTCTATAGCTATTCTTTCCAGAGGCCTACCCACATTGTACTGTTTCATGGGTGCTTTTCGTTTCCCCAAGGGTCCGTTACCAGTGGCACATAGTTTGCATTTACGGTACTACTCTTTCACGTCTTCTTTACAACTGACCGAACAAAAGCACTCCCAAACTTTTTCCAGAGTCTTCTTCACGCCGAAGTGTCCCCCTGAAGCACCGTCATGGAGATGTCATAGTACTGTTGCCACTCTGTTTCTTGGAATCACGAACTAAGACCTAATGGTGGTGCCATCTTCACTCTCCAGCACTCGCTTCAGGAGACCTTTTTCCACCTTCAAAAATTCCCACTGGATCCAATATGTTTTTAAGTTTCTGTTGGATGGGTGACGGCTTCCCAGTCAGGCCTTTCTCCCACACGCTTCCATTCCAGTACCATCTTTAATTCGGGATCAGCCTCCTGCTGTCGTTGTTATTCTTCCGGCAACAAATTGTCGTAGACGATGGTAATTCTTAATACTTGACAAACCTTCTCTTCTAGACGAGACCAATGACGGCGGTCCGTAGGACAGGGTCTTCTTGTAAGAGCATTGGCATTTAGATGGCTGGTGCCCACTCGATGTTCCGTGTCAAGATCATATCCTTGTAATCGTTCGATCCACCTTGCGACCTGGACTTGGATTGCAGAAGCCATTTCAACGCGGCATGGTCCGTCCTCGACAAAAACTTCCGTCCGTACAAGTATTTGTAGAAGTGCTCAACGAACTTCACGACAACCAATAATTCTTTCCTGGCCACCCAATAATTCCTTTCGGTTTTCGACAAAACTATGCTAAAATAGCCGATGACCTTTTCTTGTCTATCCTGTATCTGAGAAAAGTACACTCCAATAGCCAGATTACTTGCGTCTGTGTCGAGTATGAATTTCCCTTCTGTCCGTGAGTAGCTCAGTATTGGTGCTGTACACTCCTCCAACACTTCCTCCAGATTTTGCAGATGTTCGTTGAATGATTTTCCTACTACAATCACATCATCTAGATATACCAGGAAAGTCTTCCACGACAACCGTCTCAAGATGATCTCCATCAAAAGTTCGAAGGTAGCCGGAGCGTTACATAGACCGAAAGGCATAATCGTGAACTGCCATAGTCCGGAACCAATAGTGAACTCGGTCTTCTTCAGGTTCTACCTCAACTTGCCAATAACCACTCTTTAAGTCTAAAGTCGAAAACCATCGTGAACCAGACAGTGTATTTAACGTATCGTCGATGCGTGGTAAGGGATAGCTATCTATTTTGGTCACGTTATTCAGCTGCCGATAATCTACTCAGAATCTCGTTCATCCGTCCTTCGTGCTGACCAAGACTACCGGTGATGCGCATGAGCTGCTAGATGGCTCGATGACCCCTTGTTCTTCCATATTGGTAATAATCTTCTCGGGTTCTGCTCGTCTTGCTAGAGGTCGTCTCGGCTGCTGACGGACTGGCCTAGAGTTCCCTGTATTGATTTTATGTCGCACTAGATCGGTTCGTCCCAAGACCGGCTTAACATATGGACTAACTGGGCTATAGCCCAGGAACGCTCAGCTCAATAGGAAGTTTAATAAGTTAATTCTCCCTGAGGGCACTCAAATACAAAAAGATTTTGCATAATTTAATTAAAATTATAAATAATCATGTTAATATAACCAATTGGTCATTTGTACGTTTTTGAACGGATACAGACAATCATCTTTGTAGATAGGTGAAAATACTCAACTTGCTTACCTTTAAATAAAATAATGCTCCGGCTAAATAGTGCAATTGTGAAAAACCTTACTTTCCACAAAATTAAGATTTTCTCAGGCGGGTCGCTATAACGGTATTCTATACCCTTATAATTATGTATAAAACAATAGAAAACACATACCTGAATAAATCTCCAAGGTACTAACAACTTTTTATTTTTTTGTATTAACATATAACAAAGAAACAACAAGAAAAATGAAAATTGATACCAGCGAAAAATATAAAAACTCACGGTTTTTATGTATTAAGATCGTAATCTTTTCCTTTTTAAAATTTGGCTCCGCAAGAATATCAACTATATTTTGTAATTCCCTGGTATCAACTGCCTGCTTTCATTACTCTTAACAAAGAATTCAAGAAACATGTGTCACCAATACATTCATAAATATTTTCGAATAAAGAGGTTTTACAAAATGAAATTCCAAATCTATACTAATCTTTATACATCAATGGTAACTAAATGGATTTTATTAATATCCAAAATCAATGCAGTAAGATTTTCATAAATTATTCTTGTTAACAACAAACAAGCGTAGAATTCATTAATTCGAAATTTACTAATTTACGAACCACTTGTTAATTAAACACATATATTGTTGTATTATTTTGTGGTAAATAGAATTTATACAAAAATAAGAAACATTATATAATCAAATTTTACTAAATTTCATGGTTTAAAATATAATACGGCGAGTAATTTCGTTTTCTAAGTACATAAAGTAATAAAAATATTCCAGGTACCAGTTATTTATCGAACAGTCCTCGTAATATAATAATTTTTATTTAAAATAAATGATTGGAATAAAAGAATTTAAAATCAGACTAAACCATTTAAAGCAAGAAACTTTTATTTTATTTAAAATAAGGGTACATTGGTAATTACGAAAATACTAAGCTCTAGATAACATTATAATTGAGAATAATTATGTTAAGTAACAGGAAAATTTTGTATTGTTTATAATGTGTTTAAATTCTTCAAAATTAAATATCTGCTATTGTTGACCTAGGAAAAGGTAAAAGATTAATAAATGAAAATAAAATTTTTATCAGCCTGTTCCTCGGCTCTCAGCCTCCACCACGTCTCAACTCAACCAGCTAGCGTCCAGGGTTGTTAGTTTCGTATGTATACTAGTTGGGCAGTATATAAGGGATGATTTTAATAAAACTATACACCAATTGTTGTCTTTATTCAATTTAATTCAAATCTTTATTGTATATAAAGTTTTACAAACATAAAAAGCTTATTACAAGTGATTGGTAGATACATATATGGTATTCTCTCCCAACAATATAAAATATTTAATAATCAACTAATGATAACATTTCGCATGAATTGCAGTTCATTATAGAATGATATTTAGTATACAAACTATAAATTACTTATTGAATGGTTTTTCACCAGTGTGAGTTAACATGTCCTTTAAACAGTAAACATTTATAATCACATAGATTTCACTCAAATGGTTCTCGCCAAAACACGTATGTTTTAAGACTAACACTTTGAGTAACTTTTGAAAACATTTGTAGTCACACAAATTACATTCAAATGGTTTCTCGCCACTATGAGTTAAGAGGTGTGTTTTAAGATTAGATGACATCTATTTTTGAGGTTAAAGAATTTAAAAAAATAATCTTAAACTAATACGGTACGTAAATAACACAATACTTCGCCTTTCGGAAATCGAAAGAAGTGAATGTCGTTGTCATCGAAATAAAATGTATTCCTACAGTTCTTGCAAACACCCGCGGTGTTTACGTTTTTCTCCATTGATGTTTTGTTTCACTATAAATGTTCAATTGTTTGTTTATTTAACTCTAATAATCACCAAAAAAACACACTACACATTAACTGTTTGTCGCAATCTGGGTACACTTTCACGGAACACATACGAAATAATAACGAATTGACTTGACAGGTATAAAAGAATGAAAATAAGCATCCATCTTTGGCATTTCTGTGCTCCAGTCCAATGGCATCGCAACAAACTAAGAGCGAGCCGAAAGTAACCGAGAAACGGCGATGGGCCCTTTGAAGCGGTTTTTGTATTCTATCTCTCTCGGAATTGAGGTTTCTCTATCAACTTTCGCTTCTTATAATATCTACTCTTTGATTTTATTTCATAAATACTTGTAAATAACCTTTTTTACAATTTACACACTTAAATTTTCATTAACCAATTGTGGTTGTTATATAATTATCAATTCTGTAATTTGATAATACCTAAATAATAATCATTCATTGATTATACTACAAATTATTCCGTAGATTCCTTTTTAAAAAACTCCGAACTTTAGATTCTCTGCACAAATTCACTTTTCCTTTTAAAATCACTCAAATTTCACTTAACAAACTTATTATTATCAACTTAATACTTTTACTTATCCAATTAAGCATTTTTGAAACAACAATCTTCCTTTAAATATAATTAGTATTTTTGTATTCATTTTAGCAATAATTTAAATAATACATTTTTAAATGCATGTCTGCACTCTAGCGTGCACATGCCTCTCTTTCCTAAAACAGGCTGATAAAAATTTTATTTTCATTTATTAATCTTTTACCTTTTCCTAGGTCAACAATAGCAGATATTTAATTTTGAAGAATTTAAACATTATAAACAATACAAAATTTTCCTGTTACTTAACATAATTATTCTCAATTATAATGTTATCTAGAGCTTAGTATTTTCGTAATTACCAATGTACCCTTATTTTAAATAAAATAAAAGTTTCTTGCTTTAAATGGTTTAGTCTGATTTTAAATTCTTTTATTCCAATCATTTATTTTAAATAAAAATTATTATATTACGAGGACTGTTCGATAAATAACTGGTACCTGGAATATTTTTATTACTTTATGTACTTAGAAAACGAAATTACTCGCCGTATTATATTTTAAACCATGAAATTTAGTAAAATTTGATTATATAATGTTTCTTATTTTTGTATAAATTCTATTTACCACAAAATAATACAACAATATATGTGTTTAATTAACAAGTGGTTCGTAAATTAGTAAATTTCGAATTAATGAATTCTACGCTTGTTTGTTGTTAACAAGAATAATTTATGAAAATCTTACTGCATTGATTTTGGATATTAATAAAATCCATTTAGTTACCATTGATGTATAAAGATTAGTATAGATTTGGAATTTCATTTTGTAAAACCTCTTTATTCGAAAATATTTATGAATGTATTGGTGACACATGTTTCTTGAATTCTTTGTTAAGAGTAATGAAAGCAGGCAGTTGATACCAGGGAATTACAAAATATAGTTGATATTCTTGCGGAGCCAAATTTTAAAAAGGAAAAGATTACGATCTTAATACATAAAAACCGTGAGTTTTTATATTTTTCGCTGGTATCAATTTTCATTTTTCTTGTTGTTTCTTTGTTATATGTTAATACAAAAAAATAAAAAGTTGTTAGTACCTTGGAGATTTATTCAGGTATGTGTTTTCTATTGTTTTATACATAATTATAAGGGTATAGAATACCGTTATAGCGACCCGCCTGAGAAAATCTTAATTTTGTGGAAAGTAAGGTTTTTCACAATTGCACTATTTAGCCGGAGCATTATTTTATTTAAAGGTAAGCAAGTTGAGTATTTTCACCTATCTACAAAGATGATTGTCTGTATCCGTTCAAAAACGTACAAATGACCAATTGGTTATATTAACATGATTATTTATAATTTTAATTAAATTATGCAAAATCTTTTTGTATTTGAGTGCCCTCAGGGAGAATTAACTTATTAAACTTCCTATTGAGCTGAGCGTTCCTGGGCTATAGCCCAGTTAGTCCATATGTTAAGCCGGTCTTGGGACGAACCGATCTAGTGCGACATAAAATCAATACAGGGAACTCTAGGCCAGTCCGTCAGCAGCCGAGACGACCTCTAGCAAGACGAGCAGAACCCGAGAAGATTATTACCAATATGGAAGAACAAGGGGTCATCGAGCCATCTAGCAGCTCATGCGCATCACCGGTAGTCTTGGTCAGCACGAAGGACGGATGAACGAGATTCTGAGTAGATTATCGGCAGCTGAATAACGTGACCAAAATAGATAGCTATCCCTTACCACGCATCGACGATACGTTAAATACACTGTCTGGTTCACGATGGTTTTCGACTTTAGACTTAAAGAGTGGTTATTGGCAAGTTGAGGTAGAACCTGAAGAAGACCGAGTTCACTATTGGTTCCGGACTATGGCAGTTCACGATTATGCCTTTCGGTCTATGTAACGCTCCGGCTACCTTCGAACTTTTGATGGAGATCATCTTGAGACGGTTGTCGTGGAAGACTTTCCTGGTATATCTAGATGATGTGATTGTAGTAGGAAAATCATTCAACGAACATCTGCAAAATCTGGAGGAAGTGTTGGAGGAGTGTACAGCACCAATACTGAGCTACTCACGGACAGAAGGGAAATTCATACTCGACACAGACGCAAGTAATCTGGCTATTGGAGTGTACTTTTCTCAGATACAGGATAGACAAGAAAAGGTCATCGGCTATTTTAGCATAGTTTTGTCGAAAACCGAAAGGAATTATTGGGTGGCCAGGAAAGAATTATTGGTTGTCGTGAAGTTCGTTGAGCACTTCTACAAATACTTGTACGGACGGAAGTTTTTGTCGAGGACGGACCATGCCGCGTTGAAATGGCTTCTGCAATCCAAGTCCAGGTCGCAAGGTGGATCGAACGATTACAAGGATATGATCTTGACACGGAACATCGAGTGGGCACCAGCCATCTAAATGCCAATGCTCTTACAAGAAGACCCTGTCCTACGGACCGCCGTCATTGGTCTCGTCTAGAAGAGAAGGTTTGTCAAGTATTAAGAATTACCATCGTCTACGACAATTTGTTGCCGGAAGAATAACAACGACAGCAGGAGGCTGATCCCGAATTAAAGATGGTACTGGAATGGAAGCGTGTGGGAGAAAGGCCTGACTGGGAAGCCGTCACCCATCCAACAGAAACTTAAAAACATATTGGATCCAGTGGGAATTTTTGAAGGTGGAAAAAGGTCTCCTGAAGCGAGTGCTGGAGAGTGAAGATGGCACCACCATTAGGTCTTAGTTCGTGATTCCAAGAAACAGAGTGGCAACAGTACTATGACATCTCCATGACGGTGCTTCAGGGGGACACTTCGGCGTGAAGAAGACTCTGGAAAAAGTTTGGGAGTGCTTTTGTTCGGTCAGTTGTAAAGAAGACGTGAAAGAGTAGTACCGTAAATGCAAACTATGTGCCACTGGTAACGGACCCTTGGGGAAACGAAAAGCACCCATGAAACAGTACAATGTGGGTAGGCCTCTGGAAAGAATACTTACGCTTACAACTCCATTGACATTTAATGGTTTTTTAACAGTTGGAGCATGCCTGTTTAGTGTGTCCATTATGGTTTTAACTAATGTTTCTAAGTAGCTACAATGGTCTAACCTAATAAATATTTTATGAACTAATCTTAATAGAGATTTTTTGTAAGTAGCTACATGCTCTAACCTAATAAATGCTTTATAAACTAATCTTAATAGAGATTCTTGAATCTTTGCAACAACCGGAGTCTAAAATCTATAACCTTAATATAATTATTTTTTTTGGGGGTCTAACCTAGATTGCTTCATTTAATTTAATCATTTATATTAATATTATATTAATTTATCATGCAATTTTGGGTTTTAAAGTAAAGTAAAGAAGAATTAATGTTTTTTATCACAAAAATTTTGAAATAAACTTCTAAACTTTGTATTCATCGTTTTGTCCCGAGCTATCTCAATTTCAAAATCAAGACTACAGCTATGTTGTTTTTCCTTACGGCGCCAATCTTACAAAACAAATAGTTTCTAAAAACGATTTGATTATAACACCCTCTATTAATCTAACCTGACTACTAAAAACTTCTAACTTTAGATGTTTTAAAGATTACATCTTCAGTTTCTACAATTGAATTTCTGTAATAATTAGATTCAGTCATTAATTTTAAAATATCAAGTAAGCTCTATTATATTACAGACGGTATAATTGTTCATGATTTTACTGTCTATCATCTATAGTCTAGTCTAGTCTGGTCTGGTCTGGTCTGGTCTGATCTGGTCTGGTCTGGTCTGGTCTATTTTAATAGATATTATATATTTAAGTTATGTATTATGTTTTAAGTAGTATCGAAACTACTCGTATTAATAAACGTTCGTGTATGAAAGTATGTTGTTTTATACTTACTCTGCTCCCAACGTTCTGTCCTAAAAATGTATTCGTAGGCTCTAACCTCAAGCTACCAATTTCAAATTCCAAAAACAAAACGCCGTGTTGGAATCAAGTTGTCGATAGGCTTCGTCTACTGTATACCTTAAAACAGAGGGGTAGCAGTAGTTTAGAAAACTAGGATGAGATTATTTCAATTATTTCTGAGCTTAAAGAAGAAGGTATTATAGAATAAAAGATAATGGTTATACAAAATGTTACCCTCGAGTATACTTTTCTATTTTGTTGTTGTATATTTGTATGTTAGAATATAAGTTGTCTAGTTTCAAATATGTATGTTAGAATATAAGTTAACTAGTTTCAATAAAAAGTAAAATATTTATCTGTTTTATTTCTCCAGGCTAAGTCTTCAAGGTTCTCATAACTAGAGATATTGTAAGAGGAAATCACGTAAAGTTTCAAAGTTATAAAGACGTATTACAAAACATATGACATATGTTATAGATAGCCGCGTCCAGGACTTCTTTCTTACCCTCAAGTATACTTTTCTATTTTGTTGTTGTATATTTGTATGTTAGAATATAAGTTAACTAGTTTCAATAAAAAGTAAAATATTTATCTGTTTTATTTTTCCAGGTTAAGTCTTCAAGGTTCTCATAACTAGAGATATTGTAAGAGGAAATCACGTAGAGTTTCAAAGTTATAAAGACGTATTACAAAACATATGACATATGTTATAGATAGCCGCGTCCGGGACTTCTTTCTCACCCTCAAGTATACTTTTCTATTTTGTTGTTGTAACTATTTACATGTTAGAATATATGTTAACTAGTTTCAATAAAAAGTAAAATATTTATCTGTTTTATTTTTCCAGGTTAAGTCTTCAAGGTTCTCATAACTAGAGATATTGTAAGAGGAAATCACGTAGAGTTTCAAAGTTATAAAGACGTATTACAAAACATATGACATATGTTATAGATAGCCGCGTCCAGGACTTCTTTCTTACCCTCAAGTATACTTTTCTATTTTGTTGTTGTAACTATTTACATGTATGAGATAGTATTTAACATAATGTCCTTACATATTGGGTTACGATAGAGAGGGATAATCATACGAGTTGCTGAAATGTATGATATATTGTAAAATAACGTTTAAATAAGAGTTTACTTTAGATGCTATGAATATCTATATGGTGTATAAACAATAAGAACGTATATGTAAAAATCGCTTACAGGGGTAGTAGATATAACGAAAAGGGTTAAAATCTGTTCAAAATTACATTACGTCTAGAAAACTAGAAAATTAGATAATTGTAGCATACGCATGTTAAATGTACCTATTCATTCACCTCGTCTGTAGTAGATATAATGAAAAAGGATAAAAGTCTGTAGTATAGGGTTTATGCTTATACTCAGGCTCGCAATCATATGTAGCGTATCTATGCTTACATAGTATAATTGTTTTCTCAACGTAGGATATATCGATATTTTTCTAGTTTGATTAAATCCTATAAGTTATATTCATTTCACCCTTTTTTATTCTGTTAAGACATTTATAATAATTTATAGATTCTAGAAAGTTCCTATCAATATTAGAACAATGAATGTAGACTGGTGTGTGTGTTATATAATATCGATTCTCGCATATACGAACTTAGGAGCTAGCTGCTAACTCTGCATGACATTAGATGATTTGATAATGATAGATGATCGTGATAAAGAATGTTGTTATTTATAGCAGTGACTTTATTACAGTTCTTACTAGAATATAATTGTATGATACCACATCATGATATGTACCTACAATTCGACTACCTACAATTTGACTACCTAAATTAGGCCTTAGTCTAAGAATAATCATGTGTTTTATCGTTATCTTATGATATCAGGAATGCATTACTTCTATTAATCTTTAGTTTAGCGTAGATATAAATCTCTTTGTGTAGCTCAATAAATGATAGTTATAGAGCTGTATTGACTTATATAACATTTCTCTCATATATGAATTCGCATTTATCGAGTTAAAGTTAATGAATGAATACAACATAAATCATTACTCTACGTATTCCATGATTAAGACTTCAATAGTTGAACGAGTTATTCGTGCAATTAAGCAAAAGCTGTATATGATTTAGTTGATAGCTCTGTATGACATTCAGAGTTAGATGTTAGTAATTTAAAAGACAAGCTCCGTGATCTCGGGGTTAAGCTATGGAGTTCGTTGGCCCGTGTTTCTAACTGCAGATCTATAGGATAGAAAAAGAATCAGAAAAAGTATTAGGTAATGTTCATTGAATAGACTCCCTGCTTCATTTCATAACTTATTTGTTTTAATAAATAGACATTAGTCAAACGATGGATATCCTCAAATAGGAATGACAACATAAGATTTATTTTAAAATAAATTTATGAGAGAGGGAGATGAGAGCTGACAAATAATATATAAAAATGAGATTGTCGTCGACGTCGCTATCACCACTGTCAACTTGATAATTTTCAGCAGACATTCTATCAGATTGGAAAACTGCAGTCAGTCTATAATAAATTTCAAAATAAGTTTACACAACATCGTTAAAATAAAAGCAACTTACATGATTGATTTCAAAGAAGCAGGAAATTATACTTTGATGATCGACCTCGAACACAGGATAATGAGATGTAATCTAAAAGTTCAAATGATTAGTTTACATAAACAAATGTAGAACATTTACATATTATAGATATAGCAGGTAAACAGTAGTGGAAAGATCGTTAAACATAAAATCATAATAACTTACCTGATTAAATTAAATATACACTGTTAAACTCTGGATAGCTGTGTTGATAATAGTTGTTTTAAGTTTCTTTATGACTAACTCACTAAATTCCTTTGTCTGTCGTATTAAACAATACATTTTTTACTAGATAATTGTAAATGAAAAGATGCTAAGATAATAATAATGAAATAGAGATAATCTTTAATTTTATATATGACGTTTTATATAGAGCAGGAGTGAGTAATTGTCATTTAAAACAATAATTTATGCCGGTTTTAAGATGATGATCTCTTAACAAATTATTTATAAAATCTAAATTCCTTTCAGTCAGTCATTCGTAAGAACGTTTGTTTATTTATGGTTGAAAGCAGTTTTAAAGAATGTCGAAGACAACCTGGCTAATTAGTTTGTACGTATTTTCATGCAAAAACATTTAGTTTGAAAGTTATTTCTTAACCAGTTTTAGCTATAGATAATGTTTTTGAATTTTAAAAATAATGCTCTACAGTATTCTATATTCTTAAACGTTTCATTTAAATAAAATTTTATGAAATCATAACGACCCTAATTGTTTTCTTTCAAACTAAATGTTTATAAAATCTAAATTCCTTTCAGTCATTCGTAAGAACGTTTGTTTATTTATAGTTGAAAGCAGTTTTAAAGAATGTTGAAAACAACATGACTAATTAGTTTGTGTGTATTTTCATGCAAAACATTTAGTTTGAAAGTTATTTCTTAAACAGTTTTAGCTATAGATGTTTTTTGAATTTTAAAAATAATGCTTTACAGTGTTCTATATTCTTAAGAAGATTCACTTGAATAAAATTTTATGAAATCATAACGACCCTAATTGTTTTCTTTCAAACTAAATGTTTATGCCGTATATTTAAACAGGTCTAATGCACCAGAGCTAATCCGACAGTTGATTGACAGTAGCTTTAGAGTTACTTTTGTATAGTTGAAAATAAATTTTTATTATTACGTTTCTACATATTAAATTATTTTCGCAGAATTACATGACCTGTAGATAAATATCAAATAGGACTGATTTATTTTAAAATAAATTTATGAGAGAGAGATGACAAATAATATATAAAAATGAGATGTACAATTAATTTAATTCGCGCATGCATATGAGGAATGAGAGAGGAGATATGTAAATGATACATTGAATTAATTTAATTCACGCATGCATATGAGGAATGAGAGAGGAGATATGTAAATGATACCGTGAATTAATTTAATTCGCGCATGCATGTGAGAAATCATATATGTAAATGATAGAGGAGATATGTAAATGATACCGTGAATTAATTTAATTCGCGCATGCATATGAGAAATCATATATGTAAATGAGAGAGGAGATATGTAAATGATACCGTGAATTAATTTAATTCGCGCATGCATATGAGGAATGAGAGAGGAGATATGTAAATGATACCGTGAATTAATTTAATTCGCCCATGCATATGAGAAATCATATATGTAAATGTAAGATGAGATATGTAAATGATACAGTGAATTAATTTAATTAGATCAATTAATTTAATTCGCGCATGCATATGTAAATGAGAGAGGAGATATGTAAATGATACCGTGAATTAATTTAATTTGATCAATTAATTTAATTCGCGCATTTAATTCGCGCATTTAATTAGACCACGCCTCATTTGAATATTAATTAGATCGCGGGTCATTTGCATAAAAGGAGAGGGGCTGGACTCAATGGACGCAATACCTACTGACTTTGAATACGACCACTACGATGAGACCCACGGAGAAGAAATTAACGAAAATTTTCGCGAAGAAGCCTCGGAAAACAATTAAAATCTTTTACATTTAACCCTAAATCATCTTTACCTTTTATAATTATACCCCAAACAAATGAAAAACTCTTACTAGACACAGGGAGTAGCAAAACTATCCTTTCACCCGAATTTGTTTATAAACATTACCCCGAATCCATTTTTGAATATCCTTTTGAAATTACAACCTCTCACGGTACAACGTATCACAATCAAGTAGCAACAGTTCCTATTTCCCTTTTACTCGATAAAATAGAAGGAAAACATTTAGTATACCTTCTTAATTTTCATTCCAATTACATTGGCATTCTTGGAAATGACTTGTTGAAGAAATTAGGAGCAAGAATCAATTTTCGTGGAAATTATATCCAACGAAACGGAAAAACCGTAGTACCATTCTTTTTCAACCAACCATCTCTTAAAGAAACTATATTAATACAACCATCCTATTTCGAAAATCCCGCTTCAAAGAAATCCAAAATTTTAAATACTTCAAACAACTTCACTCCGCAATTTGACCCAACATATATTAGTTTTAATCAACGTGAAAATAATTTTCCTTCACAAAATCTGTCGGAACAACATAAAAATGTTCAAGAAAAATCAGCTTCAAACAATGCTTATTATAACGACTTCGAAAATATTTTTCATTTTCCAAATTTTCTAACTCAACCAAATAGAGAAAACATTGTCCCGACGATAACTCAAGAATCAAATCCGAAGGATCAATCAAATTTAAATGATACAGAAATCTTTATTTCAAAACCTATTCGAGTCAAAATCAATAACCTTGACAGCTATAAAAATCAAAATTTACGAAATAGACCCAAAAAACGCAAATCTTATGAAGCGAAACTTGACCCAAAATCAAAACGGATTAAAAGCATACAGACCCCAATAAATAAACCACCCAAAAACTGTTTCCGTAAAACGAAAAGGAAAATGCATCCTAAAAAATGTAACAATGGTTTGCATAAAACTAAGAAAAAAACCAACAGAAATTCAAGTTATAACAAAACCTGGTTGAAAAGAAATAACCACCAACTAATGGAATACCTAAAATTTCAAGATCAAAATAAACAAATAATCCCTCTTAGAATAAATAATAGACGGTTTACATATTTAAAACCCAAAATGAAATAATCATCTGACAAACTAAATTTCAAGTAGATTAAAATGACTATTAACAGGCAAAGAATATTGAACACGATTTAAATACCGAAACTAAAATACTTTTATTAAAGAGATTTCAATTAACAAAATTCCCTTCTGCAAAGTTAAAACTGCATATAGCGCAATGATAAGAGTACAGTAAATAGTATATACGCTAAATCTCGGAATGTGACCTTCAACAATTACATTCAGCGAAATCTATTTTTAAAACGAGACCACCTGTTAATCTCAAGTTACTAACTGATAAGGCGCACTACATTTCATCACACTTTTGCTGCAAGGAATTATTAAATTCAAATGCTTACTTTGATAAAATAAATAAAACTTTACAATTAACCATTTACTCTTTCAAATAATTTTAACAATTCAATTTACCCAATTTTATAAATATTTCTAACTCAATGTCAATTTCAGACAACTGTATTAACCCAAGAATATTTAAATGCATATAATAAACATACGTAATCCATAAATTAATACCTTCTTCAACTTTGCTTTTAAAATAAAACTCATGAATTTTATGGTACTTAAAAATGATAGCAATTAAATCGAACCATACCTGAAAATAATTATTAGAACCATCAATGGAAAAACTTTCCTGGAAATCGTTTCCCAATAAAACAATTTTTATTTTAACATAAAAAGGACCAATTTCAACCTACAAATATTTATTTAAACTTTCTGAACTTCAAGCATTCATCTGTATAATATATTTTAACTTCGCCATACGTAATAAAAATTTAGTTTACCGCTAATAAACCCCTTGATAATTAATGATGATACTATAAACATTGAAATAATCAAAAACTCCAGAACCTCATCCTAACCCTTACAATTTACAATGCTTTCTGAATACAAACTATTTTACCACGACAAATACATTCAACTATTATTGACATCAATTAATACAAGTTTTTAATCAACAAAATTAAAACAACCTTTAAATCTGACCTCTACGTCTAATCGCCCCTTTCACACTGTACACATGGACATATTTCACATCAATAATGAAAAATATCTTACTTTCATAGATTCTTTTTCAAAATTCGATCAAACCTACTATTTAAAATCAAGTAACATCATAGATGTTGTAGACCGATTATTGCATTCCATTATAACCTATACCACGTCGAAAATATTAGTCGTTGACGGCGAATTCGATAAACAACCTCTAAAAAGTTTTGCTGAACTGCACAAAATTAAACTACATGTAACCACCCCCTATAACCATCAGTCGAATGCTACAGTAGAACGTTTACATTCTACGCTTCTCGAACATTATAGACTATTAGAAAACACACCTGAAGAAAGACGAATTTATTATTGTATCCTAGCCTATAATCACTCAATTCATTCAAACCTAAAATATACCCCTTTTGAAATCTTATTTGGCCATACTGAAAGCCAAAACCCATTTGATACAAAGGCATTGCTAAAAAGACATGCTAATGACCTGATGATCTTTTCAGGACAATCAAGATCCTCTTCTTCATCTGGACCCTCGTTCACTGTGACGTAACGATTCACCAACTAATCGACAACCCCGGATTATACCCTTTAGTGCAAGGCAAAGCACTCATTAAAGAAAGCACTTGGACCTTAATTAAAACACTAGACTACTCTCCTTTATTAAATAATTATCAAACCCTCAAAATTAATTTACTTAACACTATTTCCTTATTAAACAATCAAGGATATTTACTTCCATCTCCCAAAACTACGAAAGACATTGCTATTAGCCATGATAATCAATTACTATTAATACGACAATACTTAGACAAAGCCGATCAATTAGTCAATCAATTATTTCCTGACTTACAGACGCATCAAAGATCAAAACGGTCCCTATTTGACGGTGTAAGTAATGTTATTAAATTCTTAACGGGTAGCCTTGACGCTGACGACGGTCGACGCTGTGAAGAACTTATCCAAAAATTGACAACATCTACCGATACTCAAAAAATTATCCTACAAGAACAAGCCCAAATTTTAAATGATACAATCAACATCTTCAAAACCAATATTGAAACCCTCGCACAGAACCAAAACCTTCTAAATCAAAATCTCAATAAAATCATTCTCAATACCACTGTGAAAATTCGAGAAATCATTGGAACCCTAAATACGTTTACTGTATTAGATCAATCAATTCAATCTTTACAACTATTTATCACCACATGTATGGATCTCGAAACCTCGTTAACCTTTGCCCAAAACCATCAGCTACATTTATCTTTAATTGATAACGATTTGTTATCGATACTATCTCAAATCTCAAACACACTACAAAAACTACCTACCAAACAAACTTTGGATGTCCCATATCCCATTAACCATGAGAATCTACATCTTTATGAATCCTTAATTTGGATCAAGGCATATCAAAAGAACACCACACTCACTTTTATATACGAGATTCCTCTAATAAAACCATCCACAGAACACCAATACATAAGACTAATCCCATTTCCTGCTGCTCACAACAACCAATTTCAAATGGTCATTCCCATCTACAACACTATACTGTTTAATACCGACTTTAGCATTCCCATCACCGATAATCAATGTATGCAAATAACCCCTTCACATTATTTCTGTTCACAAACAAATTACTTCACAATCCCAAATTCCAAATTGTGCGAAACACAATTATTAGCCTTCAAGGAAGCACAAAACTGTCAACCTGTCATATTTGAATTGCATACGACAAAAGTAATAAAAATAAATCGATCCACCTGGATCATTAGTTCCCCTAATAAAACGATCATCGATAGCAGATGTATCGACTCTATAACACGAAAGACCATTACTGGATCAATATTACTCCATCTTACCAGTGGCTGTTCCGTTCTAATCAATCAAAACGAACTTTTGGCTACATTTCAATCATCTTCCCTAGAAGAGAAACAAATCGCTATGGCATCCATCGGAAAATTGCAACCCGATTCAGTCCATGTACCCGAAATTACAAAAATTGACCTATCACCTATAAATGTTCATCAATTAATCCAGAATCAAGCGAAATTAACAAAGGACATGTCTACACTCGAACGTATCACTCCTATCAGATATACTCCATTACATTATGGCCCTTTAATTCTCACGCTGATCATGACTATCATAACAATAAGTCTTAGCTTCTTTGTATACTACAAACGCAGATTATTTGCCACCAAAATGTATCAACTAACGTCACCCCTTAAAGAACCCGACAATGTAACTTTTAACGCAACTTCAAGTCCCCTGGTCCAAAGCAGATCACCTTTAACATAGCTATTATTGTTATTATCAATACTAACCTAACTATAATTACACATTAGTCAGTCACTTTATTATGACCACTGAAATATTCTTCTTCAAAGCATATTTCCTTCTTGCGTGGGAGGAGTTAACATTTAATCATTATTCAAGCCAAGTGTGACCTAATTAAATGTATGCGAGATAAACGCCTTGCAGCGGAGCGCCCACGAAGCAGGTGCAGTATCACACCCACGGCCACGTGTGTGCATAGCAAGCAGCTGCAATACTCAGAACTGTATCTAATGCATTTTCTATGAATTCCTAGAGGAAGTAGAATGCTATCGTCACGTAGGCACAGCCCACGGCCACGTGTGGTCACTTGGAGGACTTCACACCCACAGAAAGGGTATATAAAGACCAGCACTTGATGGGACAGTTCAGACTGAGTTACAACGAAGCTTGGAAGATAGAAACGTTAATTGATGTTTACCTTCTTTCAAGCAATACTCCCAGCTTTAGTTAAAATTGTATAATAGTATTTAAGTGATTATGCAAGTGCATATTGTATAAATTCACTACGAATAAATATCCTATTGTACTTAACAATAAACTGTGTTTATTTTGTAACTTGGGCTCCGTCTTTTGCGTTTTAAAAATAAAGTACCATTTTTAAAAACGCCCTTCAACAACAAGAAACGTTAATTCGCCCAAATGCTTTTTACAATATTAAGAAAATTTGATACCAACCTTTTTTAAAATAAGTTTTATGGGGTTGTTTATATCGAATGCTAACGCAGGTTTACACTTTGAAAAAGAACGTAAATTTGCAGAACCGGACTTAAGATTTTTGTAAATATGTGGACGAAACCACAATTATTCAGAGCTGATAAAAATATACCGTTACAAAGTTAGGTTAAGAGCAAAAAATTCGAATTTGCTTTTGCATAGCGTTTTGATTAGGTAGTGGCGTTTTTATGAAGGTTAGGTTGGTAGCAACCAATTTTCGAGGCCTAGGGGCATTTGCTCCAAAAAATATGTAAATAATTTTTGGAGAGAGATAAATTTGGGAATCAAAAGTAAAAAAATGCCTAATCTCCATGAAAATGAATAATAATTATATTAAGTTTCTATGATTGCCAAATTGTGTAATTTACAATTAAACAATTTAGTTAAATTAAATTTGGTTAGTCTAGGTTTAGGTTAGGTTAAGTTTAGGTTAGGTTTAGATTAGGTTAGGTTAGGCTTAGATTAGGTTACGTTTAGGTTAGGTTGAAAAAAACTCAAATTTACTTTTGCTTAGCGTGTTTTTACTTGTAAATAATGGAAATTGAGTTTAATATAATAATCAAAATAAAATATATATAATTTTTGTTCGAGAAGTTGTTTGATTTTATTGAGACTAACCCTCTAACTCCCAATTACACTAGTTCTGATCCCTATTTTGAAAAGAACCTAGGGTCAAATTCATGTGCTTTATGTTGAAATCATTGCTCAAAAAGCAAGTGCTTTAGTTATACAGTGTGGAAAAAAGACTCCCCCTAATAATCTGGTAATCTTCAGGTTTTATGGAAAACGCTAAAGAGTTATTCTTTTACTGGGAATTAATTTAAGATACTTCACATGCCATATATTGTCATTAAAGAAAAATGTCGATGGCGTCATATTTTGACAGATGTCAATAAAAAAACAAATGAATTCTATCAGAATGTGGGAAACTGAAAAAACTAAATTGACGTGTTCGAGGGTTTTCTATAAAGCCTGAAGACTACCAAATTATTAGGGGTAGTCCTTCCTATTTTCCACTCTGTATATAAGCTTTTAACTTATAACGTAGGTAAGTTAGTTATTTTTCTTTTATTAACTTAGATAATCATGCCCATGCAAAAAAATTTAACAGGTTAACTAAAACCTGATTTACTGTTATGTTCTTTCTTATGAACATGACAACACTCCCCTCGCTTCAACACAGAGAGTTTTATGTTAGAGTGGTAATACCACGCTAACATAAAAGTCAAAAGCGAGAGTCAGAACATTTGCAATCTATGGCAGCCATTATTGTTTTTAGTAGATTTATAGCAATAAATCATAATATGTACTATTGGTTTCATAATGATCTAGGACAGCAAGGCCAATATGATACTATTTTATTCTTTTTTTTCAGTGTAAATGTATAGGCTAATGTAATAAAAAATAGCATCAGATCCTTGCTGTGCTAGATCATTATGAAATCAATAGTACTTACGCCGTCATTGATATTAGATTAAAAATATTGTTGTATTTAGTTTTTAAATAATATATTTGACATAAATCTATACTTAACTCAGGATGAGTATTATAGACTCTGACCTGAACTACATACGTACTGTGTATACAAATATGTACGATAAAGTGATACCAATAAGGTAATAAACAGTATTAAAAAAGAGCTCCATATTTTATAGCATTTTCTTTCTTCAGAATTGCAATAATTGTAGCGATCGGGCGATCCCCTGATCTTGCTTCTTAATTCTTATCATGTATCGTTTTTCTGAGGAGATTATTTAAAAGCCAATAATTCTTTTAATAAAATTAAAATTAAATATGTGACAGACTCTTATTAAATTTGATAGGTTCCAGGTACTATGAACATAGTCAAAGCGAAACCTGGGGGCCATGATCACCTCAAAGATATTGTTGGCTCTTTGTTGCTCCCCTCCCCAGGAAAAAAGGAAATGCTTATAATATAAATATATTCATATCCTTTTATAAAATATTTCAAATTCAATATCAACAGCTTTCTTTAAAAAGAAAAACTATTTTTTACGCAAAGAGGTACGTATTATATTGTTATGAAGATTTATATTTTTATCTAATGTTCGCAGTGAAATTCTTAAAAATTAGTAGCGTCATCAACACTTGTTTAGTTTACAATTTTTATTACTTACGGCATTTACTTAGCAAACTCAATTATAGATCCGATTCGAAATGTCGAATAGTAATAATTCTAGAGGAAATGGGGACCCTCTTAGAAAAATATGTCTCACTTTGGTCCCTCCATTGTTTAGAGTTATGCCTGATAGGTTATGAATAATGAATCATTTATTGAGAAATATCATTTTATCTATGGCTTTGTAAAAAATGTTTTTCTAATTTGCGTTTGTAATACGTTTATTAACGTCTATCAGTAGGAGTCGTTTATGGCTATCTATAAAAGTACACTGTACTTTAATGAATTATAGGGTTATTTAGTTTTTAAGGGTTGGATGGGTAATGCGTGGCATGTGACAACTTCAAACTGTATCTGTATCAAAGTATCTGTCAAAATTGTCAACCTCCGATAAATTTTTAATTAATATCGTTGAATTGGTTCGCTGTTTGTTGATTGTTACTTACATGAAATTTCACTTGAAGTTATGGTCTATTTTTACTTGGAAAGAAGGTTAGGTTTTGGATATTCCTAATTAGTAACATAAACAAGTCTCGTACCTACATCAAATCTGCTTGGACAAATCAGTAAGTCCAATTCATGTTTGTAATTTTATGGTACTATAAACAAGACACGTATCATCGATTTAATCATCTTTGCTTTTTTTCGTGAATTTCGGGCAGAGTGCAAATTAAGTTGTCTTCGCTCATATTTTATTTATTTGTAACACTAATAAAGTAACAAAAGTAATAACTAATTTATTTGAAGTGACGGATTATGATAAATGATTCAAAAACTCAAGTGGGCGTAGAGTGTTACCAACTGTTACCAACTAACACAAAATTCTCTAGACGACCAAAATATTTTTTTTGTATTAAAATAAGAAAAAAGGAGGCGCAAATTAGAAAAAATAGCATAAAATACTCGTTTTATAAGGGCATTGGCGCACTCATCCCATAGAAATTCTAACTTGGGATTCGTGCGCCAAATCAACCCTTATAAAACTTGTTCTTTAATATACTATTTCTATTTATAAAACCTTTGCTAGCTATCTTAATCTTATATTAACGAGTGCCACCGAGTCATCAAGTATATTTATAGCTTAAGATTATCAGTGTATGCATGAAATTTTTAGTATTTTTGAAAAAAAATAAAAACTTGTTTATTTGAGTGCATGAAGATGCAAATATCACTTATTGTTGAAATTGTAATACAAAGTGTTACTGTAAGAGACTTTTAAATGTATTTACTTAGAACAGACTACCTTTGATTGTACAAAAAACTGCAGCTTAAAATATTTAAAATTTTTATAAGTATGTATGTTACGGTCAAAGAGGTAAATACGGACAATCCACGTAACTGGCCGGGATACAACGCTAATGGCCGGTTGTTTTGGTCATTTACGTCAATGGCCGACCAGTGACGTTAATGCCCAGCTGGTTGGTTAAAGACGTCGTTTCATAGGATTTATTACGACATTGGCCGGGTCGGAATTGCATAGAAACATATTTACCAAAGATCTAATAAACTTCAACTAACACATAACCTAACAACTAATCTGTAGTCTGCAGCTTAATTAATTGAGCGGTCTTAATTATTAATGGTCATGCCGCAGGTGAGGTTAGGTTAGCGTTAGTTAGAAGTCAAATTCAATTCAATTCAATTCAAGTCAAGTCAAGTTCAATTCAATTCCAAAAACTGGAAATGACTGTTTAAAATTGCAAAATAAAAAAAATTACTTACCTTGTGAACATGATATATAATTTAAGTTGCCAGTTAAGGGCGCAGCTGGTGGTCCAGGAATTTTATCTATTATTTTTCTTATTTCACTTCTTTTATGTAACCAATAAACAATTGTGATTGCAATTGTTGCCAGAAGACTCCATAATAAAAATGTTGTTAGCATTTTTCATAAAGCTGCTACTATAAAAAATTATAAAATGGATTATAAAATTATAAAAAATATACAAAAGTATAGGCTGGAAACCTTTGCTTGTCGATTCTCGGGATCGCCTTTCGAATGATTAAGAAATATAACTAACTCTTTTTCACATATTGAATGTTATAAACATCAACTCAAAATATAGACGTTGATATCGATTACTGCATCATATTTACATATGTATAATACGAACCGTGCATTTAAAAACATGTACTATCAGAATATGGCATTTTATTTGCCGGGTCACTATTTATATTTATTCTGTAATATCTAAAACAATAATAACACTTTAAGAGTTGATTAGCTATCTTAAAAGTACAGAGGTGGATTTTCAATCATTAATACAATTATATGCGTCTATTTCAAAAACAACGCAAAAATAAGTAAGATGAAGAAAGTGAAAAAGTATAATACCAGGGTGGTTTGATAAGTCAGTGACTTTTTGAATTTCCCGCACAGTAACTTTAAATGCAACACTGCTCCCGTCAACTGCCATCTATGAAAAGGCTACTGTAAAATTTTGAGATGGCTGCGCCATTTAGTTTGTGTTTGACAGCTATTGAAAGCAAACAACCTCGTGAATTTTAACGAAAATGGAAAAAAGTGAATTTTGTGTGCTGATTAAGCATTATTTTTTGCGTAAAAAAACCATCACCGAAACCAAGGAAAGGCTTGAAAAATACTATGGGGATTCTGCACCATCAATTTCAATAGTTAAGAAGTGGTTTACTGAGTTCCGTTGTGGTCGTACCAGCACAAGTGACGGCGAACGTTCAGGTAGCCCAAAAGAAGTCTTCACGCCAGAAATCGTCGATAAAATCCATGGAATGATATTGGACGATCGGAGAATGAAAGTGAGTGAGGTGGATCAGGCTGTAGGCATCTCAACTGAGCGGGTACATCACATTTTACATGAATATTTGGATATGAAAAAGCTATCCGTGCGATGAGTGCCGCGATTGTTCACACTGGACCATAAGCGCAACCGTTTGACCACTTCAAAGGAGTGTTTGGCGATGTTCAGCCGCAATCCAAACGAGTTTTCGCGGCGTTTCGTTACCGTAGACGAAACATGGCTCCATCACACTACACCAGAAACCAAGAAACAATCAAGACAGTGGGTTTCTCCGGGTGAACGTGCATCAAAGAAGTCCAAGGTGGGTCTGTCGGCCAACAAGATCATGGCCACAGTTTTTTGGGATGCACGGTGTGTCATTCACATCGATTACCTTGACAAGGGTAAAACGATCACCGGCGAATATTATTTAGAGCTTGTGGACAGATTCGATGTTGATTTGAAGCAGAAACGACCGCATTTGGTGAAGAAAAAAGTGCTGTTCCATCAAGACAATGTACGGGTGCACACGTGTGTAGTCACCATGGCAAAAATCCATAAATTGGGCTACGAACTGCTACCCCATCCAGCATATTCTCCAGATTTAGCCCCCTGTTACTATTTCCTGTTTCCAAACCTGAAGAAATGGCTGGGCGGTAAGAGATTTGGGTCGAATGAAGAGGTCACCACTGAAACAAACGCCTATTTTGAGGGCCTTGAGAAAACCTATTATTTGGAAGAAATAAAAAAAATTGGAAAAACGCTGGACTAAATGTATCGAGCTAAAAGGAGACTATGTTGAGAAATAAAACGTTATTTGCCGAAATACATATCTTTTATTCAAAAAGTCACTGACTTATTAAACCACCCTCGTAGTAGAGCGCTCCGTGCTCTGAAACTCGCTTAAAAATGAATTCTGTGGGGGGCTCGGGGTTACAAGCTGAAAATTATACCGAATAAAGCTTAGCTCCTAATGATTGTAAATCCGAAATTTGTCAGAAATTGGACCAGGAAAAGGGCACTAAACGCGAAATTTTACATGGCCGTAAAATAGTTGTTTTTCTATAATAGGCTCATTAAACTAGCACGAAAAGGTAATACCGATTCAAATGTGTTACATACACTACATATAAGCGCTGATTTCGTTGCTTATTGCACTTCCTCCCGCCAGCCGGCCTGTCGCGCCTTCGTTAGTCGGCGGGTGCCTTGTACATCGTAGTAAGGTCACATTATTTTTAGTGTGCTCCATGCCCAAATGTTTATTTATTTTAATTTGGTTATTTGTTCGATTTAGTGTTTGTTAAATGTAAATCTGCAAATGAGACTGTATTTTGAAACATTTTATTATTTCAATTTATATAAGTTCGATTTTTTTAAAAACAAATAATTCTATTTAGTTTGTTCTGTATGCAAATTTAAAATTGCATTATCGTCATGATTAGAAATTCAGCTGCTTCGGTCAAAGGTTGGAGTACTACCGATACAACCGAATCGCGACGATTTTGTTGTTCAGTTTGTAAACTATTAAATTTTTCTGCATACAGTTTTGAAGGGAAATTACAAATTGTTGAGAAAGGCAGATCAAAACCAGAACTTTGAAATTTAACAACAAATATTTAAACCTGCACCAGGTATTTTGCTAAAAAAGACCGGAAAATCGAGTTGCATTGAAATAGTAGTACTTTTTTAAATAAAGAATAATAGTAAATAATAGTAAATATAAATTCCATAAGTATAAAGTATAAAAGTTCTTCTTTGAAAAACTTTTAAGATTAATAATTATAACACTGCTTTTTATTGTACCTAGCAGGGGCGGATTCAGAGAATTATTTGGGGGGGGGGCATTTTTTTAAATTATATCAAATGAAGCTTAGGTTCTACTGGTTCTAACTTCGAAATTTGTCAAAAATTGGACCATGGAAAAGGGCACTAAACGCGAAATTTGAGATATGAACATAGCCGTAAAATAGCGAAAAAAACATTGCGTTGTATAAAATTCTAAAATAGTTTTGTAGAGTATACATTTTTATAATGATTTGAAATTCCAAACTAACATTTGGCGCTTATGAGGCCAAATACCGCAAACACGTGCGTATCTCGACATCCATTTCAATTATATTAAATCTGTAGTTTACATCTTCCTATCTTCGAAACGAATGTCTAAATCGAAAAAGTATTGTTTATAAAATTTTGGCCTATCTTTGTAGAAGACAGTGAAGAGTGAATTGTATTTTCACTAATAATTGTAAAGAAAATATACAATTAAATGTAGAAAATGTTACTTTTCGAAAAACACGGTAGCACTTGGCCAGTCCGCGTACCACTAGCAAGCATCTCACTTTTTACGCAGCTCCATCTCGATTTCTGCGCAGCATCATCTCACTCGATGGCATCGTTTGAAATGAACATGTTCAATTTCCATTCTTTTGATTTGTTTTCATTTTCAAATTTTCAGTTTTCGTTATTTTATTATATTGAATTTGCTTCAAAAAACTAACAGTACTTTAGCATGTTTTGGGAATAAATAATTTTGAAATTAATTAATGTTGTCGCATTTCCTGAATAACGTATGACGACTCAATTTTCTGAAAAAGTGCAATGGTTTGTAAATTGTGCAAAAATAATAACACGATACTTTACACTATCAAAACTTCAATATTCTGTTACTTAGATAGCTTGCATAGCACTATTTGTGCCATACAAGATTTTCACGATTACCATTTTTAGCGTTCGATATTGCATCACGTATTTGAGGATCTAGTTTTCTAGTTATAGACTCCCTTAATTCGGCAACTTTCACAAATGTATTTAAAGTTTTTTGGTGGTACGAAGGCATGTTCCTATTTTTGCGCAATGTTCCATGATTTGAATTCAATTTAATTAACGTTCGGAACTGGTACATTCGGCAATGTGCACTGTGAAAGTGTTTCTGAAAATATGTAGCTGAATCATTATGGAATAAATTTAAATTATTAACCCATTTTACCACCGGAGTGAAGACCGCTGCTCTAACCGAGCTGCCCATTTCACGAAAACCCACGAACGCGCAGTGGCGTGCGGACTACTCAGCTGCAAAATACAAAACGGTATCTGTTCAATTAAACATATGTTGTTAACAGACACAGCCGGCAGCTAAAACTCTATTCACTTGTTGGCTGCCCAAGGGGGTTAAAAAAGAATATTAAAATATAAAAATAATTTCTGTAAATCTACCCAACGTTTTTATTATTTCACAAACCCATATAAAAAATGTACTATCAAAAGACACAATAGCCAGTGGAAACAAAATTCCCTTAGCGGCCGTCGGAGGGGACCAGAAATGGATTTTTAATAGAAAAATAATTCCTGTAAATCTGCGCAACGTTTTCTTATTTCACAAACCAATACAAAAAATGTGTTAACAAAAGATACAATAGCCAGTGGAAACAAAATTCCCTTAGCGGCCGTCGGAGGGGGTCAGAAATGGATTTTTAATAGAAAAATAATTCCTGTAAATCTTCGCATCGTTTTATTATTTCACAAACCCATATAAAAAATGTGTTATCAAAAGACACAATAGCCAGTGAACACAAAATTCCCTTAGCGGCCGTCGGAGGGGGTCAGAAATGGATTTTTAATAGAAAAATAATTCCTGTAAATCTTCGCATCGTTTTATTATTTCACAAACCCATATAAAAAAATGTGCTATCAAAAGACACAATAGCCAGTGGAAACAAAATTCCCTTAGCGGCCGTCGGAGGGGACCAGAAATGGATTTTTAATAGAAAAATAATTCCTGTAAATCTGCGCAACGTTTTCTTATTTCACAAACCAATACAAAAAATGTGTTAACAAAAGATACAATAGCCAGTGGAAACAAAATTCCCTTAGCGGCCGTCGGAGGGGGTCAGAAATGGATTTTTAATAAAAAAATAATTCCTGTAAATCTTCGCATCGTTTTATTATTTCACAAACCCATATAAAAAATGTGCTATCAAAAGACACAATAGCCAGTGTAAACAAAATTTCCTTAGCGGCCGTCGGAGGGGGTCAGAAATGGATTTTTAATAGAAAAATAATTCCTGTAAATTTACGCAATGTCTTATTATTTCACAAACCTATATAAAAATGTGTTATCATAAGACACAATAGCCAGTGAAAACAAAATTCCCTTAGCGGCCGTCGGAGGGGGTCAGAAATGGATTTTTAATAGAAAAATAATTCCTGTAAATCTTCGCATCGTTTTATTATTTCACAAACCCATATAAAAAATGTGCTATCAAAAGACACAATAGACAGTGAAAACAAAATTCCCTTAGCGGCCGTCGGAGGGGGTCAGAAATGGATTTTTAATAGAAAAATAATTCCTGTAAATCTTCGCATCGCTTTATTATTTCACAAACCCATATAAATAAATGTGCTATCAAAAGACACAATAGCCAGTGGAAACAAAATTCCCTTAGCGGCCGTCGGAGGGGACCAGAAATGGATTTTTAATAGAAAAATAATTCCTGTAAATCTACGCAACGTTTTATTATTTCACAAACCAATACAAAAGATGTGTTATCAAAAGATGCAATAGCCAGTGGAAACAAAATTCCCTTAGCGGCCGTTGGAGGGGGCCAGAAATGGATTTTTAATAGAAAAATAATTCCTGTAAATCTACGCAACGTTTTATTATTTCACAAACCAATACAAAAGATGTGTTATCAAAAGATGCAATAGCCAGTGGAAACAAAATTCCCTTAGCGGCCGTTGGAGGGGGCCAGAAATGGATTTTTAATAGAAAAATAATTCCTGTAAATCTACGCAACGTTTTATTATTTCACAAACCCATCCAAAAAATGTGTTATCAAATCAAAAGACACGATAGCCAGTGAAAACAAAATTCTCTTAGCGGCTGTCGGAGTTCAGAAATGGATTTTTAATAGAAAAACAATTTTTGTAAATCTACGCAATGTTTTATTATTTCACAAACCCGTATAAAAATGTGTTACCAAAACGCACAAGGACGAATATTTCCAACAGGAATTATTTTTCCTTGAAACGTTTTAAAAATATGTTATGGGATGGGAGGAGTTTTCTGATTTAATGATGTTTTTCCGGGAACTATTCTCAAGGTAAACGAATGTTTAATTTGTTTAAATTATTGTTTTTCCCTCAGATTCATTCCAGATTCTATTTCTTTTACTGTTAATAAGTATTTTCGATGTATATGTATATCGTTTGCAACATCTGCACTTAAAGTCGTCGTTTACGTTTGCTTCTTGTGAACAATACAAACATTTGAGTATCATGTTTACGCTGTTTGTCACCAGTAGCCACTTTAGCTCGGACCTGTAGTTGTCAGCATCGAATTGATCTGTCAATGGTTTCCCACTGGCAAGACAATTAAAGAAATGAATAACATAGACGCCACAATTATAGGGATCTGTTTGTTATTCATGTTTAACTGTTTTTACGTATTTCAATATGACTGAAAGCCTGTTTCTTTAAAACCATGAACTGCCGGAATCTCTTCAAAAACATACGGCTGACTATGCTTCAATTTCCTAATGGATCAATAATTGTGAGCAGTTGTTCTTCCATTGAGTAGATTGTTAAATAATAATCAGTTTCTTCGTGAACGGGCATAACAATGTTTAATTTTTTTAAATCAATACCCTGAACGAAATCGTTCAATAGAAATTCGCTTCCAAATATTAAAGACGATTTGGCTACTGACATTATCTGATAATTGTTGCCATTTTGCTTGTTAAATATGTTTAGGCAATGTTCTATTACAAAACTGACCAAGTACTCTTCTGCATTCAACGTAAAAAATCGTCTATTAAAAGTTCTTTCAACGAGATATCTATGCAGGGATCACATGTGACAACACAACCCCGTTTATTTAACAACTCCTTATAATAATCAGTATTCGCTACCAAACCGTTGTCTAGAAATTCTAGGTCATCGGTTGTTCTCCATTATTTTTCAAGTGTAGTCATTTTTCTGTTGGAAATTAAAATTTCAGGAAGTATATGAAGAAAATAAAATGTCCTCAGTTTCTTTAACAAAACTTTCTATTCCTAACGACCCTCACTATTTTCATTCCTTCAAATGTATATAGTACCAAGTCACACCATAAACGATTAGTGATTATTAACGCTCCCTGAATCTGATAAAAATAATTATGTATCATTTTAATTGATTTGTTGTCTGAGTTTAAAAGCTCAAAATTGAAGGTTTCTGGGCTACTATTTCTAGCTTTGTATGGACATTTTATTTCCACAAGACCATCCGAATTGACCAGGCCATCTGGAGAAGTCAACCTGCACTTTCTTTGTTCTCGCCAAAGGACATTTGTTCTTTGTGTTCTGTGTTGATTTCTAGTTAGCATATTTCTTCGTCGGTCAGTTTTATGGTATTGAGGTATTCTTCGCATTTTTCTGAAATACCTTCTAATTTAATGTCATCCCCGATGTTTAAAATGCACAATTTGCATATGAAACTACCACCGTAAGTTTTACTTTTACTTTCCAATGGATCATCGCATTGTTGATGCACCCACCGTAGACAATTATCACTTTGTACCCACAATGTGGAACCGCCATTTAGAGTGCCATGCCCGCAGTAAGAACATTTGTCAGCTGTCGTCAAACGACTTTTGCTTATTTTTAATTCGCTTTCTATTGTTAAAGACAGAACATCCTTCCTCAATATCCTCACAAATTCCGAACATCGAGTATTCTTTTGACATTCAAGGGATATTTTCTTTAACTGCCCAAAGTAATTTTCTACAGATGCGTTACTCATTGGACCATCGGTTAGTGGCAAACAGCTCCATAACGAACAAAAGGACAAATACTTATTGAAAACTAAATTCAGAAATTACTCGTTGCAATATTTGTTTTCAAATTTTCCTGTTGCAACGATATCTATTTTGCCAGTTAGTGCGGAGAAACGCTTAAAAAGGGACTAGACTTTTGCAGAGTGCGTTCTTCGTTGGTCAGTTTGCTTCCGGCTATTATCGTTTTTGTATCCTGTGATGTTCCATCAAAAATCTCTGCATCCCTTTTGATGGCTAGTTCTCTCAGATTGTTCAATGCAAGTTTCTGTCTGTTCGCTGTGAAATCTACTTTTCAGTAACACATGAAGCTCCGTTACAAATTTGTCAAAACTACCCATGTCTTTTAACAAAACTGCAGACGCCAAAAAATCTTTAAACATGTGTGTTTGTACATTGTTTTTGGTAAGTGCGTCGACATCTTTACAAACAATTTTTAAAAAGTGAGCACAGCAGAGATGAATGCTAATAATATCGGATTCGGGCGGTTTAAAATTGTTTTTGGTCAGATCATAGGTTTTTTGAATGTATTTTAGCATGTACAACGATTAAGTGCTTTGAAAAATGCATGAAGATTGGCGAATGAAAAATCGGTCACTATACCTGAAAAACTGACCAATAATTATTACCTTCACAATAAAAAACGAAAATCGTTAATAAGTTTGAAAATCGAGTTTGAATTGTGCACGGCAGAAATCATCGAAAACACGTGATAGATCCTTCCCACTCGTTTAACATTGACCACTGCTGTGTAGAAATATACCCTCTAGTAAGCTCTCACATTGAGGCAATGCGCAACTAGCAACTAGAAACTGACAATAAGCAACAGACAATATAATTTTGACCACCTCTCACACTGCAGCAACTAATTCCTTTTAGTTTGTGTAGCAGTCTCAAACACTCATGTCATCCTCTAACAACTCTGGATATGCGAACTTGGTGGCATTTAAGGAACATAAATTTAATAACAACGAAGAAATTAGCGAAACTTGGAATATATTAACAGATTATTTAAAAACAATATAAGTTGTAACATCCATCCGAACTTATTAAGTGATAGATGAAGAATAATCCAAATGCGTCAGCTTTGCACGCAAAAATTTCTAACAACTTCCAATTACAATAAAAAATCTTTTTCTTTTTATGCTAAATACTATATGCACATTTCTTATTTAGACGGTCTAGTAACGTACGTAGAATCACACTATAGATAAGATCATGTTACATGAGAATTGCTTAAGATAATAAAACTCACGATATCAAATTACAGCTTTCTGATAAGTCGACGTTATCTCTATGAGAACTTCTGTAGCATTAATTCTCTCATGACCATGAGAAATGTGTAGGCAGATAAGGTATAAATACCTCTGTTTTAATATTAAGTCTTTAGTCTTTATAAATCTTCATCCAACTCACAAGTCATTATTAAGTATTCAACAAGTGTTTATCCTGTGTGAGTATTAAACTAGGTGTGGATTTTAAAATTGTCCTGCTAGTAAAACATAAAGGCTCATTCGAGTTTTTAATTAATTATTTTGCTTAATGTCATTTAAATGTGAATTTTAAAATTGTTCTGTTAAGTGTGTTAATTCAAATTTAATTATTTAAACTCGTCTTAAACTTCGTTAAATAATTACAGACAAAGTAATATTAATACATTTGTATCATTAATGTTAACAAGAAAGTTTTCTCCTAATTAAAATTAATAAAATATATTCTACGACTGCAAACGAAATATATAAATGTGTTTTATTATATTCAATAAATAAAGTTTTAAAAAAAGCTTAGGCCACAGAATATAATCAAAACTGTCTTTAATTACAGCACCACTGACCTCATAACCGTGACTTATATTTTGGCCACAATAATAAAACTAATAATTCCAGTATATAATAAAAAATTAATAATTTACAAGTATTCTTAACATACTAATAGCATAAATAATAGTTTGTTATACACATATGTCTTGGTTTCTAATAACAAATGCTGGATCGTCATGTTTGTTGTATAAGAATTCCACTCACTATTTATAATAATAATGCAAGTGTTGCTCTATATTGACACGATAAAATCGGCCTTTGACATGCAGCGCATATCGCCGGCAACAAATATTAACGCGACCGGTAACGTTTTAGTACAAGCGATAATCAGTTGCTCCAATGTGAGACTTCTGCTTAAATTCAATGTAAAGAACGAGATGGCGTTAATATTGCGTGTTTCTAATTGCTAGTTGCTGATTGTTTATTGCTTCAGTGTGCCTTACTCTTAACACGTTCTGGACGTCTGACCACTTCTCCGGTGGCATCAAAATGTTTGAAAGGTAGTTTACCTCCAATGAATTGTGACTTTACATACCTTTGGCTGCTCTATACTACTATAAAATGCAAAAGTTCAGAACCCTGAGTTTCAATGCGTATAGCAAGAAAACTAATCGCTCAAATTAATTCAAACAAAAAAATTAGATAGACAATTTATTTTTGTATAAGATAGTAAATTTGTAGAATTATCTGAGTCTTGGTTTTTGAATTTTCGCAAATTATGTTACAAAAAGTCCGTTTTTTGGGAGTTTTGACGTAAAGCGTGTTTTTAATAATTAATATTTTAATAATTACTAGACAGAATTTAATGTAACTTGATATGCAAGTAGGTAATAGTATTGTATGTATGTAGACATTTTTGTAATTTGATATCTCTATTATTTGTCAAGTTATTCTTTGAAATGGAGGCTAATGCATTATGTTGTTCTGGTGCCTTAATCAATTCTTTTTTTTACAAAAGATAGTATTTTGTTAATAAAACAACAAATACGACAAGAAATCTTGAAATTATTCACGAATTAATTAAGAAATAATTTTTTAAAAATTATTTTGGAAATATTCACGAATTAATTTTTAAGTAATTTTTTAAATAATTATTTATTGATTAATTCGTGAATATTTTCAAAATTTCTTAAGGTATTTTTTGTTTTATTAAAAAATACTATCTTTTGTAAAAAAGAAGATCTTGATTAAGGCACCAGAAGACAAGAATGCATTTCCCTCTACTTCATAGAATAACTTGAGAAATAATACAGATATCAAATTACAAAAATATCCACGTACATACAACACTATTATTATTATTACAATACTTGCATATAAAATTACATTCAATTCTGTCGAGCAGTTATTAAAGTATTAATTATTAAGGACACGCTTTACGTCAAAAGTCTGAAAAAAACCGGACTTTTTGTAACATAATACGCAAAAATTCAAAAACCTAAAGTCAGATAATTTTACAATTTTATACAAAAATAAATTGTCTAGCTAACTGTTTTTGTTTGAATTAATTTTGAATTGAAAGGCATTGTTTTCGCCATATGTTTCGTTAAAATTAGTTTTGTATTCACTTGATAAAAAAATGCTAAATTTGGATTTTCACTCAAGATAAACCACCCCTACAGGAAATTTCCGGGTGAAGTTAATATTGACCTCTTGTAGGGTAGCCATTGACATTAATTTGTGAAACTTAAGCGAAATCGTTCATTGCCGTCATCTTCAGCCATCACCAGTCATTTTCGAAAAATCTAGCTTTGTTTCAATAATTTTCGCTTTTACGTCTTCAGTAAACTACCCTTATAGGAATATTCTGCAAGGTCAGTCATGTCATCTTGCAGAGTTAATATTGGAAGATCTGTTTGTGAAATTTAAAAGAAATAATTAAAGCGGTTTGCGAGAAAATCGGGATTAAATAATCGAAGTAGAACGCAAAGGAGTGTAACACAACTTCAAAAAGTCTACCTTATGGCTGCCGTAAGATCCATACTACCTTTAAATCGTGTTACAGCTACTTCTATAAATATGGTACGCTCGTCTGGGTATACTGTTCGTTGTCTATTCCTGTTTCATTTTGTTGCCAGTGGCGTAACAATAGGGCCCAGAGCATCCCAGCTGCGGGGGCCACGGGCTTTAGGGGGCCCCGAACTTCAAAAGCCCCCAGTTTGTGACGACACTGGAGCCATTACCACCTATTACTATTAATATTCAGCAAAAAGATCAAAAATAAATCGTTTTATTACTTTAAGTAAAATATAAAATGTACTTTAGTAAAAGTTTTAAAACTGCCCTTTTTATTATTTCTTAGAAAAGTACAAGTCTACAAGGGACTGGAATTTGGTTTGTAACAAACAGATGTTGGCAATAAAAGTGAAAGCATTTTTGGCGCATCTTTGTCATTCTTTTATGATATTTCTACTTGGATATTTAAAAAAGGACTGCAGGTTTGCATTTATGAGCAAAAAATCCAGTGAGATAATAACAGTAAGAGCAATTATGCTCGTAAAGAATAATTACAAAGCTGATAAATTCCAAAAAAACATCGTTCATTAAAAACATGCGTATATTAATTAATATGATCATAACAATTCAAAAGTTCTATTAAATTATATATTTTTTGTAATTAATTAAAAAATACACTGCAAGACAAAGATTGATAGCGGTTATGACAATAATAATCTGTTTATAATGTTTATTATTACTCTTTACGATCCTTCATCCTGTCGGTTTCCGTCAATACGGGGAATAATGGTTGGCCAGGGTGACCAAAGGAAAAACCCTTCTTCACTTCTTATCTCTACTTTCATGGGGGTGTTTATTATTCAGATACATCAGTTTAAAATCAACTAGTAGCATCCAATAGATTTGACTAAAGTTATTCATACTTTTGCAGATGCTAATAGCCGACGAGAAAACTTTTTTTTAGGTTGTAGCACAGAATGTTCTTTTTGATTTTTTTACTGTTGAATAATAATATTCAATATAAATATTCAAACGTTGGTTTTATTTTGTTTAATTTTATTTTTAACTATGTATCAAATTACGGCTAGAGTATGATTTTTTATTTAATTATCATTATTATAACGGTGTAATTTTTATTTTAAGTATTCTTATATGAAGTAAATTGTTTTATTAATGTTTTGCATTAAGTAAATTAATTCTTAATTTAATTTTTATATTAAACCCGACAACCTAAGGTAGAAGGGTATATTAGTGGCGTAGCCAGAGTTGGCCCTTGGGGAGGGATATACAATAATAAAAAGAAAATCCGAGGGCTTGACTCTCAGCGTATACCTCTACTAACTGTTACTACTAACTAGAGCAACTAAAGGTATTAAAGTCACAATTCATTGGAGGTAAACTACCTTTCATACATTTTGAAGCAACCGGAGGGGTGGTCAGACGTCCAGAACGTGTTAAGAGTAAAAGGGTATATTTTTACACAGCAGTGGTCAATGTTAAATGAGTGGGAAGGATCTATCCCGTGTTTTCGATGATTTCTGCTGTGCACGATTCAAACTCGATTTTCAAACTTATTAACGATTTTCGTTTTTTTTTGTGAAGGTAATAATTATTGGCCAGCTTTTTCAGGTATAGTGACCGGTTTTTCATTCGCCAATCTTCATGCATTTTGCAAAGCGCTTAATCGTTGTACACTGCTGAAATACATCCAAAAAACCTATGATCTGACCGAAACAAATTTTAAACAGTCCGAATTCGGCATTATTAGCATTCATCTCTGCTGTGCTCACTTTTTAAAAATGGTTTGTAAAGATGTCGACGCACTTACCAAAAACAATGTACAAACACACTTTTAAAGATTTGTTGGCGACCGCAGTTTTGTTAAAAGACATGAGTAGTTTTGACAAATTTGTAACGGATCTCTATGTGTTACTGAAAAGTAGATTTTATAGCCAACAGACAAAAGCTACATTGAATAATCTGAGACAACTAGTCATCAAAAGGGATGCAGAGATTTTTGATGGAACATCTCAGGATACAGAAACGATAATAGCCGGAAGCAAACTGACCAACGAAGAACGCACTCTGCAAAAGTCTAGTCCCTTTTTTAAGCGTTTCTCCGCACTAACTGGCAAACTAGAAATCGTTGCAACAGGAAAATCTGAAAACAAATATTACAACGAGGAATTTCTGAATTTAGTTTTCAATAAGTATTTGCCATTTTGTTCGTTATGGAGCTGTTTGCTGCTAACTGATGGTCCAATTAGTAACGCATCTGTAGAAAATTACTTTGGGCAGTTAAAGAAAATATCCCTTCAATGTCAAAAGAATATTCGATGTTCGGAATTTGTGAGGATATTGAGGAAGGATGTTCTGTCTTTAACAATAGAAGGCGAATTAAAAATAAGCAAAAGTCGTTTGACGACAGCTGACCTTGTTACAGATGAACATCTTTCTCAGGAAACTTGGGCGAAAAAAGAGAAAAAATAAATTCTCACTTTTCCGGAAATTATCTCAAGACAATTGCAGCGCCGTCTAGTCTAACTCCCATTATATACGCAGAAGACGATCAGGATTTGGTCCAATGTTCTTACTGCGGGCATGGTACTCTAAATGACGGTTCCACATTGTGGGTACAATGTGATAATTGTCTACGGTGGGTGCATCAACAATGCGATGATCCAATGTGACAACAAAAGTGAAACTTACAGTGGCAGTTTCATATGCAAATTTTAACATCGGGGATGACATTAACTTAGAAGGCATTTCAGAAAAATGCGAAGAATACCTCAATACCATAAAGCTGACCGACGAAGAAATATGCCAACTAGAAATCAACACCAGAACACAAAGAACAAACGTCCTTTGGCGAGAACAAAGAAAGTGCAGGTTGACTTCTTCATTTTTCAGAAGAGTATGTAAGTCCAGGGATAGCTCTTCTTACAGCAATATAATCAAATCTATAAGAGAGGATAGAGATATTAACACGCCAGCTATTATTCATGGTCTGACACACGAGGAAATTGCTAGAGAGAGATATGAAAAAGAAAAAAATGTAAATTGTTTATCAGCAGGATTGATGATTCATAGAAATTATCAATTTTTAGGTACACTTCCAGATGGCTTGGTCAATTCGGATGGTCTTGTAGAAATAAAATGCCCATATAAAGCTAGACATAGTAACAGAGAAACCTACAATTTTGAGTTTTTAAGCTCAGACAATAAATCAATTAAAATGATACATAATTATTGTTATCAGATTCAGGGAGCGTTAGAAATCACTAATCGTTCATGGTGTGACTTGGTAATATATACATTTGAAGGAATGAAAATAGTGAGGGTCGTTAGGAATAGAAAGTTTTGGAAAACTATGTTAAAGAAACTGAGGACATTTTATTTTTTTCATATGCTTCCAGAAATTTTAGTTTCCATCAGAACAATGACTACAATTGAAAAAAAAATGGAGAACAACCGATGACTTAGAATTTCTAGACAACGGTTTGGTAGCGAATACTGATTATTATAAGGAGTTGTTAAATAAACGGGGTTATGTTGTCACTTGTGATCCCTGCATAGATTTCTCGTTGAAAGAAATTTTAATAGACGATTTTCTTACGTTGAACGCAAAAGAGTACGTGGCCAGTTTTATAATAGAACATTGCCTAAACATATTTAACAAGCAAAATAGCAACAATTATCAGATAATGTCAGTAGCCAAATCGTCTTTAATATTTGGAAACGAATTTCTATTCAACGATTTCGTTCAGGGTATTGATTTTAAAAAATTAAAGATTGTTATGCCCGTTCACAAAGAAAATCATTATTATTTAACAATCTACTCAATGGAAGAACAACTCCTCACAATTATTGATCCATTAGGAAATGAAAACATAGTCAGCAGTATGTTTTTGAAGAGATTCCGGCATTTTATGATTTTGAAGAAACAGGCTTTCAGTCAGATTGAAATAAAAACAGTTGAACATGAAAAACAAACAGGTCCCTTTAATTGTGGCGTCTATGTTATTCATTTCTTTAATTGTCTTGCCAGTGGGAAACCATTGACAGATCAATTCGATGCTGACAACTACAGGTCCGAACTAAAGTGGCTATTGGTGACAAACAGCGTAAACATGATACCCAAATGTTTGTATTGTTTACAAGAAGCAAACGTAAACGACGACTTTAAGTGCAGATGTTGCAAACGATATACATATACATCGAAAATGCTTATTAACAGTAAAAGAAATAGAATCTGGAATGAATCTGAGGGAAAAACAATAATTTAAACAAATTAAACATTCGTTTACCTTGAGAATAGTTCCCGGAAAAACATCATTAAATCAGAAAACTCCTCCCATCCCATAACATATTTTTAAAACGTTTCAAGGAAAAATAATTCCTGTTGGAAATATTCGTCCTTGTGCGTTTTGGTAACACATTTTTATACGGGTTTGTGAAATAATAAAACATTGCGTAGATTTACAAAAATTGTTTTTCTATTAAAAATCCATTTCTGAACTCCGACAGCCGCTAAGAGAATTTTGTTTTCACTGGCTATCGTGTCTTTTGATTTGATAACACATTTTAATCAGTAATTAATCAAAGAGAAAAAACAACAAACGGGATCTGTGATCTGTGCAGAGTAAATTAAACACTCGTTTATCTTGAGAAAAGTTCCCGGAAAAACATCATTCAATAAGAAAATTTCTGCCATCCGATAACATAGTTATTTTTAAAACTTTCCTTAGAAAAATAATTCGAACGGGTATTATTTGCTATTAAAAATCCATTACTGACCACCACGTCCGGTCGCCGAGAAAATTTTGTTTCCACTGACAATTGTGTCTTTTGATAACACATTTCTTATATGGGTTTGTGAAATAATAAAACGTTGCGTAAATTTACAGTAATTATTTTTCCATTAAAAATCCATTTCTGACTTCCTCCGCGGGCCGCTAAGGGAATTTTGTTTCAACTGTCAATTGTATCTTTTGATAACACGTTTTTTATATTGGTTTGTGGAATAATAAAACATTGCGTAGATTTACAGGAATTATTGTTCTATTAAAAATCCATATCTGAGCCCCTCCAAAGGCCGCTAAGGGAATTTTGTTTTCACTGGCTATTGTGTCTTTTGATAACACATTTTTTATATGGGTTTGCAAAATAATAAAACGTTGCGTAAGTTTACAGGAATTCTTTTTCTAATAAAAATCCATTTCTGACCCCCTCCGACGGACGCTAAGGGAATTTTGTTACTACTGGCTATTGTGTCTTTTGATACCATATTTTTTATATGGGTTTGTGAAATAATAAAACGTTGCGTAAATTTACAGGAATTATCTTTCTATTAAAAATCCATTTCTGACCCCCTCCGACGGCCGCTAAAGGAATTTTGCTTTCACTGGCTATTGTACCATGGGTTTGTGAAATAATAAAACGTTGCGTAGATTTACAGGAATTATTTTTCTATTAAAAATCCATTTCTGAGCCCCTCCAAAGGCCGCTAAGGGAATTTTGTTTTCACTGGCTATTGTGTCTTTTGATAACACATTTTTGATATGGGTTTGCAAAATAATAAAACGTTGCGTAAGTTTACAGGAATTCTTTTTCTAATAAAAATCCATTTCTGACCCCCTCCGACGGACGCTAAGGGAATTTTGTTACTACTGGCTATTGTGTCTTTTGATACCATATTTTTTATATGGGTTTGTGAAATAATAAAACGTTGCGTAAATTTACAGTAATTATTTTTCCATTAAAAATCCATTTCTGACTCCCTCCGCGGGCCGCTAAGGGAATTTTGTTTCAACTGTCAATTGTATCTTTTGATAACACGTTTTTTATATTGGTTTGTGAAATAATAAAACGTTGCGTAGATTTACAGGAATTATTTTTCTATTAAAAATCCATTTCTGAGCCCCTCCGACGGCCGCTAAAGGAATTTTGCTTTCACTGGCTATTGTGCCATGGGTTTGTGAAATAATAAAACGTTGCGTAGATTTACAGGAATTATTTTTCTATTAAAAATCCATTTCTGACCCCCTCCGACGGCCGCTAAAGGAATTTTGCTTTCACTGGCTATTGTGCCATGGGTTTGTGAAATAATAAAACGTTGCGTAGATTTACAGGAATTATTTTTCTATTAAAAATCCATTTCTGAGCCCCTCCAAAGGCCGCTAAGGGAATTTTGTTTTCACTGGCTATTGTGTCTTTTGATAACACATTTTTGATATGGGTTTGCAAAATAATAAAACGTTGCGTAAGTTTACAGGAATTCTTTTTCTAATAAAAATCCATTTCTGACCCCCTCCGACGGACGCTAAGGGAATTTTGTTACTACTGGCTATTGTGTCTTTTGATACCATATTTTTTATATGGGTTTGTGAAATAATAAAACGTTGCGTAAATTTACAGTAATTATTTTTCCATTAAAAATCCATTTCTGACTCCCTCCGCGGGCCGCTAAGGGAATTTTGTTTCAACTGTCAATTGTATCTTTTGATAACACGTTTTTTATATTGGTTTGTGAAATAATAAAACGTTGCGTAGATTTACAGGAATTATTTTTCTATTAAAAATCCATTTCTGAGCCCCTCCAAAGGCCGCTAAGGGAATTTTGTTTTCACTGGCTATTGTGTCTTTCGATAACACATTTTTTATATGGGTTTGCAAAATAATAAAACGTTGCGTAAGTTTACAGGAATTCTTTTTCTAATAAAAATCCATTTCTGACCCCCTCCGACGGTCGCTAAGGGAATTTTGTTACTACTGGCTATTGTGTCTTTTGATACCATATTTTTTATATGGGTTTGTGAAATAATAAAACGTTGCGTAAATTTACAGGAATTATCTTTCTATTAAAAATCCATTTCTGACCCCCTCCGACGGCCGCTAAGGGAATTTTGCTTTCACTGGCTATTGTGCCATGGGTTTGTGAAACAATAAAACGTTGCGTAAATTTACAGGAATTATTTTTCTATTAAAAATCCATTTTTGACCCCCTCCGACAGCCGCTAAGGGAATTTTGCTTTCACTGTCTATTGTGCCTTTTGATAGCACATTTTTTATATTGGTTTGTGAAATAATAAAACGTTGCGTAGATTTACAAGAATTATTTTTCTATTAAAAATCCATTTCTGAGCCCCTCCAACGGCCGCTAAGGGAATTTTGTTTTCACTGGCTATTGTGTCTTTGGATAACACATTTCTTATATGGGCTTGCAAAATAATAAAACGTTGCGTAAGTTTACAGGAATTATTTTTCTAATAAAAATCCATTTCTGACCCCCTCCGACGGTCGCTAAGGGAATTTTGTTACTACTGGCTATTGTGTCTTTTGATACCATATTTTTTATATGGGTTTGTGAAATAATAAAACGTTGCGTAAATTTACAGGAATTATTTTTCTATTAAAAATTCATTTCTGACCCCCTCCGACGGCCGCTAAGGGAATTTTGTTTTCACTGGCTATTGTGTCTTTTGATACCATATTTTTTATATGGGTTTGTGAAATAATAAAATGTTGCGTAAAGGACTAGGCACCACTTTAATGGAAATCTAAGGACCCGTCGATTTTGTTGATTTTTATACCATCGGAAAGATAATGAAAAAACGAAAAATTCATATCCTAGGCCCAACACGGAGAAATTCCTAGCAAAGCCGCAATTTGGGATTTTAGAGTAATATAATTCCCGTTTAAAATGCATTTCTGTCAATCAATTCGTCTCAACAATAGAATCTGATACTAACCCTGTCAGTGGCTCTAAAACTTCTTAAAATCTTTAATGTAATAATATAAGGTTTTAGTAAGTTTTGTTTTCTCAAGTTGCACATTCTTAAAAATTTAAAATTTGATTGACATTGGTTTGACAATTTATTCTAACCTTCTTGGAATAAATATTCGAAAATAAATAGGGTTTCTTGAAATAAATGCCCATGAAAAATATCGAATAATAATTTTATTGGGGCAGGAACAAGAGGCAATTTTAAATAATACATCAAAAAACAAGAAGAAACTTCTAATTTTACTAAACCTGCAAACATATTTTCAGTAAGTACTGATTTGATGTAATATAGCTGTACATGCTTTTATTCTATAGGATATCTACGCTTCTTAAATGAAGAGTTATCAAGCAATTTTCTTAAAAAGAAACCACACTTTACTTCTTCAAATGATTTATTTCCTTATGCTAAACAAGATTTAGATTATCAAATGGAAAGAACTACGTTGTGCGTAAATCCGCTACTGTTCACCGAATGTCTATCAGAAACCATTAATTCAAGAAATTAGTCATTATAGTAGTCGGATGACCGCACTGATTGTGCGAGAAGACCAGCATTCGAACCGACAGAGACGATACATTCCTCGCAGGTCTGCCGTAAAACAGTATACTCCGTTACAATATTTTTCCTATCGCTCTGAGAGCTTGCCTGTCGTACGAAACTTTAATGCGTCAACCGTACACTTTTTTACCAGCCTGTACACGATATGATATGTTTCTTGTTTCACTTTTTGCGAGAATGTGAATTACCATGCCAATAATTTTTATTTGTCGCGTGTCCAGTGCGGTCCTTGGCAGGAGGCCTCTGAGAGGCCCCCTGACTTGTGGGGCCTGAAGCGGCCGCTTCCAACACCATCTCGATAAGTTCAGTCTGTATCCAGGTCCAATGTATCTAGACGATGTGTCAACAGGAGTTTTGCCATTACCAATGTCGAGCAATTGTTTGGAAAAAACTTCTCCAGATCGGTCGTTCTGCAATTCAACTCGCATGTTCATATTTAATTTGAGTGTTTTGACATATTTCCATAAAATGGACGACTTCAAACATGCATTAAGTTCGTCAGCTGGCGTTTAGCATGGAATCACTGGCAATGTTTGTCGAAAATCACCTGCCAATAGAATCATCGCACCACCAAACCGGTTTCGGTTGTTTCGTAAATCATGCATCGTGCGGTCTAATGCCTCCAAAGGTTTTTTGTGCGCCATCGTGCATTCATCCCAAACAATCAATTTGCTTTGCTGCAATACTTTGGCCATCACAGAATTCCTCGAAAGGTTGCAAGCTGGAGTTTCATTAGTTTGCATTTCAACGGCAACTTGTGTGCTGAATGAGCTGTTCGACCGCCTTCCAACAACGTAGCTGCAATACCTGATGAAGCAATTGCAAGTGTAATTCCATTTTGCGATCGAATCGTTGCCAAAATCAATGATATTAAAAACGTCTTACCAGTTCCACCGGGAGCATTTAAGAACCCCCCCCCCCCCGACTCACCCTCTGACTCACGATTCTTATGACGTCACACGCGCGACTGAAGTTGTGAGAAATTCATTACCTGCAAACTTTCACATTAGTAACCCTTGGATAGTTTTAAAATTGTTTTATAAAATCAGTCTTGTTTCATCTGTTGATTGAAACCATTGTGTTAATTAGTGCGTTCAAGATGACTCCAAAAAAAGTTTACAAACAACAAAATTTGCAAGAAAAACAAAAGGTGTTAGAGTTTTTAGAAAACCACAGTGAAAGCAATCAATTAACTTTAAATTGGTTTTTAAAAATGCGCAGTGTAAATGCAAGACATTCTGGACCAATGTTACAAGAAGTAGCATTAAGATTTGCTCATTAGTCAAATTTGCCTAATTTGAAGCATCGTCGGGTTGGCTCGAATCATTTAAGAAACGAAACATTTTCCAGAAGAGTTTAGTTGGTGATGCAAAGGAAATTGATTCCGCAACAGTAAGTTATTTTCTTATTCGTTTTACAGAGTTTGCAAAGTGCTTTATATCAGAGGATAATTTTAATGCTGACGAATGTGGGCTATTTAGGGCTAATTGTAGTGTATAAAGAATTCACACTTTTACAAAGTGACCACCTGCTTAAATTGACCATTTTGGGTCAGTCCCAAAGGTGGTCACTTTAGGCAGTTTTTACTGTATATAGATTAGTGTTTACGTATTATTTCTTATTTTATTAAATTGTTCTATATTCTCTTTTGTGTCATATTCTAACATCTTCATTATTGCTTTTTTTCTATTGCTTTTCTGCAGTCGTGGTCTAATCAATCTTTCCTCTTTTCGTGTTGTGTTTGTTTTCTATCTGAAAAAGCCACTTTGTGTCGAATTGTTATGTTGCAGTTATTTAAATAAAGTGAACATAGGTAAAGTTAAATGTTTCACATAAGAAAGTGACCTTTCCTATGCGTGTTTTCTTCTGACGATCGTGGCGAGGAAATTTGGACGGAAACGGGTGTAAGAGATCTGACACGCTTAAGTGAAAAATAAAAAACAAGAAAGTTCTAAAACGCATATTACCAATGAAATACGATTTGCTTTATTTGAAAAAATAAACAGGCAAAACAGAATAAACATTTTGGGAGATGCAGCAAACAAATATTTGGCACGAGCCACCACGAAGTGAAATAAAATATACGATAAAATATTTTCCAACTTACAAGTGGTACCTTGGTTTACGAGCATAATTCGTTCCGGACATGTGCTCGTAATTCAAAGCACTCGTAAATCAAAGCAAATTTCCCCATAAAAAATAATGGAAACTCGGATGATTCGTTCCACAACTATTTATTATTCATATAAAAATGATACAAAAATACAAAATACATATACTATACATATACGTAAAAATAAAACAAACGATCACTCGCTCGCCTCTGTAATTTAACTGATAAGATAAACAGCAGGCGAGTTTGAAAGGTTCAGTATCAGTAGTCACAAATTGATTTTATTTAAGAAGAGCTAACATGATGCTTAACGTGTACATATTCGATTAAATTGATTTAATTTTCCCTATTTTGTACTTTTTTATCATAACAAGTCTATCATAGGATAACGTATAAAGAGAAATTACCATTGAGTAATGTCTCACGTGTCATTTTCATGTATTCAAAATATTTACTGAATGCTACTATGTAATTGGCAGATTGTAAATTTTGGTTGATAAATAAAAAAAAATTTTGTACTTCTAACGGGCTATAACTAAAAATTTGCATACAGTAGAAACTGCCTAAAGTGACCACCTTTGGGACTGACCCAAAAAGGTCAATTTATGCAGGTGGTCACTTTGTAAAAGTGTGAATTCTTTATACACTACAATTTGCCCAAAATAGCCACACTCGTCAGCATTAAAAATATTCTCTGATATAAAGCTCTTTGCAAATTCTGTAAAACGAATAAGAAAATAACTTACTGTTGCGGGATCAATTTTATTTGCATCACCAACTAACTCTTCTGGAAAATGTTTCGTTTCTTAAATAATACGAGCCAACCCGACGATGCTTTAAATTAGGCAAATCTGACTGCTGAGCAAATTTTAATGCTACTTGTAATATTGGTCCAGAAAGTCTTGCATTTACACTGCGCATTTTTAAAAACCAATTTAAAGTTAATCGATTTCTTTCACTGAGGTTTCTAAAAACTCCTTTTGTTTTTCGCAAATTGAGTTCTTTGTAAACAATGTAAACTTTTTTTGAAGTCATCTTGATCGCACTGATTAACACAATGGTTTCAATCAACAGATGAAATAAGACTTATTTTATAAAACAATTTTAAAACTATCCAAGGGTTACTAATGTGAAAGCTTGCAGGTAATGAATTTCTCAGAAGCAAAAATAAAGTCTTAAAACTTGGAAATACCTGAACCCAACTGGTCAATATTAAGGGATTATGATGCATTCTTAGAAATTCTTTGAATGAAATTTACATGTACATGCCTACTTAAACTTCTAGAAGATTAGTTATAACTGTTCTAAGTAATCCCTTGGCTAATGGTCACATTACACAAACATTTTTAAACAAATATTTGAGGTAAAAGTGGTCAATGGTCACATAAGGGAAGTGGTCAGTTTATACAGTATAAATTACATTAAAGTAATGGGATTTTTGCAGGGACTGAAAAAAAGTGGTCAATATGATCAGAGGGTCAGTTTAAACAGATGGTCAAATTTACAAATTCTACTGTAATTACTTTTCTTTAAATGACGTCATTACACTATGATACTTAAAACATAATCAAATGTTTCATCGATGACAAATAAAATGTTAAAATGTAAAATCTGCTGGCATTTTTAACAGTCGAGGTAACATTAGATGCTGTTTACACTCTTATCTTATCGTATATATTTACAAAGATGTTGATGACGCGTTGACCCAAATCTTTCAATTGTTAAGGATAATATGTAGTTGTGCTGACGTGACGGTCGGCAGACAAAGCGTATACGTATTGAAAATTTTACTCGTAATGCAAGACATCGCTCGTTAATCAAGTTAAAATTCATTAAAAATTTTTGCTCGTTCTGTAAAACACTCGCAAACCAAGTTACTTGTTACCCAAGGTTTTACTGTAATTGAAAAAGGTAAGTATTACAAATGAAACATTACAATTTAAATATGACACATAGTTTATTTTTATTTATACTTATAAAAATAATAAATTACAATAATAAAGTAAATAATAAAAAAAACAGAATATTTAGTATATCGTCGGTCTAATTCTAATACCTCGTAACCCCCAAATCTCAATTTTTCAGGAGAACAAGAAAATGTCACCCAATGTAAAACAAAACTTTTTTAAATGGTTTGAATACCTGAAATTTTGTTAATTAAATTTAAACAGACAAATGTATTAATTTATCGCGCGATTAAGCATGCATACATTATTAAAAAGTAGGTTACCCATATCCCAAAAACTGTACCAGGTTGGGATACGAGGTATTTTTTAAATCGCTATAGAATAAAACTGGAACCCCTGTGGTTTACGAGGAGTTTACTAATCGACTCAGCGCACTTTTTACCATGGGAATAGCTCATAACCCCAAAATCGCAAAAAGTGGGTTACGAGGTATTAGAATTAGACCGACGATATTATGATATAATGATACTAGAAAGCATTCAGATTATTATTAGAATACATAAACCATTATACAGCTTAATTGCTTGTTGTTTTTATCTTCCTCTAAATCAATCGTGGATCTATAATTAATAAGATATAAGGTAAGTATCATAGCAACGAATAAACATTAATTCTAATAGCTATTTCGTATATACATAATCCATTCCCATAAACGCCGACTTTTCAAAAGTTTAATGAGGGGTAGTCAGTTTAGAGTTTTGACAACCGTACTAAATACTGTCTGCACATCTAAGTATTTCTAAAGAAATTATTAATTAAACTTATACATACAATAACAAAACAACGTAAATAATCAAAATACTAAAATCAAATTGAGAGATTAACCTGTGCTTTTAAACAATCGTTTGTAAGTAAATAATGTTATTATTTCTGTTTATTAGTTTAAACGGTACTCATATCCCGAAAATGAAAATACATTACAAAATAAATTATAAATACTAAATGCATTTAGTCCTTTTTTGAAGAAAATCAGTTAACAAATTAGTGGAACTTAAAATAAGTGTGGTACGCTCAAGCGTCGACATGTTTCCACAGTTCAGTTAGCCGGAGCGGAGTGATAATAACCTCAAGTCACTGGCGATCCAGTTTGATTCCAGCTGGCAGATAACTTTTTATATATTTTTACAAGATATAAAACTTAAAATGCAAATTTTTCTATTCGATAATATTTATTTTGCACATAATTTTAATAAATTGTAATTCTGATTCACAATATTGCACGCAACTAAAAAACAGGATAGAAATAGTGATCGTTTTGGATTGACAACATAAATAGGTACTTGTTTCCAGGAAAATGGCGTGCATCGCACTCCTGATTTGATTATTATATAACTTAAGCATTTATCTTATCAAATTAAGCAGGCCAATAAACTGAATCATAAAGTGCGAAAATGAATAAGCAGTAAAATAAAACATTTAGCATAACTATCAGTCACATGAGAAATAAACAAAAAATAAAACTATGCAATTTATTAAAATTCTGCACAAAAACATTTTCAATGAGAAAGATTGCATTTTAAATCGTGTTTTGTAAAAGAATTTCCAGCTGGAATCGAACCTGAGGCAGCAATGTCTTAGGGTCATTATCACCCCGCTCCAGGTAACTAAGCTATGGTATCATGTCGGCGATCCAGCACGCCACACTTATTTTAAAAGTAGATTGTACAAATTTAAATAATTTTCTTTAAAAAAAGAAATTACATATAATGAAAATAATTTCATTTGTTTGGGGAAATTTCACAATAAATTATAAAATAATAAGTACATGTTAATCATTAAAATATATTCGACTTCCAAATGAGACATACAGCATACAACATAAAAAAAGAAAATATATTCTTACAGGAACACAGAAAACTAGGAATATGTAGGTATTGAAATGCGTTAATAAATATAGACGACGTTTTACAGCAAGAGAATTAGACAAAGCAAAGTCGATATGCGGTAGAAGATCATGCATGCAACCAACGAGACGCATGCTTTAGTTGTAGAAATTGAAGCCATCCAACATTTTAATAAAATTCCTATAGGAAGCAGGTCAATCTTTGGCGTGTCCCAATAATATAATAATACTAATAATAACAGTTAGCTAAAGATATTTAATTGTGAAATAATAAACTCTTTAGAGCACCACTTGTTTCAATAAAGATATTTGCAATTTACTTGTCTAATTCTTTAGTAACGCTTTTAGGTAAATAGCTTTTTAGTGGACGTAATGCAGAAAAAAATCTTTCAGCTCTACATGTGGTTATATGTAACTATTAGGTATGATCAAAAATGTAATGAGCTCAAAATATTTTTTGTCTTTTTGCAAAAAATAACCCAGTTGGATAAGTGCGTAAACCACTCACCCACCAGTGGCGTAACTACGTAAGATTGCGCGGTCCTGAGAGATGTTTGCGCCTCTTATATATAGGGTGTAACAGAAGTATAAAATAATGGCTGTAATTTTTTAATTTGAACAGTTACAAACAAAAAATGTTAAATACAACAGTTTTTTAGTTTATCCAGAAGCATATTTACTTCTTGATCTGTTTTGACTTCTTTTGTTTTGTTGCTATAACAACTAACTTTGTTTTTTAAATAGCGTCTATTATTACAAAAAAAGTTAAAATTAGAAAAGCATTTTTAGAAGAAAACCGTAAAAATGAATGAATTACTAACGAGAACTAGCTTGTAGTAAGTAGTTAGTGTAGTAACTAAAACTGTAACAATCAAATAAACGTAAATAAACAGAGTACCTAATTATTACTCTATTAATTACAAAGCATTATAAATTATTACAAATTATAACGGATTATTAAAATTAATTACAAGTTATTCTACAAATAATTACTTGATGTTATTGTGAAGACACTGCTCGTTTAATTGAGAAGCAACGCATTTAGCAGAAGTAGGACTAATAAAAGTGAAGTATGCAATTTATTCAATCAAATTTACCCAGATACTCCTGTTTCTCACGGCGCAATTACAGAATTTCGTGAGGCTGGTTGTGTTAAAAATATGCAAAAACTGACAGGCCCAAATCCGCAACAAGTGCAGATAAAGCGTTGGAGGTATTATTAATAATCGAAGAATCGCCAAAGGTTTCTGCAAGAAAAGTATCAGGAAATTTAAATATTAGACATACATATGTTTATAGAATTTTAAAGAAAGCAAAATTTTGTCCTACTAACGCCAATTAATTCACGAACTAAATAAAGACGATTTTGACAGAAGGATGGAATTTTGTGAACAGGCGATGGAAAGATGTATTATGGAGGACAATCTTACTTTTAACATTGTGTTCTGCGATGAAGCAGCATTTATGCTGAACAGTACGATAAATCGACATATTTGTCGGCAATGGGCAAACGCAAATCCACACTGGGCGGAAGAAAAACACACACCATATCCGCAATAAGTCATGCATGGACAGGCACTATAGGAGGACACATCATCGGATTTTTTTCTTGATGAAACTTTTACCGCTAATGGATACCTTGAGTTACACCAAATTTATGTCATACCTACAATTACTGCAATATTTCCGGTGAAATTGGAAGTATTGACAACAGAATTACCTTCCAACAAGACGGAGCGCCCCCCACAGTTTGCAGCACACATTTAAGCGTACTTGGATAGTGTTTTTCCTAGCAGCAGAGGGATCGGTAGAAGGGGATCGATGGAGTGGCCTGCCCGCTCTCCAGATTTGTCACTACTAGATCTTTTTCTTGTGGTATTACGTAAAAAATAATTTGTGTTCCATTTTTTTTGTTATGGTTTCAATAACAATTAATTTTCTCGTTTGTTTGTTGATTTGCTTGTTATAACTTTAGTTGTCTTGACAGCATACTTGACCAAAATTGATAATCAAGTCTTACTAAAATAATTTTGCTACAAGCCAGTTCTCATTTTTGATGACTAATTTCATTCGTTTTTTTCCTAAAATATTTTTTTTCTAATTTTAATTTTTTTTATTATGATAAAATAGCATGACTAATTAGAAAAGAATAAACACTTTTCAAAAATGCAAAGAAAGCATACGGATGGCGTTTCAAAACTTAAATTTGGTTAATAATGATATGCCAAAAAAAAAACCAAAGAAGATACGAACAAACCAAAAACGTCACAATATGCACCGAGATAAACGAAGAAGCTTTGATATTTATTTTGTTTGTAACCATCAAATTAAAAGGTTACAGCCATTATTTGGTAATTTTTTTATACTCTGTATGCAATTGTTAAAATAAAATATTCAATAATTAATAATAATTCATTGCCATAGAATAGTCCATAGAATGTTTTTTACCTCCAACGCTTTTTTTTAGTTTCTATTCCCAACGAAATAAAATTTCTCGAAAGCAGCGCCCTTCGGAGGGTTGCGCCCCCACGCGCGGCAGGGTCTGCGGGGTGCGGTAGTTACGCCATTGTCCCCCACCCCTCTTTAGATTTTCAATTTAGAGTTTTTATTACCTAGAATTACCTAAAATAATGTTAATCATATCGTCATGTTAATGAGGGCTCAGCCCCCGCTACATTATTTTAATGAGGGCCACAGCTTTTTTACCACATAGGCAGTATCGGGGTTTCCCCCAAACTCTTATGGGAGTGCAACGAGGTAATAAAGCTATTGTAGCAAGTACATTACGCTCCTCCATACGTTATCACTCATACAATTTTTATCTTTTATACCCTATGCTAGGGAGCACAAATACGATTGTAATACATTTTTAAAATGTAGTCGTAATCGAGATTTTAACCACTGTTTTTTTGATCGAGAGGTAGGATCTCTACCATTCGCCCACGGAGTGCCATAGCTATTTTATACGAAAAGTAATATTCAAGAACTGGATGGGCACATAGGTACTTTGAAATGATCATAGGAAATCAAACTTTCACTGCATCTATAACAAATGGGTTTTAAATATTTTGGGTAAAAAGTTAATGTTTCAGTGTTGAATACCAAACACTTTTAACATTTTAACTTGATGATCGCGTTAATTGTTGTGGTAGGAATGGTTTGTGCATCACGATTAAGAAAGGACTTATTTTTAATAAAAGAACCTAACCCTAAGCCTACTTTGGTCCCATCCAAACCAAGATTTAATGTCATATTTTGGCATTATATTAAAAATGCTCAAGAGTTGCATTCCTTACAAGATTTCAATCCATAGATTTTATCAACGTTTATACTAGAATATTTGTCTAAATTAGAAATATATCTTCTGACTGTTATAAATAAATGACTGTTATATATACTCTTCCTACTTATTTATAAAACACGTGGACGAATTTTAATCCTAATTCCGTGGTTTGTTCGTATTATCATGTCTGCTATCAGTGTAATATCGTCAGGTTTATCATGGGAACCCAAACGGAAATTTAACAAAATCTTTGCTATAACTGTTTTAAGTTCCAGAAGTGCGAATTTCTGACCTACAAACAGAGGTGTTTTTAGAGAGAATTAATATTTTATAAAAACTTTACTTACCAATACAATTTCTAGGACCTGCACTAAATGGAAGATAGGAAAATGGATGACGTTTCTGAGTGTTTTCAGGCAAAAATCGATCAGGATCGAATTTATGTGGATCGGGAAAATATTTAGGATTATGATGTAAATCGTAAATCGGCATATTTACAAAGATACCTTTAGGTATAACATATCCGGTATGTGTCTGCATATTTTCACTTGTCACTCTAGATATAAATGGAACACTTGGATATAATCGTAGAGATTCTTTAATGACAATTTCTAAATACTTTAATTCTTGAAGTTTTTGATATGACGGGTGTTCATCTTCATCTCCTAATACTGCTTTCAGCTCTTCCAGAACTCTATCCTATTATCAGATTTAAACTAAGCTCACACCTTCCATGATTATCTAATTAATGAATTACCTGAATGTCTTGATGACATGCTAACAACATCAAAGTAAAGCATATTGACATTGTAGTTGTATCATGACCCTGAATTTCAGTTTTAAGAGTTTTTTATTTGAAAATAAAGACTACAAATAGAAATTACCTCAAACATAAATGTATCAACTTCTTCTCTAACACCTTCTTCATCAATTGGCATTCCGGATTTTTTAGCTGATATCAAAAGGTCTAACATTGCTAAACGTTTCTTTGTTGAAAAATCATCACTCTCCTTTATGTCGATATGGTGTGTGGAATTAGAACGTTTGCGTATAACTTCCATTGAAAAAGCATGCAATTTCTTAGCAATTCTTCTTTGTTCCCAAAATTTTGTTGATAAACAAAACGTTTAATTGAAGTAGAACCATGGTCTTATTATGCGATAAATTATCAAATCGCCCATTCTGAAAGACAATATAAAGTTAATATTTTAAATTATTTCCAACTCGTTTCTAATATTATGTACCTGTAAATTGCTTGCCTGTAGCTTTCTTGTTCTTCTGTTACTGTCCCTAGTTGTGTCCCCATTGCAGTTTCTAAATATTCAAGGGTTTACACACAACTTTTAACCTATAATCTTACTTAACACTTACCACATATTGAGTTCAATGTAAATCTAGTAATATGTGGGACAATATCCGTGAAAGGATTGGTACATTCTTCTTGAAGTTGTTTTATCAGTACATCACTTTGCTCAGCAAATACACCCATAAACTGTAGCAGGATATTGAAATGAAAGGCGGGTGTTAAGAGTTTACGTCGCAATTGCCATTTGCTTCCTATTATAAAAAGTAATAGTCAAATATCTTAACATTAATACATTTTTTATACCTGAGCTTGTTAGTAATCCAGTTCCCAGCCATGGATGTAAACATTCATAGAGTAAACTCTTCTTCATATTCTTTGTCGACGATATAAGAATCTAAAATAAAACCAACTGACTGAAGAATTGGTTTTCATACCATGCATATTTCGGTTTAATATACCTCAATGTCTTCTGGAGTTAACAACATTATTGTAGGAACATGTCCACTCCATAATCGGTAGATTGGAAAGTACTCTTTAGAAAGCGCTCTCACGTTATGCCATAGTTTTTCTGAAATTGTAAAACTGTGACAAATTCCAAACGCAATACATATTTTGCAAGTTTTAAGTAAATAAGGTTAGTATCTTTTAATTGCAGGTCATAAAGGGGATTTAGATAACAATAAATTGTTTGTTTACTATAGCTTGTATAGCTTGGGTGGAAGCAAATTCCAGAGAAACAATTACGAAAGTCTTGAAAACGAGAGTGGAATAACAGGTAATAGTGAAATTATGTCAGATGCGGTATGACTGGATTGCGGCGATGGTTAGGATTTAAATCTAGGCAATAGACTATATGCAGATAGTACTGGAAAAGATCGGTGGTATATTAATTATTCTGATGGACAATGTTTAGAAAGAATATTAACCTATTTTAAGAAAGTGTCTTTTATTATAAACTGAAGAGAACGTGTCTTTTTTATTAAAACTATTTAGTTGGTGAATGTACCTATATTTCCATTACCATTAGTATTATCATGTTGTAAAGGTACTTACTATTTAGTACCTAGGGTTGGGCGTAGGTACCTACTAAAATAAGTACTTAGATGCAGCACCAAGTACATCTTTGTTAAAATATCTAGGTTCAGGTACAGAAGTCAAGACAAGCATGTTATACTGTATGATATAGTATAATATGATAGAGTTCATGACCGGATAGGTTAAAAGAAAAACTATTTTGTATTTCATAATAATAATATATTCCATAATAAATACAGAATCTCAAGGAAGGAATTCAACAAAGTTATTCTTTCATTTTCCCCCCTTGTACATTATTTGAGTAGCCAATATTTTAAGTAGCCAAGAAGTACCTCGGTATTTGTAATTCCTAGGTACGTTACAACATTGCATAGTACACCTCTGTTAGTCTGCTAGTTCTTAAATCTGTATACTGTATACCAAAATGATCTCTTTCCTTAACAGAAACAAACGAAAACTGCCCAACAATTCTTATTCTAAATATTATCGAAATGGTTTCGTTTGTTAATGCCTATTTAACATTAGAGATGCAGAATCTCTCATGTAGGATTTGTACTGTGACGTCAACACGCTGTTTATAAATTCACAACTGAACTATGACCTATACTTAATCTCTTTTTAAAATAGCTTTTCACTGTCTACTACGCTCGAACGTATGTACGTTGGTCGTACTAAACCGGCTACTAGGGTTTTGTTCTGTATCGGAACTGTACGACCAACGTGAAGCAATCGGCTTCATTTACCAGTCCCTTGCATAGCAGTTTGAAAAGAGATAGATAATAATAATAATAATAATAATAATAATAATAATAATAATAATAATAATAATAATAATAATAATAATAATAATAATAATAATAATAATAATAATAATAATAATAATAAAAGCGGCAGTGAAAAGCACTATGAATTGGAAAACAGCTGGGCAAGACAAAATTTATAATTTTTGGTGGAAACGCTTTACCTGCTCACATAACTACCTGGCTAAATACTTCACAGACATAGTACGCCACCCTGAAAACATGCCCACCTTTTTTACTAACGCAACAACGTATCTGATACCAAAAGACCTCAATGACCAAAAGGACCCTGGTAAATACAGACCTATCGCCTGTCTCCCAACAATCTATAAACTACTTACGTCCTGTCTCACAAAAAAGATCTACGAACACCTCGAACAAAATCAAATAATAGCAGAAGAACAAAAAGGATGCAAACAGAAATCTTATGGATGTAAAGAACAACTCCTAATTGATTCGGTAGTATTACAACAAGCCCGCTTAAATAAACGAAACCTTCATATAACCTACATAGACTACAAGAAGGCTTTCGATTCTGTACCGCACTCATGGCTCACACATATCTTAAAGATATATAAAATCCACCCCATAATCCAACAATTTCTTGAAAAATCCATGAAACAATGGCGGACTAGCTTAACCCTGAGGACAAACGACGGCTTAATCACAATCCCGGACATTGATATACGCAGAGGCATTTTTCAAGGGGACACCTTAAGTGCACTATGGTTTACAATGGCTTTAAATCCCCTCAGTAAGTTACTAAATGACACCAACTACGGATTCGTCATAAAAGCACCCAACAGTCAACACCGATTAAGTCATCTCATGTACATGGATGACTTAAAACTCTTTGCTTCCAGTGAAACACAACTCAAACTTCTAACGGACGTGGTAAAACAGTTCAGTCAAGATATACAAATGGAATTTGGGCTTAGTAAATGTAAAAGTCTACATATAAACAAAGGAAAACTGACAATTCCAGCTGAACAAAACATAACCCATGGCATTGAATCCATGACAGAAAACCAACAATACAAATACTTAGGAATACATCAGGCGCTAAAAATCGAACATACGGATATAAAGCAACAACTACAACAAACTTTTAAAGAAAGAATCAATATTCTTGCAAAAACACAGCTAACAGGCAGAAACTTGGTAAAAGCTATCAATACGTTCGCCATACCAACTCTCACATATTCCTTCGGAATAATCAAATGGTCTACAACTGATCTTGAAAACTTAGAAAGAATTATTCGTACAACACTAACAAAACACGGACATCAACACCCAAAAACATGCATAGAAAGAATGACTTTACCAAGGAACAGAGGAGGAAAAGGTATAATAAATCTGAAAAATCTCCACTCGAATCAGATACAGAACATCCGTAGTTACTTCTACTCAACGGACTCAAACTTACATCGAACTGTAGTGGAAGCTGACAACAAATACACGCCGACAAATTTAAGAAACAGAGACCTCAACATCCCGATAATAACATACGAGGATATTCAAGAGGCATGGGGTCGAAAGGCTATACACGGAGTTTTCTACCACGATCTGAACCAAGATATTGTCGATCAGAAAGCGTCGAACAAATGGCTCAGTCGCGGAGACCTCTTCAGTGAAACCGAGGGTTATTTAATGGCCATTCAAGACAAAGTGGTTCCAACCAGAAACTATCAAAAACATATACTGAAAATACCCGACATAGAAGATAAATGTAGAAAGTGCGGAAAACAAGGCGAAACCATTGAACACATACTAAATGGTTGCACCAGCATTGCAAACACGGAATATCTTACTCGGCACAACAATGTAGCAAAAATATTACATCAGAGACTAGCCTTACGCTGTAAACTCATTCAAGAAAGAACAGCCTATTATAAATACAATCCGCAACCTGTACTAGAATCGGTAAAATACAAAATTCTCTGGGACAGAACCGTACTCACTGACAAAACAATCAATCACAACAAGCCCGACATTCTCGTTATAGACAAAAGAACAAAAAGAAAACCTACCTTATCGACATTGCTATACCTGGATCGAGAAACTTACAAACAGCACATGACGAAAAGAAGCGCAAATATACAGAGCTAGCGATGGAAATTCAACGCATCTGGAAAATGAACAGTGTAGTAATAATACCAATTATAATATCATCAATTGGTTTGATACCCAAAACACTACATCAGTCCTTAAAAGATCTCAATCTACCTTACAATCTATACATCGAGCTTCAAAAGGCATGCTTATTACACACTTGCCACCTTACAAGAATATTTATGAATAAGAGAGATGTACTTGCTGAATAGCCGTACTCTCCGCTAGAACCTTAATAACATCCGAGCCTACTCCAGTTACATCTGAATAGGCGGAAAAAGGTTCCAGCACAACCGTTGAGAACGTGAGAAGAGAAATAATAATAATAATAATAATAATAATAATAATAATAATAATAATAATAATAATAATAATAATAATAATAATAATAATAATAATAATAATAATAATAATAATAATAAGAACTGTCTGGCCAGGTCCATGACTTGCTACCGTAAGATTCACTGATAGACATGGTAGACGGTACAGCCAGCGACCTTAGTCACGAATGTTCTCTTATTGTCTATGCTGGGGAACCTATCCCGTACTCTCCCGGGAATTAAAAATAATTGGGAGGAAAACCTGGCAGCAGGAATAAAATGCCGTATCTCCCACGACACGGGGGTGTACCATTACTTGGGCCAACAACCCCGTAATGTGTTCCAAAGAATAGTTAGCAGTAATTTAAGAAGATATAATACCAGAGGAGCGGGGAGGGAAACCCCGGAGGCTGGCCCCTCTGGCTTGGTTCATCAACCTCTAGCTGGGAGTAGTGGAGCGAGTGGCGCCTCCCAGCGAATTGGCACCACAAGGTCGACCGCCCAGGACAATACTGCCCGTGGGGGAGGCTTGGGCTCTACACCTGAGAGAGACCCCGCTGTAACCCAAGAAGAAGGGCAACGACGTATGCGCTGGTCAAGAAATCTCAATATCGAGCTGATGCGCGCATACTACCAAGTGACTGAAGTAGAATCCAACAAAACTGGATACCGGCAGCGACTTGAAGCGCTTTGGAAAGAGATACACCCGGAACTTGAAATATCGGCCCAACGACTCTCTGATCAAGTACGATCAATATTGAACAGGAGAGCCTTGTCAGAGGCCGAACTCGATCAAATAAAAAGAGAGCTAAGAAGGAGAAATTCAGAGAGGCGATCTGTACGCCTTGAAGATTTAATAGAAGATGCCGAGCCAACAGCAACAACCCGAGATACAGGGAATGAAGATCAAGATGAGGCGGAACTACGCCAAATATCTGAACTATACATGGAGCTAAACTTCAAATACAGAGGCATTCCTTTAGAACATCGACCGAGAATGCCTAAACTGCATCTAAATCCGGAAACTAAGAAATCAATAAATAACCTCAACACCTGTATCGCAAACGTTTTAGAAGGCAATGAAGATCTGCTAGACTTATGCCATATTACATACTGTGCAGCAGCTGTGATAAACAAATTACATTCACCAAGGCAACATGGCACTGAGAAAAACCTCTTAAACCTAAATAAAAAGCCACCATGGGAACGTAGATTAGAGACCAAGATAACAAATATTAGAAAAGATGTAGGGATACTACATACTTACCTTAATAACCAAAACCCCAGCAGAAAAACAAGGAAAAAGGTTGGAAAGCTCGCCCAGACATCAAAAATCAGGCCCAGGGATCCATCCTACCGCCAGAAGCTGATCGTACTCATGGACAACCTAAAACAAAAAATATCTATGTTAGGCTGTAGACTAAGAAGATATCGAGCAAGAACTAGAAGGTATCACGAAAACATACAATTTACTAGAACACAGTCTACATTTTATAGAAATCTACAACACGGAAACAGTACAATACAAAATAAAACTCCAAATAAGGAAGAAATGACGCAATTCTGGAGAAACATATGGTCCAACCAAGTCCAGCATAACAAACAGGCCTACTGGATAAAAACAGAGGAACATCAACGCCAAAATGTGCCATCTATGGAAGAAATGCAAGTAACAACAGAAGATATCACTAGAGTGACCAGAAAACTAAGAAATTGGTCAGCACCTGGAGTTGATAGCATTTATAACTACTGGTGGAAAACGTTAACCAATCTGCACACTACATTAGCAACACAAATACACCATGCAATTCACAATCCTCACATAGTTCCCGAATACTTTACCCTAGGAGTTACACATATGCTACCTAAAACTGGAAATACCGAAGAGGCAAAAAACTACAGGCCAATTACTTGTTTACCAGGTATTTATAAAATTATCACCTCCGTACTAAATTCTAAAATTGCGGAACACTTAAAAAGCCACGATATCCTAGCGTGGGAACAAAATGGTTGTAAAAAACGAGGTAGAGGTTGCAAGGAATTGCTAATAATAGATTCAATTGTAACTGGCCAGGTAAAAGCAAAAAAGAGGAAACTTTCGGTAGCCTGGATAGACTACCGAAAAGCATTTGACTCAATACCACATTCCTGGCTCCTGGAAATCCTTAAAATATACAAAGTAGATCCTACTATAATAGCTTTTCTCCGCCATCTCATGAAAACATGGAGAACTACACTCAAAACCAGAACATACACCACAGACCAAATACCAATTAGGCGGGGCATCTTCCAAGGGGACAGCCTTAGTCCCCTTTGGTTTTGCATGGCTTTAAATCCACTTAGCGGAATGCTAAATCGAAGTAGTAATTGCTATATCATCGAAGATCACGCCAAAATCTCACATTTATTTTATATGGACGATCTTAAAATATATGCAAAATCTTCACAGCAGCTCCATGGATCACTAGAACTAGTCAAAGCATTTAGTGAATCAATAAAAATGGAACTGGGCTTAGATAAATGCGCGGTTATGCATGCCAATAGAGGAAAAATCATTCAAACAGAAAACAGTACATTGATGGATAATACAATTATTACCGCGCTCACTCCAGAGCAATGCTACAAATACCTTGGTTTTCAACAGGGATTGAGAATAAATGAAAAAGCCAATAAAGAATCAGTCACAGCAGAATACTTCGACAGGGTTAAGAAAATTTTAAACACAAGTCTTAACTCAAAAAATAAGATTACTGCCCTTAACACTTGGGCTATACCAGTGGTATCGTACACTTTCGGAGTACTAGCATGGACAAAAACGGAACTCCAAGCAATAGATAGGAAGCTTAGGACCACGCTTACAAAAGTACAGAATGTTACACCCTAACTCTGCAATTGAAAGAATGTATCTTTCTAGAGCAGAGGGAGGCCGTGGAATCGTCAACTTAGAGAATGCACATCAAAGAGAAAAACAAAAGTTAAAACAGTATTTTAGCAATACAAACTTACCTTTACACCAAAGTCTGGTAAGAGTTGATCAAAGCTTTTCTGCACTAGGTTTAGCAACACCCGAACCTGAAACAGAAAATTATACTGACAAATTAAAACATCAATGGAGAAATAAACCCATGCATGGGCGTTATTTCAATAATTTACACCAAGAAGACGTGGATAAAACCTATTCTAACACTTACCTTACAGCGGGATATCTGTTTCCCGAGACGGAGGGGGCGCTATTAGCCATACAGGATCAGGTAGTTCCAACACGATACTACCAAAAGCACATCATGCATTTAAACCCTGAAACAACAAAGTGCAGGCTTTGCAATAAGGAAGAGGAATCGGTACAGCACCTCTCATCAGCTTGTACAAATCTCGCATCTTCAGCTTATCTAAGTCGGCACGATAACATGGGAAAAGTTATTCACCAAATGTTGGGGCAAAACGTAGGGCTTGCAAATAACACACCATTTCATAAATATAGTCCCCAACCGGTACTAGAAAATGTATCATTCAAAATATATTGGGATACAACCATCATAACCGACCGTACAGTACAACATAACAAGCCCGATATGATAATAATCAACAAAGAAACAAAATGTTGTACTATAATAGACTTTTCAGTGCCGTTAGATGAAAATATAAGCAGAGTTTACAGAGGCAAAATGGAAAAGTACAGAGATTTAGCCGATGAAATCAGTGCAATGTGGAGAATGCAGAGGGTAGACATTAAACCATTTATTATTACCTCTAATGGACTTGTACATAAAAAGATTCCCCTGCATCTCAATGAATTAGGCATCCCATTAAGCGCCATATACCATATGCAAAAAGCTGTCATATTGGCCACAACAGCAATAATAAGAAGAGCCATAAAATAACAGTCGTCTTGAGAAATCCGGCGTACTGCTAAAACAGTCACTAACTCATCCACAGTTTGTGTGATACCAAAAAAAAAAAAAAAAAAATAATAATAATAATAATAATAATAATAACCCGCAGGGTGGCTGAAAGCGGGCAGCCATTGGGGAGTAGCGCCCCCACGGGTACCAGCTCAGTACACCTCGTTCCAACACACATACCTGCCCGTACACACTACCACATAAACATACAGTTTTTCTACTTTAACCCATACACATATACACTACACACATATACACTGCATACGGGCAGGTCACCAACACGCACACTCATTCCTTGTTTGACAGCGTGGGGAACTAGTAGCAGTCTGGGATCCTTGGGCTCGCCTGCTGGAGGGTACAGCGGATAAAACTGGGTTCCGGGGTGTGCACTCCCAGGCTGCAAGGTAGTACAGGGGCCCGGGTCGGTCTAGCCAACATGACCTGGCTGCCCTATCAACTTGCGAAAATCTCGCTTATGCCGTAATGCCAGGTGGCGCCTGGACCGGGAACCTTGCGGTATAATGCTGGGGGCTCCGTCGAGGCCACCAGAGTCGGGTTCACAGGAATCCTTTGGCTGTTGCTGGTTCCTCAAGTTGTCAAACACAAAAAGGAATGAAGAACATAAATACATTAGTCCTACACGCACTCACACTTAAACAAAATTTAAAAAATTTATGATGATTAATGATAATATAGACGACGTTTTAAAAGTGCCCCTTGCGCAAACGGAGCTTCCCGGCTCCACCCTTTCTAATACACCCAACTCCTCTACATCCTTTATTCCAACCCCTCCCCTATTTCCATCTTTGGTCAACGACCCACCAAATGTTGGTTTAGAGAAAGAAAAATTAGTAAAGAAAAGGAAAACTGTTCCATTTGGTTCAGATGAGTCTGTGAATATTTCAGAAGTTGTGCCTAGATTCCTTGTAATCGTAAAAGAAGATGGTGATTTCTCGAAAATCAATCCTTTCCTCATTAGCAAAGTTCTTCAATCGAACGTTGGTGAGGTAAAAAGTATCCGAAAGGTTCGAGAAGGTTTGTTAGTAGAGACTGCGTCTACCAAACAGTCTAAAAGATTGCTCCAGTTAACTACTTTTGGAGATTTCAACGTTACAGTACGACCGCATCAGTCCTTAAACTATTGCAAAGGAGTCGTATCATGTAATGATCTTGTGAACTCTTCCACGGAAGAAATCTTAGAATCACTCAAGAAATTTAACGTCACAGAGGTGAAAAGAATGACTTTCAGAAAAGACGGTGTTTTGCAAAATTCAGGGTCCTTGCTACTAACCTTCGCCGGTACTGTCTTGCCAGAGAAGATAAAAGTCGCTTTTTATTCTCTTCCAGTTAGGGCTTACATCCCAGCACCACTGAGGTGTTTTCGATGCCAACGTTTTGGTCATTCGGCTGCCAGATGTTCAAAGGAGCAAGTTTGTGTTTGTGGGAAGCCACTGCATGAGGGTCAAGCGTGCCAAGCACCAATTCTCTGCATAAACTGTAGTGGCGAACATTCGGCTAGATCGCAGAATTGCCCAGTGTTTAAAGAAGAATTGGCGATTCAGAAAATTAAAACAATGAAAAAATTATCTTATGCGGACGCTAAGAGAGAAGTCGTTGGAAGGAACCCCCCGAGCGTCTCGTACGCAAAAGCTGTAAGCAGTGTTCCGAGATCTGAAAATGTCAATGCTATTATACCGGAGATCAGGAAGTTGTTCGACGACTTTGTTAAATCCTTTAGTGAAACTCTTACTGAAACTCTCCGTATGTCAAGAATGGGTTCAAAGCACAGTAAAGCAGCGTCAGTCGTACTATTACAAGATGATCCTTTCAAACAATTGCCTTCTACATCTACTTTTAAGTCGCCACTAGAGTTAACAACCCAAGTTTTCCCTTTATCTCCCACACAATCCCAACCTAACATAGATTCAGAGGACCTACCACCTCCTGATGAATCCTCCCTTTGCTTCCCTATTTCCCAAACCGTTAATGTTGATAATATTCTATCCCCAAAAGTATGCTCTGACTCTGAAGCTTTATCTGAAGCGGCCAGAAGATTTATCACAGTAAAAACGAAAAAGAAAGGATGGCCTAAAGGCAAACCAAGAGGCCCAAGAACCACTTCCCGGTCGAGTGAAATTTAACACTTCTTTCGCTAAAACTCGTTTACTTTTGTTTTATTTATTCTTATTATAGCTACCCAAATAAGTTAATATTATAAGTACCTTATATATTTAGAAAAAAAAAGCAATACTTAGGTAATCATTTATAAACCATAAACAATCTACCAATGGATTATAACACACAAAACATAATACAATATAACTGTAACGGTCTAAAACATCATTACCCAGAAATTAAGGTACTTTTAACTAAATACTCTCCGTTTATACTTTGTATTCAAGAGACACATCTAAAACCCGGACAAATATTTAATCTGAGGGGTTATAACATTTTTCGAAAAGATGATCCACCAAATAGGAGAGCGAAAGGTGGAGTAGCCATTTATATTAAAAACGATGTGCCAAGCCATCAGATTCGACTACAAACAAATCTGCAAGCAGTAGCCGTTGTTTCTACTTTCCCTTTTAAGATTACTGTATGTAATTTATACTTACCTGACTTTCATTGGCATCTTGAAGATCTCCAAGAATTAGTCCACCAATTACCCCCACCTTTTATATTATTAGGCGATTTTAATTCTCATAATCCTCTGTGGGGATCAGAAAACATTGACACACGCGGACAACTAGTAGAACAACTAATAGAGGAGGAAAATTTAATATTATTAAATACAGGTGAACACACATATATAAACTCTAGATCAAATTCGTTCTCCTCAATCGATCTAACTTTGTGCTCACCTATGATCAGTACACGAATAAATTGGTCCACACTACCGGGCGAGGTGTTTACTGATCACATACCTATTCATCTTGAAATGAACACGGTTACACCTAGTAATTTTGGATATTATCCACGCTGGAATACAAAGCGAGCAGATTGGGAAAAATTCTCTTCAACTGTAAGAGTTATGACAATTCAAGATGATGTAGATGTATGTGTAGAGGACATCACTACAAATATAAATGATGCAGCAAACGCCAGCATTCCTGTAGTAACTGGAAATCATAGAAGACGAATAGTCCCGTGGTGGAATGAGGAAATCGCCGAAAATGTTAAAAGAAAAAAAAGGGCATTTAACACGTTTAAACGTCATCCTACAATGGAGAATTGTATTCAATTTAAAAGATGTCGAGCAGAGGTAAGGAGATTAATTGTTGCCAGCAAGCGGAAATCTTGGGAAAGTTATGTATCTACAATGAATAATGAAATTCTCTGAAAATTGGGGAAGTATGGCGCAGAATTAAAAATATATCAGGTAACATTTCAAGAACCCCTCCAAAACAAATAGTGCGAAATGGAAACTATACCAGCATTCCATCTGAAATAGTTGAAACATTTCTAGAACATTTCAGGAGAGTTAGCAGCGATGACAACTATTCAGATGAATTTAGGGAAATTAAAAATTCTCTAGAAACACCGTTAAACTTCCATACAAACGATTATATGGTCTACAATGAAAATTTCTCTCTAGACGAATTCGAACATACTCTTAGATCCTGTGGTACCTCTGCTCCAGGTCAAGATAAGATTACATATGAAATGTTACGTCAACTACCAATGCACGCCAAAGAATATCTGGTACAGCTTTATAACACCATTTGGAGAACGGGGTATTATCCAGCAAAATGGAAAATTGCCACTGTAATCCCCATAATAAAACCCGAAAAGAAACTAGAACTGCCCTCAAGCTACCGCCCCATTTCGTTAACCTGTTGTATGGGGAAAGTTCTTGAGAAAATGGTCAACCAGAGATTGGTGTGGTTTATCGAGAGATCGAACTTGCTTTCTGCTTTCCAATTTGGTTTTCGTAGTCGCAGAAGCACATAAGACAGTCTTTTTACGCTAGAACACACGATTCAAAAATCATTTGCCCAACGAAGTCATACAACGGCCATATTTTTTGATATCGAGAAGGCCTATGATATGACTTGGAGATACAATATTATAAAAACTATACATGAATGGGGTATCAGAGGGGAATTAGCCTTTTTCATAGTTAGCTTTCTTGCAGATCGAATGTTACAAGTCCGACTAGGTAACACCTTTTCATCAATGGGCACAACTCAAAATGGAGTTCCTCAGGGATCTACCTTGAGCGTCACCTTATTCCTCATAGCAATCAATAAACTTCTAGAAATTGACACACCATCGGTGAATAAAATTATGTATGTTGATGATCTCTGCCTTTTTATGTCATCCCATCCCAATGATGAAACAAACGATCTGCAACTAGCTGTTGATCATGTCTCCGAAAAAGCTAAAAGTTTAGGGTTTACATTTTCAGCCACCAAAACAATATGTGTTCATTTTTGTCGTCTCAGATCATGCAACTTAATCCCTAATGTTAACTTAGATCAGGTTACAATTCGAGTAGCAACGTCAGTACGCTTTCTGGGAGTGCTATTTGATGCTAAGCTTAACTGGAAAGATCATATTTCATACCTAGGTACGAGATGCAAAAAATCTCTAAATATCATTCGGGCGTTAGCAAATATTAGATGGGGTAGTAGCAGAGAAGTCTTACTTACTATTTATCGATCATTAGTTCTATCTAAGCTTCAATATGGATCAATAGTATTTTCAGCTGCTCGTAAATCATGGTTGGCACCCTTAGAAAGAATCCACTATACAGGCTTAAAACTTGCAATAGGAGGCTTTCGCACAAGTCCTTACCTTTCAGTTTGCTGTGAAGCTGGTTTTCTACCATTAAAGTTTATTTTCGATAAGGTGTTACTAAATTCTGTCGCTCGAATCAGTACCCAACCGGATCATCCGGTGAATGAATTACTTTTTGATCAGACTATAACAGATTTATATCGGAATCGCCCAACCATCACTAGACCGGCAGCAATAAGAATTAGAGAAGCTAGGTCATTATACTCTCTGCCGCCCCATCACTTATTTGGCATGCGCATAAGCGAAATCCCTCCGTCGGTTCCATCACAATTTCCTAAACCATTTAGCCTATTACCAGATACAAATAAAAAAGCAATCTTAAACATAGAATACCTTACAAGCTTTAGGGAATTAAAACATACATATGCACAATATCAGTTTATATATACCGATGGATCTAAAATCCCAACGGGAGTAGGAAGCTCCTTTGTCGTTAACCAAAGTGCGTATCCTCTGTCTCTTCCTGAATACGTAAGTATTTATACGGCGGAACTCATAGCAATTAAATACGCCATACTATACTGCTATAGTCAGACCAGCAAGAAGTTCCTTATTTGCACAGACTCTAATAGCTCAATTGAAGCTATATCAAATAATTATAATAAAGATGACCTTGTGAGGGAAATTCAATCTTTATTAGCGGACCTGACTGCTAAGAGTTACCATATAGTTCTGATATGGGTACCAGGTCACGTTGGAATTATAGGGAACGAACTTGCTGATAAAATGGCACGCAAAGCTGCAAATAATTTGAACATAGACGAATCACGAATTCGGCCAGATGACCTACGATCCATAATTAAAGAAAAAGTCGAGCGTAAATGGCAGCAAGTTTGGACAGAGGGAGAGTCAAAGTTAAAGCTAATAAATCCATCGGTCCAAAAAATTATATATCCTGCAAATTGCGATAGAAAAGATCAGACAGTCCTAACGAGACTTCGAATAGGGCATACAAGGTTAACAACAGGACACTTATTAAGAACTACAGAACGTCACAGACCGAGATGCCAATGTGGGGTCGAACTCACGATCCCACACGTAATACTGGATTGTCCCTTGTATAACCAGATACGGAATCAAATAGGATTGGTTCCTCATATCGCAGATGCACTGGCGATTAACCCAGAAGCTACATCGAAATTATTGAGCTATTTAAAACAAACTGGGTTATTCTCGAAGATGTAAGATTATGTTCCGTACTATTTATATACATATATTTAATTGATATATTTTACATTTATTTATTTGATCTATTTATTTTTCTATTATATATTATATTTATTTAAACGCACATTTATATAGTTATATTTTTATATTTATACACATATTTTATTTATACATATATTTTATTTATACACATATTTTATTTATACAATTGCTAGTAGGTTTGAGTTCGTTTTATAGTAATTTTATTCCAAATATCATGTTTGTATCGTTTTTTGTTTCTCGTTTCAACGTTTTCTAAAATGTACTACGTGTGATATGAAATGTATCGTGTAACTCCACACAATTACACAGCTTACCTCGCAAATAGGCGATAGGATCACTTTAAAGTACAAATACGGCTAATAACCTAAGCTGTTGATGCCGTTAAATAACAATTAAAAAAAAAAAAAATAAAAAATAATAATAATAATAATAATAATAATAATAATAATAATAATAATAAGTCTGGCCAGGTTTTTGTCGACCTGCTACCGTAAGATTCACTGTTAGACGGGTAGACGGTACAGCCAGCGACCTTAGTCATGTTTGATCTCACTTCTATATACATGGGGATCCTATCCCGCACTCTCCCGGGAATTAAAAATAATAGGGAGGAAAACCTGGCAGGAGGTATAAAATGTGTTCGTGCTATGGTGGGGTCAGCAACCCTGCCAATAGTCTTATAATTATCGCTGTGAAAACAAGAAGACAAGCGAAACAGGGCGTGACAGATGTAGGGGTTGCAGCTGTTCGGGATCGTCCTGATGTCCAGCCCCACGCAGGCAATGAGAGTGAAGCGAGTGGCACTCGTCTGCGGTCGGATCCACAAGCCACAAGGCCCATATCCTCATCTGAAGTAAATTCAGTCAGCGATAATAGCTTGGATGCTCCGAGTGGGGCTCCCGTTATTAACCAGCAATCGAGGAGGGGGCGTACGCGATGGACCAAGGATGAAAACATTTATTTAGTCAAAGCGTACTTTATTGCTACGAGATTGGAACAAGAGAAAAGAAACTATCCCGTTAGAATGCTTAATTTATGGAATAACCAATTTCCAAATAGAAGTGCTTCCAAAGAAATCCTATCTAATCAAGTAAGGTCTGTCTTAAGGAGAAAAGTACTATCTGAAGCAGAACTTGTAGAATTAAAAAAGCAAGCAAGACTACACCTGAATTTAAGTAGTGACAATACCAATGAAGCCGGAGAACTACCAGATAGACGGTCATCTAGAAGATCAAGCATGCTTAGAATACCGGCAATAGTACCGGAAAGAACGAATGAGGAGATAATGGAAACATATCTAGCCTACTACATAATGTATGAAGGCATATCCCCCAAATGTAAACCGCCGCTGCCGAAAATAAAGTACAATAAATGTACATATGAATGCATCCAGAAAGTAGACGCGACATTAGCAGATGAATTTAATAGTAGTAAATCATTAGAAGATATGCACCATAACATCTACTGCGCGGCTAGGACAGTTTGTGATATGCTAAATATAACTGTTAAGAAAAAGGCCATCTATCACGGAAAAAAAGAAGAACCACCGTGGAAAACTCGGCTCACAAAAATAGTAGAGGATACCCGAAAGAAGATAGCGTGGTTACAAGCGTACTTAGCAAAACCTCAAGAAGCAAGCAACAGACTTAAAAAGAAGATAAAAACACTATCGAAAACAATCAAAACTAAACCTAAACATCAAGATTACCTTGACAAGCTAATGACACTTAAAGAAAAATTAAAACAGAAGTTAGCTGTGTATGCTTGCAGAATACGAAGATACAATGATCGTATCCAAAGGTATAAACAGAATCAACAGTTTGCAAACGATCAGAAAAGGTTTTACAGACAAATGGAAAACAAGAATTCACCAAGTTTAAATTCTGAACCACCAAAACCTGAAGACATGAATCGTTTTTGGAGCCTACTATGGTCACAAGAAGTAAACCATGACGAATATGCATATTGGGTAAGAAGTGAAGAAGAGAGAACATCAGCAATAAAGAAAATGCCTGATATGTGCATTACTAATGATGATGTAACAAATTGTTTAAAGAAATTACATAATTGGAAGAATCCAGGACCCGATGGTATCCAAAACTATTGGTGGAAGAGTTTTAAAAACATACGTCCTGTGTTAGTAATACAGCTTCGACGAATTCTAAGCCATCACAATGAAATACCTAAGTTTTTAACTGAGGGTAGAACTTATATGGTACCTAAGTCTAAGGATATACAAAGCCCCGAAAATTTCAGGCCCATTACATGTTTATCCACCTTATATAAAATACTCACCTCGATTATTGCAGAAAAGCTTACCGAACATATACAGGCAAATAATATCCTAGCTCCAGAACAGAGAGGCTGTAGGAAATATGGTAAAGGCTGCAAAGAATTGCTTTTAGTAGATGCAGCAGTAACAAATTACATTAGATCGAAGAAAAGAAATATTTCGATTGCATGGGTGGATTACCGCAAGGCCTATGACTCGGTGCCACACACCTGGCTGATAAAAATACTAGAAATGTACAAAGTTGATCCTAAGATAGTTGCTACTCTTACTTACCTAATGGGATCCTGGAGGACAGCACTCGTCGTCAATGAAGCTGGTACATCATATACAACACCGATGATTCCTATTAAGAGAGGAATATTCCAGGGCGATAGTTTAAGTCCTCTATGGTTTTGCTTGTCCATAAACCCGTTAAGTTATATGCTGAAAAACACAAAATACGGCATTAATGTTGAAAAATCAACTAATAATACAATTACTCATCTTTTCTACATTGATGATTTGAAGGTTTATGCAGCAACTCCTGATAAACTGCAGAGTATGCTGGAAGTAATAAAATCTTTTAGTAAATCAATTAATATGCAATTCGGATTAGAGAAATGTGCAGTATTGCATGTTAAAGCCGGTAAGGTGCATCAAATGGCAGAAAATATGAAGCTTATGGACGGATCTGTAATAAACAGCTTAGAATTGGGTACCACGTACAAGTACTTAGGAATCCAACAGACGTTAAATATTCAGCACACAGAGATGAAGCACAGTATTATAACTACTTACATATCCAGAATACACAAAGTATTAAGAACTAAATTAAATGCTAAGGTCAAGATTTCTGCCATAAACTCTTGGGCCACACCGCTATTAGCCTATACATTTGGAATACTTAAGTGGTCAAAGACAGATTTGGAAAATCTAGATAGACAGGTACGAACCATAATGGCGCAGTATAAAGGTCATTATATACATTCATCGGTTAACCGATTATACTTGCAAAGAAGAAAAGGAGGAAGAGGCCTACTCAATTTACAAATACTGCATGACAACGAAACAAAAAAGCTAAATAAATATATGGCTGAAAGCAAAACATCTGTAACAAGTATATACAAAAAAGTACAGAAATACTCACCTCTTCAGTTAAAATACCGACAGGGAAATGAACACGATAGCTTGACCCTCGAAACAATTGAGAGGGAATGGAAGGAAAAGGCTCTTCATGGTAGGTTTCCAGCCGACCTAAGCGGTGAAGAAGCAGACACGTGTTCTTCAACACTGTATTTAAGAACAGGAGACCTTCATATGGAAACTGAAGCGATGATAACTGCTATTCAGGATCAGGTAGTACCAACAAGATCATACCTGAAACACATTATGAAAAAAAATATAGCAAGTGAAACATGCCGTTTATGTAATAGCAGCACAGAATCAATACAACATATAAGCTCAGCTTGTACTTACCTCGCTTCGAGAGAGTACTTAACAAGGCATGATAACATCGCTAAGATTATACATCAAGCGCTCTGTAAAAATAAAAAATTGTTACAAGAAGAACTACCGTACTATAAATACGTACCTAAATCTGTAGAGGAAGATGCGGACTGCAAGATTCTATGGAACACCGACATAATCACGGATAGAACACTGGCGCATAACAGGCCAGATATAACTATAATTAATAAAACACAAAAAACTGCATTTATAATAGATGTCGCAGTCCCACTAGACCATAATATTAGCAGGTCATACAGAGATAAAATAGACAAATACCAAGATCTAATCTATGAAATGAGAGCAATGTATGAACTGCATAAACTGGAGGTAATTCCATTTATTATTTCGGCTAACGGAATAGTCAGTAAACATTTTACTGTAAACTTAGTAAAACTAAACCTACCACCAAGTTTAGTTCAACCAGCACAGAAAGCCGCAATACTTGGGACTGTCCATATAATAAGAAGAGTCCTGAATCAATAAAGACCGAAAAAGTCTTGGCTTCTACGCCCGACTGATCAAACAAAACAACAAAGAAAGCGGCCAATTTTATCTATAAATTAATTTTAAGAAAATATATGTCTTGGTGACTAACCCGACATATATATATTGGGTACCAGGTTAACTGTGGTAAAAAAAAAAAAAAAAAAAAAAAAAAAAAAAAAAAATAATAATAATAATAATAATAATAATAATAATAATAATAATAATAATAATAATAATAATAATAATAATAATAATAATAATAATAATAATAACCCGCAGGGTGGCTGAAAGCGGGCAGCCATTGGGGAGTAGCGCCCCCACGGGTACAAGCTCAGTACACCTCGTTCCAACACACATACCTGCCCGTAAACACAACCATATAAACACATAGTTTTCTATATTAATCCAAACACACATACACTACACACACATACACTGCATACGGGCAGGTCACCAACACGCACACTCATTTCTTGTTTGACAGCGTGGGGAATTAGTAGCAGTCTGGGATCCTTGGGCTCGCCTGCTGGAGGGTACAGCGGATAAAACTGGGTTCCGGGGTGTGCACTCCCAGGCTGCAAGGTAGTACAGGGGCCCGGGTCGGTCTAGCCAACATGACCTGGCTGCCCTATCAACTTGCGAAAATCTCGCTTATGCCGTAATGCCAGGTGGCGCCTGGACCGGGAACCTTGCGGTATAATGCGGGGGGCTCCGTCGAGGCCACCAGAGTCGGGTTCACAGGAATCCTTTGGCTATTGCTGGTTCCTCAATCTGTCAAACACCAAAAGGAATAAACACCACACACTTTATATACACACGCATCAACACTACACTCTCTTTAATATTTACAAAAATGGAAGTCGATACAGGAAACAACGATTCAAAAGTGCCCCTTGCTACGCAACCGGAGCTTCCCGGCTCCACACCTCCAACTAACCCTTCAACCATACTTTTAACCTATCCCAATCCCTCTAACCTCCAGCTGTCCCTTTTGGCGGATGATCCACCTAATCCTGTGAATCCCCAACCAAGTTTTAGTGGTGACAACCCCAATGATGTCACCAATAATATTCCTTCGAGTAAAAGGAAAAAAGGCGAATCATCGCCAGTAATTGAGAACGTGGAGCCAAACCGAATGAAAGTAGCTATTAGTTACTCAAAAGTAAATTATCTCGTAGTGGAAAGAGAAGATGGTAGAGATTTTTCTAATGTAAGTCCCTTCATTATAGCCCGCACTCTGAAGAACTTAGTAGGTGAAGTAAAGAACGTCAGGAAGATAAAGGAAGGTCTGTTAGTTGAATTAACTGATAAAGAACAGACGATGCGTTTGTATAAAGTAAATATGTTCGATACCTTTAAGGTTAAAGTTTATGCCCATCGAACTCTAAATTTCGTTAAAGGGATCATAACTTGTAAAGACCTTAATAACTGTTCTGTTGAGGAAATAAAAAATGAGTTAAAGTCTCAAAAAGTAGTAGATGTTAAGCAACTCACAGTTAGACGACAGGGCGAGGTTCAAAATACGGCATCGTATCTTCTCACCTTTATGGGCACTCGTCTGCCCGAGAAAATTAAAGTGGCGTTTTATTCGTTACCTGTTCGAGCTTACATCCCCGCTCCTCTTAGATGTTTCCGTTGCCAAAGGTTCGGGCACACAGCCATGAATTGCAGAAGAGACCCAGTGTGTGTATGCGGCAAGCCAGAGCATCAGGGAACACCTTGTGAAATTCCCTTAAAATGTTTAAATTGTGAAGGTGAACACTCGGCCAGATCTTTTAACTGCCCTATATACAAGCAAGAGGTAGCAATCCAAAGAATAAAAACTTTGAAGCGCTTGAGCTATCCTGAAGCAAAGCAGGAATACTTAAAAATGTCTCCTCCGACTCAACAAGTCTCGTACGCGAAAATAGTGCAACAACAACAACAGCCTTTAGGCTCAGCGTTGTTGCCAGAAATAAAAAAGATGATTGTAGAGGCAGTCAAAACCTCAATGGAAAATTATAAGATTATTCAGCATAAACCACCTACAATCATACCTTTCACACCCCTACCCTCATCCCAAAACATTCAACCTCTTATCATATCCAGAGAAGCAACCCAGATGTCCCAAACCACAACGGGCTCTGAAAATCTTCAACCACCTATTCAAACAACTCCTCTCCCCATCTTTTCAACACCTACACAAAACAGAACTCTATTCCAGGATCTAACGTCGGATTCTGAACCTTCGTCTATAAGACTCGTCCCGCCAAAGACGAAAAAGAAAGGATGGCCTAAAGGCAAGTCGAGAGGCCCAAGAAAGTCCAAATCGTAGTATTCTACGTATAAATATTCGTTATACTCTTTTCTTCTTCCTCCTACTGGTAATTAAATAATTTTTCATTCCTTGTCACAATGATCTTTAATATGCACGTAATTATATATTTACAAATTCATTCCTTCACTTCATGAATAAAGACAACAACCACCTTATACAGGTAAATTGTAACGGTCTTATATACCACTATCCAGAAATCAAAAAGATCATTGTTGATAAAAACCCGTTTTGTCTGTGTTTCCAAGAAACTAGGTTGAAACCCAACCAAACTTTTAATCTAAGGGGTTATAAATGTTTTCGTGCTGATAGCATAGGAGGTGATAGAGCGAATGGAGGTGTAGCTGTCTTTGTTAGGAATGATGTATCTACGGAGGAAGTCGTCCTCAATTCTACCGTTCAAATGATATCAATCACAGTGTCTCATCCAGTCAAGATGACTATTTGCAATGTCTATTTGCCAAATGGACCAAGGAACAGAGTAGTCATGCAAAACATAGTCGACCAGCTGCCCACTCCATTTATCCTATTGGGAGATTTCAACTCTCATAATCAAATGTGGGGGTCAGAAACTACGGATTTGAACGGTAGAATTATGGAAGATATCATTTCTGATAACGATCTATTTCTTTTAAACACAGGACAGCCTACTTATATTAACTCCGGATCTAACTCTTTTTCCAATCTGGATCTATCGATTTGCTCTCCACCTCTATCCACGAACATAGAATGGAACACGATGGAAGGAGAAATCTTCTCGGATCATATTCCGATATGCATGTCTTTCCCTCATTATGCTAACACCTTGTCACTCCCACCACGGTGGATGACAAAAAAGGCCGACTGGGAGAAGTATACATCGGCTGTACCCGAGGTCCCTCTTACAAATGACATCTCTGAATGCGTTAATAATATAACAACAGCGATTCTAGGAGCAGCCTCAGGTAGTATTCCGAAGTCGTCGGGACGCCTACCAAAAAGAGCAGTACCGTGGTGGAATGATGACATTGCGACTGCAGTTAGAAGGAAGAAGCAGGCATTTAATGACTTTAAAAGAAATCCAACGCCTGAAAAGTGTATAATTTTTAAAAAATTCCACGCCGAAGCAAGGCGGTTAATACAGTGCTCCAAACGTAGGAGCTGGCAAGAGTATGTTTCAACTCTTACTTCTGCTACTCCATCTAGTGAAACCTGGAACAAAATTAGAAAAATTTCTGGCAAACAAGTCAATAATCTACCATCACGGCTTGTCACCAACGATACAGAGACAACAGAACCAGAAATGATGGCTGAAATTATGGCGAAACATTTTGAAAATGTTAGTAGCTCTAATAATTATAGTCCAGAATTTCGACGCGTTATAGCCGATACTGAGTTTTATTTGGACTTCAGTACAAGCCTCTTACAACTATAACCAGGACTTCACTATAGTGGAGTTAGAACGTGCTCTTAGATCTTGCAAAGAATCAGCTCCCGGTCCAGATGGAATATCCTATTCCATGTTAAGACATCTCCCTTTATCTGGCAAGAACTCTCTATTACAACTATACAACAAGATATGGCATTCTGGTGAATATCCACAAAACTGGAAAACCGCGGTAGTAGTTCCCATTCTGAAACCCGGAAAAAACCCAGAATATCCCACGAGTTATAGACCCATTTCTCTTACCTGTTGTATGGGTAAACTGTTAGAAAAAATGATCAATTACCGTTTGATGTGGCATATTGAATCGAATAATCTGTTATCTCCGTATCAACACGGGTTTAGGCGTAACAGATCCACAACGGATAACCTCGTAGCCTTGGAGAACGCCATACAAAATAGTTTTGCCTTACGCCAACACACAGTCGCGGTGTTCTTTGACATTGAAAAGGCGTATGATATGACCTGGCGCCACAATATTGTGAAAACCCTGCATGATTGGGGGATCAGGGGGAGAATGGGTCTAATAATAGAGAGTTTCTTGTCAGATCGTAGAATACGTGTTAGAATGGGTAGTACATCATCAACTTCTGTCTCCATAGAGAATGGAATTCCGCAAGGATCGACTTTAAGTGTAACTCTGTTTATTATCGCCGTAAATAAACTTTTAGACGCAATTGGAGATACCGTAGGAAAGGTTTTGTACGTAGATGACTTGTGTATATATACTTCTGCCGCTGCAATGGAAGACTTATCCAGAGACCTGCAAACCGCAATAGACCAAATCTCTGTCGTTGCTAATAACATAGGTTTTAGATTCTCGGCGCAAAAAACCTCTTGCGTACATTTCTGTCGTCTGCGGTCTTGCCAAGGCAATCCTCGCCTTACTCTATACGACTCTCCAATTCAGTTTACAGAATCGGTCCGTTATTTGGGCCTTACATTTGATTCTAAGCTGAATTGGAAAGAACATATCGTCAGTCTACGTGCAAAATGTCAAAAATCCTTAAATATAATGAGAGCTCTGTCAAATATTAACTGGGGAAGTGACAGAGAAATACTGCTTAACATATATCGATCAACAGTACTCTCTAAGCTGGACTACGGATCTCTTATATATGCTTCCGCACGAAAATCAGTTTTAAATATATTAGAACCGATACAGAACATGGGACTCAGGTTAGCAACTGGGGCTTTTCGTACCAGCCCCTCTCGGTCCCTGTGCTGTGAATCGGGATTTTTTCCACTAGAACAGAGACGAACATATCTCCTAACTCAGTATGCTATAAGAACATGGGCACAACCCCACCACCCTAACCACAACGCCTTCTTCTCTGATGAGTTACACACGACCTACTCTTCACGTCGTACTATAACACGACCATCAGGGATTAAGTTTTGGGAACTGTTAAATAAAATAGAAGTAAGTCTGCCTTCTGTGTACGAATTAAGTCCGTGCGAAGAGCCTCCATGGAGTCTTCAAAGACCAACGTGTCACATGGAATGCACGACTTTTAGAAAAGGCGAAATTAATCGCGGCTTTTATATTTCAACATTTACGTCGGTGCTTAATAAATATCCTCAAGGCCTAGCAATCTATACAGATGGATCAAAAACAAATCTGGGAGTGGGATCTGCCATTTATGTTCAGGGAAATTCCTACTCCTGGTCATTACCCAAAGCTTCCAGCATTTACACCGCTGAACTATATGCCATCTGGCAGGCCTTGAGATATTTTGAAATGTCAGCATACACGGAAGTATTAATATGTACAGATTCTAAAAGTTCTGTGGATGGTGTAACCGATAACTTTACCATTGATCCCTTAGTACAGAGCATCATAAATGTTATAAAGTGGCTAGAAAACTTTGGAAGAAAGGTTGCTTTCGTGTGGATACCCAGCCATTTAGGCATTATTGGGAATGAAAAAGCCGACGAGGCAGCCCGTCAGGCTGCAGATAGTGGTACGGCGGATCAGGGTATTCTCATCCGCCATAGTGATGTGTCCTGCTACTTTAAACAACAAATTATTGCTCTATGGCAAAGTGTGTGGTCTGACAACCACTCAAAACTAAAAGTCGTTAAACCGAGAGTGGGAAAGTTGCGATACCCACCGGAGTTAACAAGACGAGAACAGGTGGTAGTCTGCAGGTTAAGAATAGGACACATGCGCCTAACCAATATACATTTACTAGCAGGTAGGCAACCGACAGTCTGTGACACCTGTGGAGGCACACTTGATGTACGTCATGTGCTCATAGACTGCCCACAATATGCGAATCACCGTGCAAACCTCCAACTCTCGCATAATATAACAGAATGCCTAGAGAATAATCTCGAGGCTATTAGAAAACTAATTTTGTTCTTAAAAACAACTAATTTGTATTGCAAGATATAGCTATATCTTGCATTACAAGCTTGTAATGAACCAAATAGAAGAGTCTCCTTTTTACTGTGATATTTTGCCTGTGATACAGAGTCCTGATATTTATTTATTTTATACACATATTTATATTTATTTATTTTCTATTTAATTTTACAATTTTATATATACAAACATTTTATTGTCGTCGTCTCGCAATCCCTACTTTTCCCATTTTTTGATTTTGATCTGAAGTTGTTGTTATTAAATTATTGTACTTACCTGTGTCTCACTCCAAAAACCTTTCCCGAAAAGTACGTCTATATATACATGTATATTTTATTAGAGCATATGTTTATAAATGTCTTTATGTATGAAACAAGAAGAAGAAGGAAACAAGAACACAAAAAACACAAGAGTTTTTAATGTCTGTTCTAATGCGGCTAATAACCATAGACGTTAATGCCGCAAAAAAAAATAATAATAATAATAATAATAATAATAATAATAATAATAATAATAAGAGTTATAATCAATTAATGACTAATGAAGTATTTCCAGAATGGTTGTCAACTGGTATTACCTACCTAATACCAAAATCAGGAGATCCAAAACAAGCAAGAAACTATAGACCGATTACCTGTCTTACAACCATGTTTAAGAATTTTACAGGTATAATTGCAAATAAGATACAGAACTACATTAGCAAGAATAAGTTAATGCCCGAAGAGCAAAAGGGATGTTGTAAAGGGGCAAAGGGATGTGTTGACCAACTGCTAATAACGAAGGCTATATCGGAAGATAGCAGGAAGCGCAGGAAAAACTTGTGCTGTGCGTGGATAGATTATAAGAAGGCGTACGATAGTGTCCCACACAGTTGGATTTTAGAATCCATGAGAATAATAGGCATTCATCCCTCAATAATAAACATGTGCCAACGAATGATGAAATACTGGAACACGCAACTATATTTGAACGCTAGTACCAAAACCATCCAAACATCTAAAGTACAAATCAAAAGAGGAATATTTCAGGGAGATTCTTTATCTCCCATCTTGTTTTGCATTGCACTTATCCCGCTATCCAAAGAACTAAACACCACCGAAACTGGTTACCGATTACACGATGAAGAAAAGGTCATCAACCACTTATTGTATATGGATGACCTTAAACTTATAGCAAAAAATGAAGGTGAACTAAAAAATCAGATAGCACTGGTGAAAAGATTTAGCGATGACATTAGAATGGAGTTTGGGCTCGATAAATGTGCCAAAGTGGTATTTAAAAGAGGTAGGCTTGTCGAATCAGAAAATATTGAAATCGAAGACAATAAAGCAATAGAACAACTAGAGGAAGGTAAAACTTACAAATACTTAGGTATGGAAGAAAGTGATGGTATAGCGCATGAAAAGATGAAAGAAAATATCGCCCGAGAATATAAAGCTCGAATTAGGAAAATATTAAAAACCGAATTGCACGGAAAACACAAATTAACAGCGATAGGTGCGTATGCAGTACCTGTTATCCAGTACAGTTTTGGTATTTTAAATTGGAATATAAGAGAAATTCAACAATTGGACAGGAAGACTAGAAAGTTATTAACAATATATGGCCTACACCATCCTAGGGCGGACATAGATCGACTGTACACTAGCAGAAAAAGGGGCGGAAGAGGACTATTGCAGCTAGAAGGTGCATATAGAGCTGCAATAATTAACCTTGCACAATACCTTGATGCCTCCGATACTAAACCAATAGTAAGCATGATAAAAAGACATGAAAACCACAAACCGGAAGGGAAAACTATAACAAAAATGGCAAGAACATTCAACCAAGATTTCAAGGAAGAACATGTCAATACAGACAACACCATTCTAACACAAAAACAATTAAAAGCAAAAGTTAAAACGAATATTGCTAAAAGAATAGAAGAGAAATGGGTTAATAAAAGAATGCACGGGCAATTTGCGAGGCACATAGACGAGCAGCTAATAGATAAGAATAACACAGTGCTATGGCTAAGCAAAGGAAACCTGAAGGGTGAAACAGAGAGTCTTTTAATAGCAGCACAAGACCAAGCTCTTCGCACAAACTATTATGCGAGAAACATTCTTAAAGAAAATATAGACCCTATGTGCAGACTATGCAAAGAAAAACCAGAGACGATAGACCATGTTATTTCGGCGTGTCGTATATTAGCAGCCAAGGAATATGTTGAGCGGCACGATCGCGTGGGTAGGTTAATACATTATAAGATCTGTAAAGCAATTGGTACAGAAGTAACTGAAAAATGGTATGAACATAAACCGCAACCAGTGACTACCTACAAAGATTTAACTGTTCTGTGGAACCAAGGAGTACAAACAGACAGGGAAGTTAGAGCAAATCGTCCAGACATCATTGTAAAAGATCACGTCAATAGAAAATGCTATTTAATTGAAGTATCAATACCAGCGGATAACAATATAATAAATAAGGAAGCTGAAAAGAAACTTAAATATCGAGACCTTACCATTGAAATCCAAAGGATGTGGCATATGTCGACTCAAGTACTCCCAATAATAATTGGTGCCTTGGGCAGTGTTGGGAAAAATATACAAAAACATATTGAAACGTTGCCGGGAGAACATCGATTAGAAGACCTACAAAGAGAAGCCATGTTAGGGACAGCACATATAATACGTAAGACACTGACATAACTAACTTACCTGCAATAAATACTTACTTCAGAACTAAGAACTAGCTACTTCCATCTGCATTAATCAAGAATTCACAAACTTAGGACATTGGTAATGCCCAGTCTGTGCAGAATTGCAAACCAGTTTAAAGCTGTGACGAAAAAGGAATAATAATAATAATAATAAAAATGACTCCATAATAAAAACACACTCGATAGCTTATGCCGCAGCTATAACAGTAAGTAAGCACGTTGGCGTAAAAATCCCATCAGAAACTCACAAAAAGAAAGAACAACTAAACTGGAAGGTAAGAATAGAGAAGAAAATACAACAACGCCGTAGTATACTGACAAAAATAAGAGATTGGGAAAGAGGAAATACAAGTCAAAAATTAAAGAAGGAAGTTAAAAGGTATCTAGAGACAAACAATGTCAGAACACAGGATCCGGAATTCGAAAGAAAAAAAGCTGTTCTTAAAGATAAATTGCAGCAAGAAATAGAAATGATGGGAAAAAGATTAAGACGATACAATTTAAGCTATAAGAGAAAAGTAGACAACATCAAATTCAACCACAATGAAGGGAATTTCTATAAGCACCTTCAAGAAAGAAACAAGCAACACATTACAGAAACACCAAATGAACAAGAATTAACTGATTTTTGGGAACATATATGGAGCCAAAAAAGTAAACACAACAGGAATAATTTATGGCAAAAAGCAGAAGAAAGAGAAAGCAAACGAGTGCCAGACATGATAACTGCAAGAATTACAAGAGAAGATCTTAATAATGTTATTAGAAGATTAAAGAACTGGAAAGCAGCCGGAATTGATCACCTACATAATTTCTGGTGGAAGAAACTAACAGCAATACATAACAATTTGGTACATCAAATTAATGAAGTGATCTCATGCAGGGATACGCTACCAGAATTCTTAACTAGAGGGGTTACACATATGATACCCAAGTCCGACGAAACCAAAGATCCAAAAAATTACAGGCCTATTACATGTTTGCCAACACTGTATAAAATAATTACGGCACTGGTAGCGAACAAAATCAAAGCTCACCTCAATGAACATAACATAATAGCAGAAGAGCAGAAAGGAAGTAGGGAAAATACACAAGGATGCAAGGAACAGCTAATAATTGATACAATCATTACAGAGAACGCCAGACAAAAGCAAAGAAATATAGCAGTGTCTTGGATTGATTATCAAAAGGCGTTTGATACAGTCCCGCATTCTTGGCTCCTAGAAGTATTGAAAATCTATAAGGTTGATAAAAATATCATACAATTCCTACAAAACTGTATGGAACAATGGCAAACCAAACTGAGGCTACAAAGTAGAAGTGGAATTATTACAACAAAACCTATTCCGATTAAGAGTGGAATCTTCCAAGGAGATAGTCTGAGCCCACTGTGGTTTATTTTAAGTATGAATCCGCTGTCCAATATGTTAAGAAGGACTAAAGTTGGATATCTCTTAAAAGGAAACAACAGTAGCTACACAGTAAGTCACCTATTTTATGTAGATGATTTGAAACTATATGCTGCTTCAGAAAAAGACCTAAATGTACTGATTGCCACTACAAAAAGATTTAGTACAGATATAGGTATGAAATTTGGTTTAGATAAATGCGCCAAGTTGATAGCACACAAAGGTAAGCCGCAAAATTATGACAACATCCAACAAAGTCATGACATAAGGTATTTAAACAAAGATGACTACAAATACCTAGGATATAAACAGGGATTAATAAAAAACGCGAAACAAATTAAGACAACACTTGAAGAGGAATTAAAAAACAGAGTTCAATGTATTCTGAGAACCGAGTTGAATGGGAAGAATACTATGAAAGCAATCAATACCTGGGCAATCCCGCTGATCAGCTACTCCTTTGGCGTCATAAAGTGGTCCACAACTGATTTACAAAAGTTAAATAGAACTATAAGGGTCATGCTAACCAAAAATAGAGCACACCATCCTAAAGCATCTACAGAGAGGCTGTATATTCCTAGAAAGGAAGGGGGAAGAGGATTACTGGATATGCAGACGTTACACGCCACAATAGTTAATAAGTTGAGGTTATATTTTAATGCCAAGAAAAACACCTCTTCATTACATCAAGTGGTTTGCGAAATCGATAACAACTATTCAGCTCTACAATTAATGTCTAATATTGAAATACAACGGCAAACTATAGCCGAAAGAAAAGACGCATGGCTATCAAAACCTCTGCATGGGAAATACCCAAATATGCTTGCATCCGCCGAAGTAGAAAATTCAACATTGTGGCTAACAAAAGGCAACCTCTTTGTAGAAACTGAGGGATTCGTTATCGCAATACAGGACAAAGTAATAAACACCAGAAACTACAAAAAATACATAGAAAAATTAAATATTGAAGACGATACTTGTAGAATGTGTAAAGGATCATCTGAGACTATTGAACACATTATTTCTGGATGTCCACTACTTGCCCCGACTGAATATCTTAAAAGACATAATCTTACCGCTAACATCATACACCAGGAGTTAGCAATAGTATGTGGATTTAAAGAAAATAGAGACCCACACTACAAATATGTTCCCCAACCTGTATACGAAAACGAGAATTACCGTCTTTATTGGGACACTACCATTATCACAGACAGAAATATTGCCAATAATCGACCAGATATAACATTGGTTAATAAAACTACAAAAAATGCATTTTTTATAGATATAGCGCACCCAAATGATCACAACCTTCAAAAAACTGAGAGGGACAAAATAAATAAGTACTATGAGCTAAGCGAAGAATATAAAGCTATTCATAGATTAAAAAAGGTTTATATCTTACCTATTGTAATATCCGCGACTGGCCTAATAACAGCAAACCTCAATAAATATCTGGAGCATGTGAACCTGAAACCAAACGTATTAATTAGTCAAATGCAAAAATCTGTTATACTAGAGACGTGTAGAATTGTAAGGAAAATATTAAATTTACCATAAGAAAACCAAAAATAGAAAGCGCTGTTTCACCGTACTCGAAGCTACAAGTCTGATGATTGGTATACTTACCCCATCAAGACTGGATACCCAGTAAACATGAACTGGAGCGAAAATAAAATAATAATAATAATAATAATAATAATAATAATAATAATAATAATAATAATAATAATAATAATAATAATAATAATAATAATAACACCATCACTGGCCACGCAAAAAATAAGAAGAAATCACTGTACACGGCCTACATAGACTACGCCAAAGCTTTTGACAGTGTCCCTCATACTTGGCTAATTGAAGTACTGAAAGTATACAAAATCGATGAAGTCGTTAGAAAGTTTTTGGCACACATAATCACTAAATGGAACACCTCCATCACTCTACATAGAAAAGGAAACCTGCCGTTACGAACTAATAATATCCCAATTCAAAATGGAATTTTCCAGGGAGACGCCCTTAGCGCTCTTTGGTTCTGCTTAGCCATCAACCCCCTATCAAACCTACTAAAAAGGTCGAGGAAAGGCTATAAAATACAGTATCGAGACAATGATGAGGAGAAAGAGCTAACCATTAGTCATCTGTCGTATATGGACGATATTAAACTGTATGCAGGAAACAAAAATGAGCTAGACCACCTTCTAAAACTAACAAAAACATTCAGTACAGATATTAGAATGGAATTCGGAATAGAAAAATGTAAAACTCATGCCATGGAAAAGGGAAGATGGAAGGAAGATGCTGGTTTCAATATAAACAATGATGGAAACGCAGAGACAATACAAGGAATGGAAGCAGATGAAGTATACAAATACCTAGGATACAAGCAAGCCAGAGGTATAGATCACGCAGCTACTAAATCAGAACTAATTAGTAAATTACAGCAGCGACTACAGAGGGTGATGAAAACCCAACTATCAGCCAGAAACAAATTCAAAGCAATCAATACATATGCAGCACCTATAATAACATATAGTCTAGACATTATCAAATGGACGAGTACAGAGCTACAAAATCTAAACCGATCAATTAGAACTATGGCTACGAAACATCGATTACACCATCCGAAAAGCTCTGTAGAACGCTTCCACTTACCTCGTAAAAAAGGAGGTCGAGGAGCAGTAGACATAGCTCTACTACACGAAACACAAGTACACAATTTGCGAGATTATTTCCACAAACAAGCTGAACACAGCAACCTACACCGTGCCGTATGCAACATAGACGAGTATACTCCACTAACACTCAAGAAACGAGATACTCAAGACGAATCCATGACAATTGGCATAGAAGAAAAGGTGAACAACTGGATGAGAAAAGAACTACATGGACGGTACCCAGCCATACTAAATCAAGAGCACATCGACTACAACGCAACATGCAAGTGGCTGATAACAGGAAACATCTTCGGAGAAACAGAGGGATTCATGGTCGCCATTCAAGATCACGTAGTAGCCACCAGAAATCACAGAAAATATATTTTAAAAGACCCTGAAGCCGGAAATGATAGCTGTCGAATGTGTGGAGGACAAAACGAAACAATAGAACATATCATCGGAGGCTGTCCCACACTGGCACCCAACGCATATACCACACGGCATAACCAAGTGGCAGGTATTATCCATCAGCAGATCTTGATCAATATAGGCGCAATGGAACAACATACCCCATACTACCAATACCAACCGAAATCTGTTACAGAAACGGAAGAATACTTAGTATATTGGAACAGAACCATCATAACAGATAGACCTGTTGAGCATAACAGACCAGATTTGGTAATACGTAATAAGCTCACAAAACGCACCAAGCTAATAGACATCAGCATACCACTAGCAACCAATATACAAAGCAAACACGCCGAAAAGCTCCAAAAATACTCATTACTTGCTCAGGAGATAAAAGAAATCTGGGAACAAGATAGGGTCGAAATAATACCAATAATCATCGGCGCAACAGGAGAGATCCCAAGAAACCTAAAAGACAGCTTACAAAAATTAGACATTCAGGAATCTATTAATATCCTCTTACAGAAAATTGTTATATTGAACACCTGTACCATCGTAAGAAAAGTTATAGGATAGAATATCGTAACCATCCAACTAGCCACTTAGACGCGTATATACTACTAACAATAAAACCCACTATACTCTTGCGGCAACGCCGAGGTAGTGTGAGGCTGGAAACCCTTGATAACATCCGAGCCTAGCCCCGATAACATCTGGGCAGGTGAAATAGGTTCCAGCAAAACCGCTGAGAACGTGCGAGAAAAATCGGATAATAATAATAATAATAATAATGCTTTATTGCCCAACAGTAACACCCATTTATAGGACAAAAAAAATTACAAATTCAGAAACAAATACAAATACGTACATGTTACATTTGTGTATTTAACTAAAACTATAACTTAAATAACTAGAAGAAAATAAATAGACATATTACAAAGAGTCAATAGCCACGTTAATGATTTCTCTCTTGCTGTTATAAAATAAATCACATTGATAAGCGATTTTATTAAATGATTTAAACATTACATGAACTGGTGATTTTATAAGTACATTTGTATTCGCTCGAGAACAAAAGAATGTTATTTCAGATCTAGGTTGTAACCTAGGGATATAAAACTGCATTTTATGCAAAAGTTCAGGACAGTCCACAATGTTATTACATATATTATACAAGAAGGCAATTGCCATGCACATTCTTCGCTTTTCAAGGCTATGAAATCCTGTGATTACTAATAAGCTGTCATAAGGAGTCCCTCTTTCTGGATACGTACCATATGTTTTATAGCATAAATATTTCAAAAATTTCCTCTGGACACGTTCTATAGCTAGAGTCTGATTAGTATAGTGAGGATGCCAAATTAAGGATCCGTATTCTAATTTAGATCTCACATAGGAGCAGTATAACTGTTGTAGAGCTTTCCCTGAAGTAAAATTATGACAGTTTCTCATTATGAATCCGTATGATTTCAAGCTTTCAGATATTTTACGAGATATATGAGTTTCAAAATTAAGTTTATCATCATAGATGATGCCTAGATCGTTAATGTTGTCACACCGACTAAGTAAAATTCCATCGACGTTATACTGAAAAGCGATAATTGACATCTTCCTTGTGAAGGACACTATTTTACACTTTGTAATATTTAGGTTGATATTATTACCACTACACCAGTCTTTAATTTTTGATAAGTCATCTTGAAGCAGAAGACAATCGTTGATGGAGTCAACTTTGCAGTAGATCTTCAGGTCATCCGCGTAGCATAGGTTGTTGTTATTAATTATTTCACTAAGGTCATTTATAAACAACATAAAAGGGGTCCCAAATTTGAACCTTCAGGAACACCCGAGGAAGCAATGTACGCTTTCGAGGAAGCTCCATTGTATGATACCACTTGCTGACGATTTTTTAAGTAGGATCCAAAGAAATTAATCAGAGATTCGGAAAAACCAAATTTAAACATTTTTCCTAGTAATATATCATGATCTACATGATCAAAGGCCTTGGAAAAATCCAAGTAGATAACATCCGCTTGTCCTCGTTTATCAATAACTTCGGATATGAACTGAGTTATAATGGCCAGGTTGGAAAGTGTGGAACGACCAGGTATAAAACCATGTTGTTGTATCGACATCTGATTCCTTATCTGTGAATAGACACGATCATAGAGTACTATTTCAAATAGCTATGCAAAGTTTGAAATAATTGAGATAGGACGATAGTTACGCACATCAGCAGGATTACCATTTTTAAAAACAGGACAGACCTTTGCATATTTCCATTTCCCCGGGCAAGTTGATGTTTTCAGGCATAAATTATATATGATATGATAATAATAGGTAAAAGTAGTAGTCATTGACAAAAAAAGAATCAGAAGTAGTAAAACTATTTGTAAGCACTCAAGTATCAATGTTGAAGTTAAAAAATGATCTATTTACAAAAATTGAGCTCAAACGCCACCGGTAATCTGTGTGCATACACTCCGTCGTGCAATACTACCTCGCTTCATTCGTAGGTGCACGCGTAATCAAATAATTACAATTAACTTATGTGTCCAAGAGTGTTTTACGTGGAGCACCTGTCGTTAGACTTAATCTCCACGTTCCTTCCAAGAGGAAGTAATTGAGATACGTTCAATCAGTGCGCATATGCTTAGCATATGCTCCCAGTTAATCACTGGTCGGAGCGATGTTGCCTATCGACCCTCCACTAATTCTCCAGGTTAGTGCCGGAGCGATTAACTTAATATGTGCTCACCCGCTGGTACCCTCCCGTCCTCTTTCATACGGGGTCCCTCCCAGTTATAGGCCTGGGTGCTCTTGACAGAGCTTCGTTTCGAGGCTACTTCATACGGCCCATCAAAGTAGCAAACATATGTGTCCGTAAAAGCTAGTGAACTTCGAGAATCACTAAATAGATTTTAATGCCCATTAATCACCATTTGATAGATTGTTTCGTAGGGAACGTTTTTATGTATGTCGATTTTACAAAGGGTCGTTTGAGAGTCAAGTAATGAGTAAAGTGTGAAAAAAATAGTCAGGAAAATTGACTCAAACATAGACAAAACGGCTTATGTTTATAAAATACGTGCGTAACAGATAAAGCCAAACTGTAATCGAACAAATTATAGGTCTAAAAAGGTCTACAAAAAGTCAATTGTTTCAAAAATTTTTAAATGTAAAAATAATCCGATTTTTTGTTGTGCTAAACGAGATGCATCTTCTAACAGTAATGAATCTAAGCCCCATAATTAAACTAACATTATTAACGCGACAAAATGAATCGCCCAATTTAACGTTCAAAGTCCAGACACAATGTGAAGTAGGTAATTTCAACTAAAAACACGAGTAAAACTCGATACAACCAAAAGTCTCGCTCTCAACTACATTAGTGTACCCTGCATACTGTCACTAATTATGCAAGCAAAACTCGTCCAATAATGATTTACTTTACTGACGGTGTCGGAGTTCTTCACTGCCTATTTCAGAGTTCTTTATTGCCAATTTCAGATAAAAGTATACTAAATCTGTATTATTTTTACTTATTAGAGTTGGTTTTGACAGGGACAGTTTTTTTTATAATATAATATGTTGACCCCCCTTGGATTGATCATATTCGTTAATTTATTTTAATTTGTAACAAATATTGTAACAAAAATACGTTTATTAGAAAACGTTTATAAAATACGTTTATTGTATTATACGTAATATATTCAATGTATTCATCCAGGGTATCTAGTTTTCTCTGCGCGGAGTATGGGTTCCTTTGATTTCGTCAATATAAATGTCCAATACTGGCCCTTCTTGCGTAATAGCGTGATAATATATAGGGCTTTGTTAGTTCTGAAGACATAAGCTACCGATAAAATATTAAAAATTGATCCAATGATTATTAAATTTATCCTGACGCACATACATATTGTCATGATATTTGATCATGCAAGATAGGGAATTAACTTGTATTATAATGTTAGCCAGTTTTATACAATTTAAATATTAAACGTTAAACACTTTCAAAATGAAAATTTTTGGCAATATTTTCCTTAAATAAAAATAATTCTAGAGAATTAAAACAAACATGCAGACTAGAATAGTTTAAATAGATAAAGGTTAAGTGGGAATCTTATTTTTCCATACAAATACACAATGTTCTTGTTAATTTGAAGAATTGGGTGTCATTAATGCATTTTCTCAACTTGTTAAGGTTTTATTTTCAATGTAAGATTTTACCTAGAACAGTCAAAGTGTATTGTACTAGGGTTGTGTGCAAGTTTTAGCAACTTACCTTGCCGAATTATAGTTAAAATTGTATTTTTCTATTAACGAGATTTTTTCATTTTGCATAGTTCATATATTGTATAAAAACATATAATTAGCTTGCGCCTTTAAAACGTTCAGTAAAATATTGTGAATGGACTTGAAATCCAATGTTGCTGGTATCTAAAAATATTCAAACAATATTAGAAAAGATGTATTTTACAATTTTGTGTAGGAAAATTGTAAAATGGTGTTTTTGGATAATTAAGCCAATAAATAGTTTTAAGTAAATTGTGGTTCATCGACATTGTATTGTAAGGTTAATTTTGTATGTTCATGTAAGTGTTGTATACCATTAGAATCGCAATTTTAAATTCTACCAAACTGTTTAATTATTTTATGCATTATTGAAAATGTTTTTATAATAATCTGGTTATGTTAAAAATGATATGTCAGGGTTCATTTGTTTTCATGAAGTTTAGCATAGTAGTCTTTTGTTTTGGTCAAAACGTATAAAAGGACAGCCATTTCTTAACAAACTCTCTTACAAAGAGTGCACACCTGTTGTACAGCATACAGAAATTTAAGGTTATTTAAAAATGTAAACAAATTAAATGTCAAATATTTGAGGTTAGAGTTATTTTTGAGAAACGTCAAAGTGTTTTAATTTAAAAAGTATATAATATAATAATAATATATAATATAATAATAATAATTATTACAACCCATAACCTAAACCAAGGCCCCAGAAGCTATAAGCTTGTGCGGGAGGGAGGGGGCGATTATTATTATTATGTAGGCCCAATGTGCGGCTGCAGCCGACTTATAGATGGAACAGCGCAAATCCCACATTTGTGTTACAGCTAAGGGAAACTGCAGAAAAACTTAACCAGACCTGCCAGCGCCGGGAGTCGAACCCGGGCCGCTTGGGTGAAAGTCCGACACGCCAGACATTACACTACCAAGGCTGTTTGATGTAGACATCGTGTAACCACGCGAAGCAGAAGGAAGTTAGAAGTGACCTGAAGATGGCAAGTGTGATCTTGCCGAAACGTCGTCAACCATTGTCTGGTTCCTCTAGGAGCCGAATAGTGAATACGCGGAGTGAAACCCGGAAAAGTGGTAAAGTATCATATAATATCCGCGGAAACTTAAAATGTAACATATATATATATATATATATATATATATATATATATATATATATATATATATATATATATATATATATATATATATTTGTCCAACCGCTTATACACACCCGTTTCGCTATATTCTACCGACTTGTCGGACCATTTTCGACGCTCTCAGACCCGGGCTTGGGTCTGGCAACGTTCTCCTATGTTTTCGAGGTCTACAGGATAAGGTTTATCTAAAACTGCAATAAAAAAATATACAATTTGGGTTTGGTAAAGTAGGGTCTGTAAAAAGTTTTATACAACCGTAGTTCATCACAATGAACTATAGGGGGCGTCGCGCCTTTCTCAAGTGTATATCGTATATTTTTATACAAGACGCTATCAAACCCGCTATGTTCTACAGACTTCCTAAGCCCTGGATCTGGCAACATTGCCATGACGCATATGTTAAGCTTTGTTTTATAAACGTTTGGTTATAATAGCTCGCATTTAATATTTGATGGAGAAAAGTGACGTAAGAATTACATCAGATCGTAAGCGAGTTCTTTTCACATTTGTAAATAAATCTCTGGCTTTGAAAAATTGAAGGTTTTAATATTTATTAATAATAATAATATACTTTATTTATAGCATATAACTAGATAAATTCCATATAATACATTATAACTTCTTAAATATTAATGTAATTTATTACATATTTTTTACACTGTTTCTTAAATAATGTTAAAGATGTACAGTTTTTTACATTAGCTGGAAGTGAATTATATTTTTAACTAAACCTTTATGAAACAGATTATTTTGTCCTATATTTGTTGTTACTGTATGAACATAAAATTATTTCTACTTCTAGTATTATGATCATAAACATCTTCTACGAATAGTAATTCATTTAAAATGTGCTCTGGATATACTCGGTTTCTTATGTTAAATATTATTAAATGTTTAAAAAGGAATATATAAAAATCTCTGTCCTATTACATTGAAAGCTAATTTAAGAATCTTTACTGTAATACCATCGACACTACTATTCTTATTAGGTAAATTGTTTATAATTCTTTTTAACTCCAAAAACTCTATTGGTAAAAATTTTTCGAACTTGCATTGATGTACATTAATGTGGCTTAAATCAGTTTCAATTTGGGTTAAATTTGTTAATGTAATAATTTGTTGTATGCTGTTAATAAAGTAAATATTGAATTTTTCTGCAATTTGAATTTCCTTTTTTTCTAACTCATTGTCAAAAATAATACCTTACTTTTTTTTGTCTGTTATGGCCTCCTTTAATTCTTTAACTGTTTTACACATTTCTGTCATCTATTTTTTCTTGATAATAATTTCTCTTGTGGTTCCTGATCAAACTAACAATTCCATTTCTTTGTTGTCTATACCTATTCATATCACTTTCTTCTTGTGTAAAGATTTTTATATAATCTGTCCCTTTCTTCAATTTCCAAGGCTATTTCTGGGGTCCACCAACGCTTACAACTCCATTGACATTTAATGGTTTTTTAACAGTTGGAGCATGCCTGTTTAGTGTGTCCATTATGGTTTTAACTAATGTTTCTGCTAGTTGATTGGTGTTTGTACAGTCCGGATTCCATGGTTGAACCATTAGATCTAATTAAAATTGCATTTCATTGAAGTTGCTCATGTCTCTGTGTTGTATTGTATATTCTTCATATTTTTCTTTCACTTTTGCATTTACAGTTATTATTGAGTGATCGGTTATTTTTGGAACATGGTGTACCTGGGCATCAATGGTTTTTTCGTTAGATACAAGAAGATCTATGAGTGTAGCACTGTCCTTAGTGATTCTTGTAGGTTGGTCGATAATCTGATGTAGTCCATTATTTTTAATTAAAGTTCTCAGCCTATTTTCATAATATGAATCCTTTAATAGGTCAATATTAAAGTCTACGAAAATTAGTAAGGTCTCTGATCTTCTAGCATATACATCAAACAAATTTTCAAGTTTGATTAGAAATTGAGCATCACTGGAGTTTGGAGAGTGATATAAATCTATAAAGTTATATTTGTGTGATTGAAAGCATATATTAATACCTACAATCCATGTGTTCATATCAATGGTATCTTTAAGTAGGACTTTATAACTGAATTCATTTTTTATATAAATGATTAGAGTAAGGTTAACAGGATTTTCGAACAAGTGAGACAACGCAACATAATACGGAAAAGTTAATTTCTGGGGAAAGTGGATGGTTTCCAAATAAGGTGGAAAAGTACATATGTCATTTTCCGTAGTAATCAAACGATAAATTTCAAGAACTTGATTAAACTTTTTAGTATAAAAGTACTGTAATATCTTCTTTGTATGTTTGTTTGAATGATTGTTTGTGGTTAATTAAAGCTTTATTCTTTTACTGTTAAGATGAGAGAATGAATGCTTTAACTATTTAGTTTCTGAATTATTTTCTGATCCCTCGTTTACATTCGTTTCCTTGGATACTACAAAGTATCCAAGGCAACGGTGATCATCACATTTTTTGCTCCCTTGTTTTTTAGTATTTTTCCAGCAGAAAAAGTCTCCATCAGTTTGCTTGAGGACAGGATTGGAAAGAACTAGTGAATGTACGCATAAGATGCGGTTGTGATTGTAAAGCAACTTGATAGATACGTAAAAAACCGCGTTTCTTTGGCTGGTTTTACAATTGATTAAAGTTAGTACAGGGCTCTTAATGTTAATGTTCGTTACAATGATAAGAACTTAACCTATAGAAATGAGCTAATAAGAATAACGTGAGAATCGAATGAGATAATTGAAAACGGTTAAAATTAAGACAGCAGGTTCTAGATTTTAGGGCTCGTTGCAAAATGTAAATAACTAAAAACTACAAAACTTAACCTAAGAGGAACGTATGAGGATTCTGTTGGACTTGTAGGTTGCTGGTTGGATCATAATCGTATATGCAACATAAAAGGAAAATAGTAAATGTATGTACACAAATATGTCTAACAGGTAACAAAAAGTAATTGCGAACGTTCTATACATAAACGGCACAAAAAAAGATAAGAAGGATTTGTAATGGGCTGCATCCGAGTTTATCTGCTATGTATTCCCTGTGTTCCCGATCACACGAAATAACGAATTTTTGGTACGACCGTTTATTGAAGTTCACAACAACCGATTTGTAATTATACGTTTTGCGACACACTGTTGTGTGGATTTCTTGTAGGGTTCTGAAACTTTTTCTGGAATAAATAGGTTTAGCTCAGGTTTGAATCGACAATCTATGCCAACGAAATGGCATAATTCTTGTTGCATTCTAAGGATTGGAAAGTTATGAATAGCTTCTCCTTTTGAAATTTGCGGCGTAACTCCATCACTGTTCACTGTGTGGTCGAGACAAGTTAGTTCTTTGGCTTCAAAGATTGTTTTTTTTTATTTGATAGTAAACCGTAATGATATAGGCGTTGAAATACTTTCTTTAAATGCTGTAGATAATCTGCTTTGATGGCAGAAAAATCTAGAACAGAAAAAAACTTTATACAACCGTGACTTCAGATAGATTATGACTTCAGCGATGGAACTGCTCCATGTACTGGTAGTGGTGGTGCTGAGAGAGTATTGATCCTCTAATGGAATTGTGCTAATTGATTTCCCGACATCTGCTTCATAAATAGGATCCTGGTATCTTGAATGGTATGCTTGCAAGAGTAAGTTTCTTGACAGATTGTTGCGTGTTCAATTAAAGTCGGCGGTCACCACATGTAATATCTTCTGTGTTTGTTTGTTTGAAAGACTGTTTGTGGTTAATAAATGCTTTATTCTTTTACTGTTAAGATGAGAGAATGAATGCTTGAACTATTTGGTTTCTGAATTATTTTCTGACTCCTTGTTTATATTCGTTGCATTGGATACTACACTCACACATATATATTTATCACTGGATCACAGTACTCATTCATACGTATCGTCGTCGTTAATGCATACTAGCGGAATTATTTTCTAGCAATTTTCCAGGAGCGCGGTTTAAATGCTTATAAAAACTTTGTTACAGATGGCATGATGAATTCTTTGAAATCGCAACTAGCAACATAGCTGGTTACAACATTTCAAAGAATTAAGTTCATATGCATTAACGGCGACGATATGTACTATATACCATCAATAAATAACAACGTCGTAGACCATTCAGGGTAAAAATCGTGAGGTGTTCTTTATCAAAAATTAAAATGGGCGAACTAAGTTGAGCATCATTTGTGACTTTTTTGCTAAAACGCTGAAGGAAAACTTTCTCGTCTGTAATTTGTAAGATTACTTAATGGAACTTTTAATGGAAACAGGGCACTCAAAAGGTTCGGAAGGGCAGTGTATGTTGCAACCCCCAATTGAATTTCATGAACATTGGTATGGGGTAGATGCAGTAGCAGCACTTCACTATAGCAACAAGAAACGGCCACCTCATAGAACAAAAGATAAACGGAATAAATTCCGTGGGACGTTCTTTAACAAAAATGAAACTGGGTGGACTAATATGATTTGCGCCTGGTATATTTAGAACTACATATATTTCAAATGTAATCAAAAAACTCTCTGGTGTACAATTCGTCACTAAGAATATAATACTTATTCCAATTCAAAAATAGCTATTTCAGAATACAATAAAAATTGATCTTTAACTTAGTACAAGTGCAATATAACGGAATTGAGCAAGGTTTGAAAAAACTTCTTCTTTTCTTCGTTACCTTTCGACGTAGCTGTTAAAGGCACTTAACCACCATATAGTGTATACTGTTTTGTACTTTCAAATTCATTAAACAGAAAGTAGGGATCGAACATTCCATAATTTTCTTGTAACTGTACAAACGCACAGTAAAAATAGAAACTGCTATTTTTTTAATCTAGGTTAAACTAATCAAATGTAGTGTATTTTGGTCAGCTAAACTTGAAAATGACTTTATGCTTGATTTGTTCATGTTTACGAGTAGATAATATCCTGAACTTTGTAAAATACCAATATTAAACCACGCCCCCAGATGGATTTTGTCGTTTTATTTTCAAAAACTGTTAGGTTTATGGACTGGTTGTTAAGTGGGTTAGATAGAATAAAGCTTATTTAATTGGCGCATGAATATATATCATACAGGATATTTCACTTAAGATTCGTATCCTCTGAATAGGTGGTAGTACACATAAAATGCAACAAAAAAGCTGAAAATCATTAGTGTCTATCTTTCATAATAACCGAAAAAAGAATGGTTTTTGAAAAGTGGGTAGCAGGTCACTGGTCTAAGAATCACACTTGGAGCTGGATGTGCCTATCTGATACATTGACGCAGCTGCTGCTAGGTGATGTCGCAGTTTGTTTTGACTATAATTTCCAGCAGTTCCCAAAAGTTGACATTTTTAGCAAATTTTTGTCGATTTGCGTAAAAACAAAAAGAGTTTTTTGTTCCTATTGATGAATACTATCACACATGAAATTTATACGAAAGTTGAGTAAAACACCCTGTATGTAGACCAACAATTTCTACCAATACATTTGACGGAGCAACTTTAAAACATAACTTATTGCGATCTTGTATTCGTCATCAAGTACTTAGCTAAGAAAAAAAATGTTGAGTTCGCAGTGCAACCTTAGCATCACTTCTGCAAAATTCATGAAGCGATGTTGTTGTTATTGTTGGTTGTAGTATTATGATAATTTTGCAGTAAAAAGAATATCTTTAGGAGAATACCCTGTACTGGACAATTATTTTATAGAAACCAAAATGTATAGGGCATTTCACCTTGTTTTGAAATCTTTCTTATTTCGTTTGTACGTCATACTGCATGACGTTTTACCTTTATTTTCTTTCTGCATTTTATAGAGCATTATTTGACTTGTCACTATTCGACTTGGGTCAAGTATACCTGTTTTGTGAAGAATTAAATTTTGCATTCAGTGGTGTATTCATTAAACATATCACTAGCACAGAATTCAGTATCTAGCGGTAGCGGGTACGCTACAGCTACCACAAGCACAAAATAACACTAATGTATGTTCTAATAACAACTGTCCTTGAACACAAAATTTTATCTAAATTGCATTTTTGACTTTTTTATTTTGAAGGTCTATAGATTTGTAACATTTCATTTTTGAACATAGATATGTTGTACTTAATGGCCTATTTTGATCAAAGGCATTGACCCTCAGGAATTGGCATCATCTGCTCGAGATATCCTACATGTAAAATGGGTGAAGTCCCATTTAATGTTAAATATGTAGCTACATTTTAAAGCAGGCGTGGAATTAAGTCGTGAACTTAGAATTCCAAAACAAAAACCACTCAAAAAAAAAATTACTCGATACGAATATCAATATAAAGAACGAAGTAAGAAAGATCCAAAATCCCTGAAGTACCCTGTACGTTTTAGGTTCACTAAAAAGATTGATTAGTACAGGGTATACCCCTAAAATGTATCTTGCCAATACGAGAATTACCATATGACTAGCCCCAATAATAATGATAGTATCGCCTCGTAGATTTTGCTGGAGATGCTGAGATAGAAGAAGACTGAACCAGTTTAGTTCGATGCTCAACGAGATTTACATAGCTATTTCATGATGAACATCAAATCACACAAGGTTATGCTCGAAGCTTCTCGTATAATATGTACCGATACAAATTATTTGTCTGTGTGACATATGATCGTTTTTCGATTACACAGAAACAAGACAACATGCACAAAGTTTTCTTAGCTTTTTGGTATGAAAGTTAAATAAAATCCTATTTTACCTAACTGGCTCCATTTTGATAAACCTAATAGTTTCTGAAAAAACAGTAAAAATCATCTGGGGGCATAGCTTACCCTCATCAGTTTCTCTGGTTCACCACTTTTGAGTAGTAACTTTTAAGGGGTTATTTAACATACCACAAAGAAGGCCTATCAAAAATCCAAAGATCTACCTCAATTCCCCTCTATTTTTACTAATTTGACTGAACTGTTACCGTGGCATTAAAATATACATATCTTAGAAATTGTTCATTTGTGCTAAAAACATAACAGTAAAATGTTCAGGAGGTCAAAAGATTTGGTTATAACATTTATTTTTTCAAAACACATATACATGACGTGTCTTCGAAACTTTTAATTGTATTCTTGTAAACAAAAATAATCATGTTAAAATAAATGATTTAAAAACAAATTATTAAAAAACAATTATTAGCATAAACCTTACGTATTTTAGAACAAAAGAGGCTCAATGCTATTTTCTCATGCTAATAATAATTTTCAGAGTGATATCGTTTTACGGAAAACGTTAATTTTGCTGCGTTTAAGGTTATTTATGGAATTTACGAACAAATCAACAAGAATAAAGATCACTTATGTGCTTAGCATCCCGAAATAATTACGTCAATCGTAATTTTATCTCTGATACATTCGGCAACGTTGCTGGGTTCGGTAGGGTAGGTAGACTTGCTTAAAATTATACAAATGGGTCTGTAAACACTGTAATGTGTATCGGGTTCAAGAACGACTGTCAGATATCACCAATATTTTTTTTCATATATTTTTACTCCTCGAGGATCTTAAATATTGCTTATCAGAAATAGATCAATATTATGTAAAATATACACATTTTAAAAATCAAAAAATGCGGGTCTACTAACGACCCTACCATATAGCGGGTCCGACAACGTCGATTAAACCAATATATATATATATATATATATATATATATATATATATATATATATATATATATATATATATATTATATATATATTATATATATATATATATATATATATATATATATATATATATATATATATATATATATATATATATATATATATATTGGTTTAATCGACGTTGTCGGACCCGCTATATGGTGGGGTCGTTAGTAGACCCGCATTTTTTGATTTTTAAAATGTGTATATTTTACATAATATTGATCTATTTCTGATAAGCAATATGTAAGATCCTCGAGGGGTAAAAATATATGAAAAAAAAATATTGGTAATATTTGACAGTCGTTCTTGAACCCGATACATATTACAGTGTTTACAGACCCATTTGTATAATTTTAAGCAAGCCTACCTACCCTACCGAACCCAGCAACGTTGCCGAATGTATCAGAGATAAAATTACGATTGACGTAATGATTTCGGGATGCTAAGCACATAAGTGATCTTTATTTTTGTTGATTTGTTCGTAAATTCCATAAATAACCTTAAACGCAGAAAAATTAACGTTTTCCGTAAAACTCTGATGTAACTCTGAAAATTATTATTAACATGAGAAAATAGCATTGAGCCTCTTTTGTTCTAAAATACATAAGGTTTATGCAAATAATTGTTTTTTAATAATTTGTTTTTAAATCATTTATTTTAACATGATTAGTTTTGTTTACAAGAATACAATCAAAAGTTTCGAAGACACGTCATGTATATGTGTTTTGAAAAAATAAATGTTATAGCCAAATCTTTTGACCTCCTGCATTTTACTGTTATGTTTCTAGCACAAATAAACAGTTTCTAAGATATGTATATTTTAATACCACGGTAACAGTTCAGTCAAATTAGTAAAAATAGAGGGGAATTGAGGTAGATCCTTGGATTTTTGATAGGCCTTCTTTGTGATATGTTAAATAACCCCTTAAAAGTTACTACTCAAAAGTGGTGAACCAGAGAAGCTGATGAGGGTAAGCCATGCCCCCAGATGATTTTTACTGTTTTTTTCAGAAACTATTAGGTTTATCAAAATGGAGCCAGTTAGGTTAAATAGGATTTTATTTAACTTTCATACCAAAAAGCTATGAAAACTTTGTGCATGTTGTCTTGTTTCTGTGTAATCGAAAAACGATCATATGACACACAGACAAATAATTTGTATCGGTACATATTATACGAGAAGCTTCAAGCATAACTTTGTGTGATTTGATGTTCATCATGAAATAGCTATGGAAATCTCGTTGAGCATCGAACGCGATCCTGGTTCAGTCTTCTTCTATCTCAGCATCTTCAGCAAAATCTACGTGGCGATATTATCATTATTATTGGGGCTAGTCATATGGTAATTCTCGTATTGGCAAGATACATTTTAGGGGTATACCCTGTACTAATCAATCTTTTTAGCGAGCCTAAAACGTACAGGCTACTTCAGGGTTTTTGAATCTCTCTTACTTCGTTCTTTATATTCATATTCGTATCGAGTAATTTTTTTCTTGAATGGTTTTTGTTTTGGAATTCTAAGTTCACGACTTAATTCCACACCTGCTTTAAAATGTAGCTAGATATTTAACATTAAATGGGACTTCACCTATTTTACATATAGGATATCTTGAGCAGACGATGCCAATTCCTGAGGGTCAATGCCTTTGATCAAAATAGGCCATAAAGCACAACATATCTATGTTCAAAAATGAAATGTTACAAAGCTATAGACCTTCAAAATAAAAAAGTCAAAAATGCAATTTGGATAAAATTTTGTGTTCAAGGACAGTTGTTATTAGAACATACATTAGTGTTATTTTGTGCTTGTGGTAGCTGTAGCGTACCCGCTACCGCTAGATGCGGAGTTCTGTGGTAGTGATATGTTTAATGTATACTTGACCCAAGTCGAATAGTGACAAGTCAAATAATGCTCTATAAAATTCAGAAAGAAAATAAAGGTAAAACGTCATGCAGTATGACGTACAAACGAAGTAAGAAAGATTTCAAAACAAGGTGAAATGCCCTATACATTTTGGTTTCTATAAAATAATTGTCCAGTACAGGGTATTCTCCTAAAGATATTCTTTTTACTGCAAAATTATCATAATACTACAACCAACAATAACAACAACATCGCTTCATGAATTTTGCAGAAGTGATGCTAAGGTTGCACTGCGAACTCAACATTTTTTTTCTTAGCTAAGTACTTGATGACGAATAGAAGATCGCAATAAGTTATGTTCTAAAGTTGCTCCGGCAAATGTATTGGTACAAATTGTTGGTCTACATACAGGGTGTTTTACTCAACTTTCGTATAAATTGCATGTGTGATAGTATTCATCAATAGGAACAAAAAACTCTTTTTGTTTTTACGCAAATCGACAAAAATTTGCTAAAAATGTCAACTTTTGGGAACTGCTGGAAATTATAGTCAAAACAAACTGCGACATCACCTAGCAGCAGCTGCGTCAATGTATGAGATAGGCACATCCAGCTCCAAGTGTGATTCTTAGACCAGTGACCTGCTACCCACTTTTCAAAAACCATTCTTTTTTCGGTTATTATGAAAGATAAACATTAATGATTTTCAGCTTTTTTGTTGCATTTTATGTGTACTACCACCTATTCAGAGGATACGAATCTTCAGTGAAACATCCTGTATGATATATATTCATGCGCCAATTAAATAAGATTTATTTTATCTGACCCACTTAACAACCAGTCCATAAACCTAACAGTTTTTGAAAATAAAACGACAAAATCCATCTGGGGGCGTGGTTTAATATTGATATTTTACAAGGTTCAGGATATTATCTACTCGTAAACATGAACAAATATAGCATAAAGTCATTTTCAAGTTTAGCTGACCAAAATACACTACATTTGATTAGTTTAACCTAGATTAAAAAAATAGCAGTTTCTATTTTTACTGTGCGTTTGTACAGTTACAAGAAAATTATGGAATGTTCGATCCCTACTTCCTGTTTAATGAATTTGAAGGTACAAAACAGTATACACTATATGGTGGTTAAGTGCCTTTAACAGAAACGTCGAAAGGTAACGAAGAAGAGAAGAAGTTTTTTCAAACCTTGCTCAATTCCGTTATATTGCACTTGTACTAAGTTAAAGATCAATTTTTATTGTATTCTGAAATAGCTATTTGTGAATTGGAATATGTATTATATTCTTAGTGACGAATTGTACACCAGAGATTTTCTGATACATTTGAAATATATGTAGTTCTAAATATACCAGGCGCAAATCATATTAGTCCACCCTGTTTCATTTTTGTTAAAGAACATCCCACAGAATGTATTCCGTTTATCTTTTGTTCTATGAGGTGGCCGTTTCTTGTTGCGATAGTGAAGTGCTGCTACTGCATCTACCCCATACCAATGTTCATGAAATTCAATTGGGGGTTGCAACATACACTGCCCCTCCGAACCTTTCGAGTGCCCTGTTTCCATTAAAAGTTCCATTAAGTAATCTTACAAATTACAGACGAGAAAGTTTTCCTTCAGCGTTTTAGCAAAAAAGTCACAAATGATGCTCAACTTAGTTCGCCCATTTTAATTTTTGATAAAGAACACCTCATGATTTTTACCCTAAATGGTCTACGCCGTTGTTATTTATTGGTGGTATATAGTACATATCGTTGCCGTTAATACATATGAACTTAATTCTTTGAAATGTTGTAACTAGCAATGTTGCTAGTTGCGATTTCAAAGAATTCATCATGCCATCTGTAACAAAGTTTCTATAAGCATTTAAACCGCGCTCCTGGAAAATTGCTAAAAAATAGTTCTGCTAGTATGCATTAACGTTGACGCTATGTATGAATGAGTACTGTGATCCATTGATAAATATGTATGTGTGAGTGTAGTATCCAATGCAACGAATATAAACAAGGAGTCAGAAAATAATTCAGAAACCAAATAGTTCAAGCATTCATTCTCTCATCTTAACAGTAAAAGAATAAAGCATTCATTAACCACAAACAGTATTTCAAACAAACAAACACAGAAGATATTACATGTGGTGACCGCCGACTTTAATTAAACACGCAACAATCTGTCAAGAAACTTACCCTTGCATGCATACCATTCAAGATACCAGGATCCTATTTATGAAGCAGATGTCGAGAAATCAATTAGCATAATTCCAGTAGAGGATCAATACTCTCTCAGCACCACCACTACCAGTACATGGAGCAGTTCCATCGCTGAAGTCATAATCTATCTGAAGTCACGGTTGTATAAAGTTTTTTTCTGTTCTAAATTTTTCTGCCATCAAAGTAGACTACTACAGCATTTAAAGAAAGTATTTCAACGCCTATATCATTACGGTTTACTATCAAATTAAAAAAAACAATCTTTGAAGCCAAAGAACTAACTTGTCTCGACCACACAGTGAAGAGTGATGGAGTTACGCCGCAAATTTCAACAGGAGAAGCTATTCATAACTTTCCAATCCTTAGAATGCAACCAGAATTATGCCATTTCGTTGGCATAAATTGTCGATTTAAACCTGAGCTAAACCTATTTATTCCAGAAAAAGTTTCAGAACCCTACAAGAAACCCACACAACAGTGTGTCGCAAAACGTATAATTACAAATCGGTTGTTGTGAACTTCAATAAACGGTCGTACCAAAAATTCGTTACTTCGTGTGATCGGGAATCGTGTGATACAGGAATACATAGCAGATAAACTCGGATGCAGCCCATTACAAATCCTTCTTATCTTTTTTTGTGACGTTTATGTATAGAACGTTCGCAATTACTTTTTGTTACCTTTTAGACATATTCGTGTACATACATTTACTATTTTCCTTTTATGTTGCATATACGATTATGATCCAACCAACAACCTACAACAAATACAAGTCCAACAGAATCCTCATACGTTCCTCTTAGGTTAAGTTTTGTAGTTTTTAGTTATTTACATTTTGCAACGAGCCCTAAAATTAAGAATCTGCTGTCTTAATTTTAACCGTTTTCAATTATCTCATTCAATTCTCATGTTATTCTTATTAGCTCATTTCTATTGGTTAAGTTCTTATCATTGTAACGAACATTAACATTAAGAGCCCTGTACTAACTTTAATTAATTGTAAAACCAGCCAAAGAAAAACGCGGTTTTTACGTATCTATCAAATTGCTGTACAATCACAACCGCATCTTATGCGTATATTCACTAGTTCTTTCCAATCCTGTCCTCAAGCAAACTGATGGAGACTTTTTCTGCTGGAAAAATTCTAAAAAACAAGGGAGCAATAAATGTGATGATCACCGTTGCCTTGGATACTTTGTAGTATCTAAGGAAACGAATGTAAACGAGGGATCAGAAAATAATGCAGAAACCAAATAGTTCAAGCATTCATTCTCTCATCTTAACAGTAAAAGAATAAAGCTTTAATTAATCACAAAGAATCCTGCAAACAAACATACAAAGAAGATATTACAGTACTTTTATACTAAAAAATTTAATCAAGTTCTTGAAATTTATCGTTTGATTACTACGGAAAATGACATATGTACTTTTCCACCTTATTTGGAAACCATTCACTTTCCCCAGAAATTAACTTTTCCGTATTATGTTGCGTTGTCTCACTTGTTCGAAAATCCTGTTAACCTTACTCTAAACATTTATATACAAAATGAATTCAGTTATAAAGTCCTACTTAAAGATACATAATATATGCTTTCAATCATACAAATATAACTTTATAAATTTATACCACTCTCCAAACTCTAGTGATGCTCAATTTCTAATGAAACTTGAAAATTTGTTTGATGTATATGCTAGTAGATCAGAGACCTTACTAATTATCGGAGACTTTAATATTGACCTATTAAAGGATTCATATTATGAAAATAGGCTGAGAACTTTAATTTAAAATAATGGACTACATCAGATTATCGACCAACCTACAAGAATCACTAAGGACAGTGCTGCCCTCATAGATCTTCTTGTATCTAATGAAAAAACCATTGAAGCCCAGGTACACCATATTCCAAAAATAACCGATCACCCAATAACTGTAAATGTAAAAGAGAAAGAAAAATATGAAGAATATACAATACAACACAGGGACATGAGCAACTTCAATGAAATGCAATTTCAATTAGATCTAATGGATCAACCATGGAATCCGGACTGTACAAACACCAATCAACTAGCAGAAACATTAGTTAAAACCATAATGGACACACTAAACAGGCATGCTTTAACTGTTAAAAAAACCATTAAATGTCAATGGAGTTGTAAGCGTTCGTGGACCCCAGAAATAGCCTTGGAAATTGAAGAAAGGGACAGATTATATAAAAGAGCAATCTTTACACAAGAAGAAAGTGATATGAATAGGTATAGACAACAAAGAAATGGAATTGTTAGTTTGATCAGGAACCACAAGAGAAATTATTATCAAGAAAAAATAGATGATATAAAAATAACTCAACAGAAATGTGTAAAACAGTTAAAGAATTAATTAAAGGAGGCCATAACAGACCAAAAAAGGAAGGTATTATTTTTGACAATGAGTTAGAAAAAAAGGAAATTCAAATTGCAGAAAAATTCAATATTTACACTATTAACAGCATAGAACAAATTATTACATTAACAAATTTAACCCAAATTGAAACTGATTTAAGCCACATTAATGTGCATCAATGCAAGTTTGAGAAATTCTTACCAATAGGGTTTTTGGAGTTAAAAAAAAGTATAAATAATTTACCTAATAAGAATAGTAGTGTCGATGATATTACCGTAAAGATTAGCTTTCAATGTAATAGGACAGAGATTTTTGCATCTAATTCAAATGAGTCTAGAAAGTGTATCCTTCCCAGAAACCTTGAAGACATCCCATATTATCCCCATTGAGAAGATAATCACCACTAACAAATGTGAAGAATACAGACCGATCAACATGGTGCCATCTTATGAAAAATTATTAGAGACCGTCGTAAATATCCAGTTTCGTGACTACATTGAAGTGAACAAACTGTTAACACCTTTTCAATCAGGGTTTCGGAAAAATAATTCATGTGAAAGTGCAATACAATCAGTTCTTTTGAAATGGAAAAATGCTATTTACAAGAAGAAGATGATAGGTGTAGTTTTTCTAGACTTTAGACGTGCTTCTGAGACTATTAATAGAGATCTATTATTATTGAAATTAAAAACATATGGGTTTGGCCCAATAGTTATAAAATGGTTTAGTGGATATCTCAAAAACAGATTTCAAAAACTAGATACTTTAATACTACATCTTCACCTAAAAAAACTACCTTTGGCGTTCCACAAGGAACTGTATTAGGCCCTGATTTATTTGTACTATACATAAATGATATTGTTAATGTAATTAACAAATGTAACATTCAATTATTTGCAGATGACACTTTAATATATTTTATAGGAGATGATATTGAAAAAGTAATAAATATCATCAATGATGAATTAGTAAATGTATATAACTGGTTAGGTAAAAATAGTCTTTCTTTAAATGTAAATAAAACAAAATTCATGATAATAAAAAATAAGTTTAACGAAATTGATACATCTAGTCATGTGGGAATACAAATTAATAGTCAAAAAATAGAACAAGTTTATGAGTGGAAGTACTTAGGCGTAATAATAGATTGTCACTTAACATTTTCTAGTCATTCAAACTATGTTATCAGTAAAGTTGCAAAAATAGTAAATTTCATGGGTAGAATAAGCCAAAATCTTAGCAAGTGGTCTAAATTATTACTATATAAAACAATAATACTTCCCCATTTTAATTATTGTGCTAGTATACTTTACCTCCTAAATAATACTGAAATTAACAATCTTCAAAAAAAACAAAATTGTGCGTTAAGAATAATATTAAAATGTAGTAGGTATACTAGCATAAGAGGAATGTTGCAAGTTACATCTTTGTTAAGTGTTAAGGAAAATATATTTTATAATACGATGATAATAATATTTAAAACAAAAAACCGAATATATCCAGAGCACATTTTAAATGAATTTACTATTCGTAGAAGATGTTCATGATCATAATACTAGAAGTAGAAATAATATTTATGTTCATACAGTAACAACAAATATAGGACAAAATAATCTGTTTCATAAAGGTTTAGTTGAATATAATTCACTTCCAGCTAATGTAAAAAACTGTACATCTTTAACATTATCTAAGAAACAGTGTAAAAAATATGTAATAAATTATATTAATATTTAAGAAATTATAATGTATTATATGGAATTTATCTAGTTATATGCTATAAATATAGTATATTATTAATAAATATTAAAACCTTCAATTTTACAAAGCCAGAGAATATTTACAAATGTGAAAAGAACTCGCATACGAGATGATGTAATTCTTACGTCACTTTTCTCCATCAAATATTAAATGCGAGCTATTATAACTAAACGTATATAAAACAAAGCTTAACATATGCGTCATGGCAATGTTGCCAGATCCAGGGCTTAGGAAGTCTGTAGAACATAGCGGGTTTGATAGCGTCTTGTATAAAAATATACGATATACACTTGAGAAAGGCGCGACGCCCCCTATAGTTCATTGTGATGAACTACGGTTGTATAAAACTTTTTACAGACCCTACTTTTCCAAACCCAAATTGTATATTTTTTTATTGCAGTTTTAGGTAAACCTTATCCTGTAGACATCGAAAACATAGGAGAACGTTGCCAGACCCAAGCCCGGGTCTGAGAGCGTCGAAAATGGTCCGACAAGTCGGTAGAATATAGCGAAACGGGTATGTATAAGCGGTTAAACAAATATATATATATATATATATATATATATATATATATATATATATATATATATATATATATATATATATATATATATATATATATATATATATATATATATATATATATATATATATATATATATATATATATTAAGAATTAATAAAATTATTATTAATTCTTAATATATATATATATATATATATATATATATATATATATATATATATATATATATATTAAGAATTAATAAAATTATTATTAATTCTTAATATATATATATATATATATATATATATATATATATATATATATATATATATATATATATATATATATATATATATATATTACACTTCACTACTTTTCCGGGTTTCACTCCGCGTATTCACTATTCGGCTCCTAGAGGAACCAGACAATGGTTGACGACGTTTCGGCAAGATCACACTTGCCATCTTCAGGTCACTTCTAACTTCCTTCTGCTTCGCGTGGTTACACGATGTAGACTGACGTCTTGCTGTAGCGGTTGGTCTTTATATACGGTTACGGTGTTGCGCATGGTTGCGGTCGGCTGGTTTTTGGCGCGGCTGCGTGTCATTGGTCTCGCTTGATCAGGTGGCTTTCTCTCGTTTTCCCTTTTATCGTTCTGCTGTGCTGGTTTTCGCTTCTTGACGGTGATGCTGGTTATAGCTGGTTTCCAAGCTGATGGTAGTCGCTGTGTATCGTCCCTGGTATTAAGATTGTTCGGACGTTTCTCGATCTCAATGGCTTCTCTTATGGTTCGTCGGGTCTTATGTTGTATATTCGCTAAAACTTTTGTATTTTCGAAATCTATGTTATGAGAAGTACCACTTACATGTTGTGCTAGTGAAGACGTTCTCTCATTTTTGTTGACTGCATTTCGGTGTTCTTCTCTTCTTACTTGAATTCTTCTGTTGGTCTGCCCTATGTAGGATTCCCCGCAGTCTTTACAAGGGATCTCGTATACTTCTTGGCTTTCTAGTGGTATTTTTGCTTTTGCGGATGGAAGCATGTTTCCAATCTTCTTGTCGGTGTTGAAGATGGTGTCGATGTTGTGTTTTCTCAGCACTCTACTTATTTTGTCTGTGGTCCCTTTGATGTACGGTAAGTGCGCTTTGGATACCGATGTTTCTTCTTCCTTTGGCTTTGGGTCCCTTGGTGTTAACGCTTTCTTGATATTTCTGGAAGAGAAACCATTTTGTTTTAATGCCAACTTCACCTGTTCTAGTTCTTGATGTTTATTATCGTCATCAGTCAATCGTTGTGATACTGGTTATTAATGTCTTGACTACTGACTGTAGTTGCGCTGGGTGGTGATGTGACTGCGCGTTCAGGTAGCGATTTGTGTGGGTTGATTTTCGGTATACTGTGTATCCCAGGCTGCCGTCTTCCTTCTTGATTATAGATACATCTAGGAAAGGTAGTTGATTGTTCTTTTCCACCTCCATTGTGAATTTGATCTTCTGGTGTATGTTGTTTAGATGCTGTAAGAAGGTCTGCAGCTTCTCTTCTCCATGGGTCCATATAATAAAAGTATCGTCTACATATCTTAGCCATAGTTTAGGTTTGTCACTTGCCGTTTCTATTGCTCGGACTTCTAATTCTTCCAATAGGTTCGCTATTACCGGCGATAAAGGTGATCCCATAGGTGCTCCTTCCACTTGTTTGTACCGTTGATCTTTGTAGATGAAGTAGGTGTTGTTTAGGCAGTGTCTTGTTAACTCGATGATTTCATTTGGGACTTGGTATTTCCGTTGTATCATATCTACTGCTTCTTTTACTGGAACATTCGTGAATAAAGAGGTTACATCAAAGCTTACCAGCAGATCTCCTGGTGCCATTGTTATGTCTTTTATACGCTCGATGAAGTGGCTTGCGTTCTTTACGTAAGATTCGGCTTCTTCGGCATAAGGTTAGGAAATACCGCCGAAATTATACGTCAAGACGTGTCACGTATATACAACATAAGACCCGACGAACCATAAGAGAAGCCATTGAGATCGAGAAACGTCCGAACAATCTTAATACCAGGGACGATACACAGCGACTACCATCAGCTTGGAAACCAGCTATAACCAGCGAAAACCAGCACAGCAGAACGATAAAAGGGAAAACGAGAGAAAGCCACCTGATCAAGCGAGACCAATGACACGCAGCCGCGCCAAAAACCAGCCGACCGCAACCATGCGCAACACCGTAACCGTATATAAAGACCAACCGCTACAGCAAGACGTCAGTCTACATCGTGTAACCACGCGAAGCAGAAGGAAGTTAGAAGTGACCTGAAGATGGCAAGTGTGATCTTGCCGAAACGTCGTCAACCATTGTCTGGTTCCTCTAGGAGCCGAATAGTGAATACGCGGAGTGAAACCCGGAAAAGTAGTGAAGTATCATATAATATCCGCGGAAACTTAAAATGTAACATATATATATATATATATATATATATATATATATATATATATATATATATATTGTAACGAGTGCAACGCATCGTCTGGTCCGGCCGTCAATGGGTCGTGGAACATTCCGGAGCGGCACTCAACCTTCTAGTGTATTCTAGAAATACATGGTATGTTCGGGCGACTTCTGGAACGTTTATAGGAGGGTATAAAGTCGGCTTCGCGGAGAAAAGTAGTAGTCAACAGCGAGTCGTTAACTGTGTTTCACAAAATAAATAGTAACTGTATAGATAAATGTTATATTAGAAATTCATAATCTGTAAATAATAGTTTTAATGGTTTATAATCATAGCGTTAATTTATAGTGTATTTATTAGTGTATAGAAATAAATATTTGTTTGTGAATAGACGATTTAAACAGCACTTGTGTTATTATTTTTAGAAAGAACGTAACAGTGTTGTCAGGTGTGGAGTTTTAAAATAAATAAAATCGCGTAATAATTAAATAAAGTGCTGTGAGAATAAATTTTTAGTGTTAAAATTAATTTCAACAAACAATTAAAATGGTGATGAAACTATTGAAAGATCTCTTAGTAATAGATTTAAAACGGGAATTGGACGAGAGGGACTTGGATAGTAATGGAAAGAAAGAAGTTTTGATAAATCGGCTAAGAGAATGGCTTTTAGAACAGAAGGAAGATCCTGAAAATTACCGCTTCGAAATACCTGGACCCGCAATTGATACTAGTTTGTTGTTAAGTAAAATGCAAGAGAATTCTAGAAGTTTAAAAGAAGAATTACTGCAAAAGTCCGAAGAGAATTCTAGAATTTTAAAAGAAGAATTACTGCAAAAGTCCGAAGAGAATTCTAGAATGTTAAAAGAGGAATTACTGGAAAAGTCCGAAGAGAATTCTAGAAAGTCCGAAGAAAATGTTAGAATGCTTAAACAAGAATTACTTGAAAATACTAAAGCACTGGAAGAAAATGTTAAAATGCTTAAAGAAGATTTACTGGAAAGTTCTAGAAGGCTTAAAGGAGAATTGTTGGAAAATGTCAAAGCGTTGGAAGATAAAGTTTTCGAAGAATTTTTGGAGAATGCCAGTGCGTTAGGACTATTGGAAGGTAGATTGGCGGAACAAGATAGGGTAATAAAGATGGTAGAAGAGAAAATAGCCCAAATGCAATTACCACCAACAACTACGAAAGACGATATGGCCGAAATGCTGGAAGATAGAATGAGGCAACTACGGTTTCCCTCAACTTCTGAGAGGCCGTTTAATGAAGTAAAGAAACAGTTTAAAGAAGAAAAGGGTCCTGTCGTAGGGATAAAAGTAAAACCACCCACGTTCGATGGAAAGATACCTTGGTCCACTTACTACAAACAGTTTGAGGCGGCTTCTGGGGCCAACGAATGGACAGGCAAGGAAAAGGCCGTTTCTTTATCTGTGGCTTTGCGTGGAGACGCGTTAAACGTCCTGCAAACAATCCCAGCAGGACAGGAAAATGATTACCAATTGTTAGTGTCTAGATTGGAAATGAGATATGGAGACGCGCATCTTCAACAAGTGTATCACGCGCAAGTGAAGAATCGTATCCAGAAGAATGGAGAAAGCCTGCAGGAGTTTGAAGCCTATGTTGCGCGGCTTGTCCGATTGGCGTACCCTACGGCACCCGATTCATTTCTGGGACAACTGGCTGTGCAGACCTTCATTGATGGGTTAAGAGACGGGGAAACACAACAATCATTGAGGCTAGCACGACCAAGAACAACTGATGATGCGCTTGCTCACGCCTTAGAATTTGAAGCTGCAAAACAAGCGTCCCGAGGTCACGGGCGTGTTCGGACCGTTGTGGAAGAAGATGAAGGTTCTAAAGATCGCCTAGAAGAATTATTAATGAGAGTTCTTCAGAAGGAAGAGAACCGTAAGAAGAATCATCAAGAAGTTCGAGGGCCTCGTTGTTGGAACTGCGGCGAACAAGGACATGTAGAACGCCGTTGTCCCAAAATAAGAAAAATACAACCGTCGGAAAAGTTAAAAAGGGTTGGCAAGAGGGGGCGAACGTTGACTGCGAGTGAAGATACCCCGGAGATCACGATCCATGCCGTAACATCAAAGAATAGTAACGGCAGTTTGTTTGTAGATGGAAAGATTGCTAACCGAACTGTTCCACTACTTATTGATACGGGGGCGACAAAATCCATCGTACGCCCTGATGTTCTACAATCAAGTATTAAATTGTTACCGACAACTACTCAACTCCGTACAGCAACAGGTGAAGTGATACCAACACGCGGAGTGGTGAAGATGAAGATTGGCATTGGAAGTGAAGAACGTGATCATGAGGTGCTGGTAGCCGATATCACTGATGACTTCATCTTGGGAATGGACCTCCTGAGAAAATTTGGTTTTACGTTGGATTTGAAAGAGGGTGTTTTGAAGGTCGGTAACGAAGAACTTCCTTTGCACCCACGAGAAGATCCGGTTGTAAGGGTTTTGCTGACTGAAGATGTGATATTGCCGGGTCAAAGCGAGATGGTTGTCGAGGCGGGTTTGGATGGAGATCTTCGGGTAGGATGTGTGCGAATGATGGAGCCTGTTTGTGATAAGAAGATCCATAGTGGTATACTGGTGGGAAAAGCGCTGATCAAGGTTGGAAAGAGAGTACCGGTGAGAACTATGAATGTTAATGTGGATCCGGTGACATTGAAGAAGAGTACCCTTGTCGGACAGTGTGTGCCAGTATTCCGAGTAGCCAGGTGTATGGCTGATGTTCCAAAACCAGCGCCCAAAGACCATGGTGGAAAATTAGTGGGCATGGTTACTAGTTCGTGCGAAGACCTTAACAGAACAGAAGTGAAAGAGGTACAGGGTTTGGTTCACCGATACCAAGATATCTTCGCTCTTGACGATAGCCAGAAGGGACGAACAGATATAATAAAACATAAAATCAATACAGGCAACTCTATGCCTGTCCGTCAGCAGCCGAGGCGTCTACCTCTAGCAAGGCGAGCAGAAGCCGAGAAGATTATTATCGATATGGAAGAACAAGGGGTCATCGAGCCATCCAGCAGTCCCTGGGCATCACCGGTGGTCCTGGTCAGTAAGAAGGACGGGTCAACGAGATTTTGTGTGGACTATCGGCAGCTTAATGACGTGACCAAGAAAGACAGCTATCCCTTACCACGCATCGACGACACGTTAGATACCCTGTCTGGTTCACGATGGTTTTCGACTTTGGACTTGAAGAGCGGTTATTGGCAAGTTGAAATGGAACCTGAAGACCGGGAGAAGACCGCGTTCACTATTGGTTCCGGACTATGGCAGTTTACAGTTATGCCTTTCGGTCTATGTAACGCTCCGGCCACCTTTGAGCGTCTAATGGAGACCATCCTGAGAGGGTTGTCGTGGAAGACCTGCCTGGTATACCTAGATGATGTGATTGTAGTCGGAAAATCATTCAACGAACATTTGAACAATCTAGAGCAAGTGTTCCGAAGACAATCTGAAACTGAGTCCGAAAAAGTGCAACATATTCAGAAAGGAAGTGAAATATCTCGGGCACGTCGTATCACAAAATGGAGTGGCAGCCGACCCCGATAAGATTCGTGCAGTTCAAGAGTGGCCAACACCGAAAGATAAACACCAAGTTCGTAGTTTTCTTGGGTTATGTACCTACTACAGGCGTTTCGTTCCTGGGTTTGCCAATATAGCGAAACCTCTGACAAGGTTAACTGAAGATGGGCGCGAGTATGTTTGGAGCGGAGAGTGTGAAACAGCTTTCCAACAGCTGAAGCGTGCCCTGACAACAGCACCAATATTGAGCTATCCACGGACAGAAGGAAAATTCATACTTGACACAGATGCAAGTAATTTGGCCATTGGGGGGGTACTTTCTCAGATACAGGATGGACAAGAAAAGGTCATCGGCTATTTTAGTAAGGTTTTGTCGAAAGCCGAAAGGAATTATTGTGTGACCAGAAAAGAACTATTGGCCGTCGTGAAGTCCGTTGAGCACTTCTACAAATACTTGTACGGACGGAAGTTTTTATTGAGGACGGACCATGCAGCGTTGAAATGGCTTTTACAATTCCGTAATCCTGAAGGCCAGGTCGCAAGGTGGATCGAACGATTACAAGGATACGACTTTGACACCGAACATCGAGCGGGCACTAGTCATCGAAATGCCGATGCTCTTTCAAGAAGACCCTGTCCAACGGATTGCCGTCATTGCTCTCGTTTGGAAGAGAGGGTTTGCCAAGTACTAAGGACTACCATCGTCAACGACAATTGGTTGCCGGAAGAATTTCAACGACAGCAGGAGGCTGATCCCGAACTAAAAATGGTACTGGAATGGAAGCGCGTGGGAGAAAGGCCTGCCTGGGAGGCCGTCAGCCCTTTTAACAGAACGCTCAAAGCATATTGGGCCCAATGGGAGTCCTTGAAGGTGGAAGACGATCTCCTGAAGCGAGTACTGGAGAGTGAAGATGGCACCACCATTAGGTCTCAGTTCGTGGTTCCAAGAAGCCGAGTGGCTACAGTATTGCGACATCTCCATGACGGTGCCTCCGGAGGACACTTCGGTGTGAAAAAGACCTTGGAGAAAGTTAGGGAGCGTTTTTATTGGGTCAACTGTAAAGAAGACGTGAAGGAGTGGTGCCGGAAATGTGAACTATGTGCCACTGGCAACGGACCCTTGGGGAAACGAAGAGCACCTATGAGGCAGTACAATGTGGGTAGTCCTCTGGAGAGAATAGCTATAGACATTGCCGGACCATTTCCCGAAACTGACGATGGGAATAAATACATCTTAGTGGCAATGGACTATTTTACCAAATGGCCAGAAGCATATGCCCTACCAAACCAGGAAGCTGCGACTGTTGCTGACGTACTAGTCAAAGAGTTTTTCAGTCGCTTCGGAGTGCCCATGGAGCTGCATTCGGATCAAGGCCGCAATTTCGAGTCTGTACTCTTTGGAGAAGTCTGTCGATTGTTGGGCATTCGCAAGACTCGGACCACACCGTTACATCCGCAGTCCGATGGAATGGTAGAACGCATGAATCGAACAATGGGCAAATATTTGGCCAAGGTCGTCTCCGATCATCAACGAGACTGGGACCAATACCTGCATCTGTTCCTGATGGCTTATCGTGCATCGGTCCACGAAACAACCGGTCAGTCACCAGCGTCTGTGATGTTTGGACGCGAGTTACGGTTACCGTGTGATCTGGAATTTGGGTCTCCACCTATAGAGCAGGAGGTAGCCGGGAATGATTATGTCATCAACTTAAAGAAGAAGTTGGAGGATATTCACGACCGAACCCGAAATAATAGTCGAATCGCGAGTGACCGGATGAAGGCTACGTACGATGTGAGAGCCCAAGAAGGAGGGTTTCAACCTGGAGAGCTTGTCTGGTTATACAACCCGCAAAGGCGTCGTGGCTATTCTCCAAAGTTACAGCGAAATTGGGAGGGTCCATACCAGGTGAAGAAACGAATAAATGACTTGATTTATCGCATCCAGAAATTGCCAAGAGGGAAACCAAAGGTGGTACACTCCAATCGTCTGGCGCACTATGAGGGAAATAATGACGCAGTTCCGGAAGATGAGGCTGAGGTGGCTATCAATACCGTAAGGCCTGGAGATGATCAGCCAACCTTTAGAGAATTTATGGCTGCGTTTTCTGGAACTAGAAAAGCGCGATTCGGAGTCACGACTGAGATGCAACAAGATCTCTTCCGGGTCCCTGGTAATTATTCCATTGCCCACTGTGTCTCCGCGGATCTCCGTATGTCCAGGGGGATCGCAGTAGTGTTTAGAAATAAATTTGGACGGCTGAATGAACTTCGAGAACAAAATCCCTCTGTTAGTAAATCCTTACGCTTGTCTGATCATGACCGATCCATTTACTACTTGGTAACCAAGCAGTTTTACTACCAGAAACCGAGTTACGCCGACTTGTGGAGGGCACTATGGAATTTGAGGATCGAGTTGCTTACCAGGGGAATTAACAAATTGGCAGTTCCCAAACTCGGCCGTGGGCGGGACCAGCTGGATTGGAGAATCGTTAGAAACATGCTGGAAGTTGTCTTTAGAGGTACTGACGTCAAGATCTTCGTCTGCAGTTTTGACCCACAGCCCGCATTAAGGCCAACGAAGAATGTAGACTGTTATTTCTACCGTAATGGAACGTGTAGTCGAGGTGAAGACTGTCGATATCGTCATGACCCATTTTACAGGAACCAGAGCATAAAACCTGTTCTGGGACAGAACAGACTTGAAGAGGGGGGCAGTGTAACGAGTGCAACGCATCGTCTGGTCCGGCCGTCAATGGGTCGTGGAACATTCCGGAGCGGCAGCGCAATGCACTCAACCTTCTAGTGTATTCTAGAAATACATGGTATGTTCGGGCGACTTCTGGAACGTTTATAGGAGGGTATAAAGTCGGCTTCGCGGAGAAAAGTAGTAGTCAACTGCGAGTCGTTAACTGTGTTTCACAAAATAAATAGTAACTGTATAGATAAATGTTATATTAGAAATTCATAATCTGTAAATAATAGTTTTAATGGTTTATAATCATAGCGTTAATTTATAGTGTATTTATTAGTGTATAGAAATAAATATTTGTTTGTGAATAGACGATTTAAACAGCACTTGTGTTATTATTTTTAGAAAGAACGTAACAATATATATATAAATATATATATATATATATATATATATATATATATATATATATATATATATATATATATATTAAATGCTGTGGATGGTAGTTTCAAAATTTTGGAAAATTTTGGAAATTTTGTGAAAATCTAAAATCTTTGCTAAATACTAACACTTTTGAAATATTTTTATCAACTTTTCCAGTTAAAAATAATTTTAAGTTATTTAATGGAGTGTCATTGATTATACAATCAATGTGTATACTTTTTAATAAGATTAAATAATACATGTTTGTTTATTTATTATCAAATAGCTTACTCACCGATTACTTAAGTGTACGTAACATCCAGTTGTTCGCAAGTTTTTGTTATGATGTAATTCAATTATGTATAATTTCAAATATGTATATCGACGGGTTATATGATTCTTTAAGGTTAGTTAATGTAAATAGATCGTTATTATTGCGTAAAAGTATTGTGTAATTAATCTGTAATAGATGTGTCACTTTTATAAAGAATATTAATCTGCTATTATGTATTATATGAGTGTACAGTTTGTATTAGTTCGTAAGGTGACGTCAAATTGTGTAATATAATTATGTAAATAGTCAATAGTATATAAGCTTAGAAAATAATAATTTGGAACACTTACTGATAGAAAGCGACGGTGTAAAGTCGTGTAAGATAAAAGACACTTACTGTTAAACGACGAAAGAGTAAAGATATTATAGTAAATCAAGCGACAAAGTAAATTCGTGGCTGATAATATTGTAAAAATTTAAATAGTCTAGAATTAAATAGACAAGTTAAGTTAGTTGGAGATTTGAATACAGCGAAGGTGTAATAAGTATAAATTGTAAAAGTGTATATGATTATAAAGAACCACCTTTAAGATAAATTACTTGCTAAAGTTAAGCAAGATAATAAATCAACGTTAAAACCATAAACGGGTGTTTTATTTAATTAAACACAAAAACAACTACAAGTTCTTCGAAAAAGGGAAATTTAACCCGCAGTTAATAAACAAAAGTGAGTTCCAAAGTCAAGTGTGTGGATGATATTATATGGAAAATCCATGCAAAAGGAAGAAAGTCAACCCTGAATTGGAAACCAGCCCTGGGTCAACATAAAGTGATCTACTCTGCCTATGGTTTGAGAAAGAGGACATCTATACTAAAAGAAAAAAAAGAAGTATTATAAAAAGGTAGGAAGTTATTTTCCTTTTTGTATTGGCATTTGCTGAAGAAAAGGCTATCGTTTGTAAAGTGTAGTAAAGTGATTTGAACAATTTAGTAATAGTTAAAATTAATTAAGATTTCAATTTTAAAAGTGATTTCAAACTTCAATTTGTATATTTTTAATACCACAAGAAACCACATTCACCCTGAGATGAGTCTTTATTAAATATAATTCTGTTAATTTAAGTTATTTAACTGGCGCCCAACTCTCTTACGTAAACTTGAGTTAATCAAGAACTAACGTAACATTAATTTTATATAACCATTGCATTATTAAATCTATTAAAAGGTAATTTCAAATCATATTAGAATTTATAAAAGAGGGAAGTTGAGAAGCATTTCCAAAGTTCACAGTCATTTTAAAAAATCAATTTAATTATAAAGTAATTATCTACGATCGAACGGCAATTATTCACAGTTTCAAAATATATAATAAAATTTTTAAAAATAATTTATTATTTTTAATTATCCAATATTACAGCAATATATATATATATATATATATATATATATATATATATATATATATATATATATATATATATATACACACACACACATCACACTATTCATATGGCGTCCATGCGGTAGCGCAGACATGTAGCTTCCACCGTAAGGAGTAGAATATACAGTTTTCTTTTTAAAGTATATCGATATTAATAGGTCTACGTAGATGTGGATCGGTTTGAAACTATAATTTTTTTTATATCGCTAGCTTTATGAATTCCTTTTTTAATAAAATAGTCTTAAAATGATGCAGTCATGTATTCTAAATAGTTCGTAAGGGATTGCTGTAAATATTTAGCAAACGTTTCCTTTTTAAGTGGCAAAACAAATTGATAACATTGGCGGTGCCGTCAAGGTTCCTCGGTTCGGTCGGTTCCTTGGAAGAATCCGAAGATCACCACAGAATCAGCTATAAATCCTTAAAAGATCACTTTGGCTGTATAGGGTGCTACTTACTTTATAAAAAATATTTTTCAAAGAAGCTGACTTCATTTATAGGGCACTTTTTCATACATTGGCGTACCAAGGCAAAATCTTAATAAATAAATGCAAATCTTATTTGATAAAAATTCGCATTTTATGTAATAATTCAATTCATGATTACATTATTTTAATTAAAGAAGCATGCTATTTATCACTTTTAGCCCTATATTTTTCTTGAATTTTGTACATCCTTGTAGTATCAAAACGAGTGCATACAAATTTTGCTACTTTAGGCGTAGAGAAGTTTGGACTACAATGTTTATTCTATCAAAAGTAGTTTATTTTAAGTTAAAAATATAGATTGAGAGCGATCCAACACAAAAGAAGAACGGAAAGTACAAGCAGCCATTAGGAGAATTGCAAAAGAAGAAAAGAGCAGAGGAAAGAAAACAAGAATGGGGTACAGAAAAATTGATATAGATGGGATCAGTTATAAATGGAGCGATAAAGAAGGAGGAAGCTTAATACTAACTGAAGATCCTGTATCAAAAAACTAATTACAGCAGTACCGGACGGCACAACGGTAATGAAAACGGACATGATAACGGAAATGATTTCGAATATAAATCTACAATCAAATGTACATAAAAAAGAAAAGGAGAACGACAATGATGAAAACAAATTAAATAAATGTGAAGTGAACAACATACTAAAAATAGCAACTTGGAATGTAAGAAGTATGAAAGGGAAAGAACAAGAACTGATAGAAGAATTTGAAAAAGTAGGACTTGATATACCCACAATCACAGAAACCAAGAAAAAGGGACAGGGAATGCTTGAATTGAATGAACATATAATACTATACAGTGGAGTCAAAATGACAGACAGAGCAGCAGAAGGAGTAGCATGTATAATAAAAGGAAAACATGTCAACAAATTGAAGCGCTGGGAATTCGTGTCACCGAGAATATTAAAAATAAAAATGAATTTTGATGAACAGATTAACACAACAATAGTAATAATCTACGGGCCGAATGATGATGAGATAATTAGGAACAAAGAATCGTTTTGGGAAGAACTAACAGATACGATTGAAAATGAAAATGGAAGAATATTAATAGTAGAAGATTTTAATAGCCGAGTGGGAAGAAGAACACAAACAACGGATGATGTTTTAGGACCACACGGTGAGGACAGTAAGAATAATAATGGAGACAGAATGCTGAATTTCTGCATGGAAAATAATATGATCATAACGAACACAGTTCATGAACACTGAGACATACACAAGTACACAAGAGAAATTAGAAGTCGAAACGAAAGATCCATAATAGACTACATGCTTATAAGTAGAGAGTACAGGAAAGAAATCTTAGATACCAAAGTTAAAAGAGGTGCGGAAATCTACAGCAACCACTATTTGGTAACTTCAAAATTGAGAATAAAGGCAGAAAAATACGTAATCCCAAGGAAAGAAACAACATCAAGCAACATAAATGAAAATATACGATCATACAAACTACAAGAAATAAAAACAGCAGAAAAATTTAGACAAGAAATTGAAACAGAAGTGACATCAAGAAATAACTGGGAGGCCTTAAATCTAGAACAAGTATGGGATACCTTCAAAAATATTATAATACGAGCAGCAAGGAAGACATGTGGAACAACAAAGATAAACAAAAGTAGAAAACAAACAAAATGGTGGAGTCAAGAAATAAAAATAGAAGTTAAAAACAAGAAAAGATTATGGGAGCAGTATCTAAGTAACCGAACAAAAGACACGTATACAAAGTATAAAAACCAACAAATAAAAGTCAAAGAAATGGTACAACAAGCTAAGAAGAATAAGACATGGGAAGAATTCGGCAGAAAAATGGAAACAGATAGCAAAACAAACCAGAAACTATTCTACAAAGTTGTAAAAAACTTAAGAAAAGGGAAACGAGAGATAATAAAACATGTGAAAGCAAAAGACGACACATTACTAACACAGGACGAAGCAATCATGGCTAGATGTCTAGAATACTTCCATGAACTATTAAATACTGAATGAAGTACAAAACACTAATACAATAGAAGAAATATCAAACCACATCGAAGACATAGAAGAAGTAATACAGGAAAAAGAAGTAAAAGAAGCAGTATCACATATGAAACTAGGAAAGTCAGCAGGACACGACAAAATAACTTCGGAGATGTTAAAAAACCTAGGATGTAAGGGAATAGAAATACTGACAATAATATTTAATAAAGCATGGACTGCAAGCAAAGTTCCGAGAGACTGGGAAATAGGAATAATCATCCCAATATTCAAGAAAGCAGACAATCGAAACTGTAGCAACTATAGAGGCATTACGCTGTTAAGTACTGTATCCAAAACGTACGAGTATATATTAGAGAAAAAATTGAGAAATACAACAGAAAACCAAATAGCTGAGGTACAAAGCGGATTCAGAAAAGGAAGAAGTGCACAAGATCATATTTTTACGTTGAAACAATTAATAGAAAAGATAAGAGGAAACGACTCAAATCTATACTTAGCATTTCTAGATATGGAGAAGGCATTCGACAGGGTATCACAAAAAGCCATATGGGAGGGACTCAGACGAAGAAACATAAATGAGAAACTTATAAAAGGAATACAAAGCCTATATGAAAACAATAAGAACTACGTAAGGAAAGACAACCTACAATCAGATACCTTTGACATAAATGATGGACTAAGACAAGGAGGTATAATGAGTCCGACTCTATTTATTTTGGTACTAGACGACGTTATTAAAACCGTAGAAAGAAAGATCTGTAAAACGCATATTGGTTATAGTAGATTAACACCAGTTTACTTCGCAGAGTGTGCATTCGCTGACGATCTTATGATTAGTGCACCTACAGAAAAAAAACTACAAGAGAATCTAAAGATATGGGAAGAAGAACTTATGAAGAAAAATCTGAAGATTAACACGAGTAAAACAAAGGTGATGGTAATAGGGAAGGAAGATAAAAGAATTAAAATAAAAATAAGAGATAAAGAAATTCAACAAGTAAGCGACTTCAAATACTTAGGAGTAATACTGGACAGAGAAGGAAACATGGAACATGAAATAACAGAAAGAATAAACAACGCAGCAAAATTGTATCACAGTTTGAACAAGACGTTAATAAGGAAAAGAGAAATAAGTAGAAAGACAAAAATAACAATTTACAAAACCATCTTTAGACCGATCCTAACCTATGGGAGTGAAAGCTGGGTACTAAATCATACACAGAAGAGTAAACTGTAGGCTATCGACATGAAATATCTTCGAGCAGTCAAAGGCATAACACGTAGAACAAGAACTAGGAGTTGAGTCAGTATTAAAAACCATAGAGAAGAACCAATTGAAGTGGTTTGGCCACATCAACCGAATGGTTGAAGACAGACACGTGAAACGCATATGGACAACAAAAGTACAACAAAAACGGAACAGTGGAAGACCAAAAAAATCATGGAATGAAGAACTAGCTATAATTCTGAAGAAAAGAAACAAGTCATGGAGGGAAGCAACAGCACTAGCCAAAAACAAGAAAGAATGGACCAAGTTCGTGCACTCAAACTCACAATAAATAAATGTATAAGTTAGCAAGGAATGACATTATACGCCTTACACCTTAGGGTAAAAAGGCTATCGATTATATATATATATATATGTATATGTATAAAGTAGTTTATTTTCATAGAATTGTGGCGAGCACTGGTTTTAGGCATTTATTTATTTTGAAACATATAGATTGGTTACCTTTATTTGGAAATTATAACACCAGGCATTCAAAAAAGCCAAAACACCTTCTGTGAGTGTCTTGCTTTGTTGCAGAGCGTTAGGATTTTCATCCTAGACTTGTATTGTGCGTGTCCAGTGATCACAAGTATAGGGGACCTTAACCTTAAGGTGGACTCCGAATAACCCCCTGTACATAGTACTAAAACTTTTTTATTAATTTTATGTACATTCCCTGTGCAAAGTATACCTGGGTGGTTTGTTATTGTCTTCCAAGAGAGAAGCAATTTTTAAAAATCTAGTGATATATTGACCGGGATTCCTTGGTACGTAATTCCACAAGCAAGACATGCCGTGGTTTCTTTCCGACCTTCCTCATTTGTTTCTCCAGGAGGGTTCAAGTAAACCCCCTTGCATCCATTCCCGCCATCCACGTCTAAAAGTATTATTTGTACAGAAAACGATGTTAATAAATTTTAGTGGACATCTGTTTATGCAATGGCAATTTCAATAAAATCTTAATTTTTGGGGTTTTTGAATACGAGCACTCGTTTTTTTGGAAATGAGTGCCATGGAAAAAGCTCTTTTAGTTGTTAGAAACTATAACGCACCCAAGTCTCAAAAGCAAATCTTCCAAAAAAATTTATTGTCCTAGAAATTACGATTTCCATATTGTATATCCTTTACATACAGGGTAATTCCACGCCAATTCGACAAAAATTTAATAATAAGTGGTTGCACTCATGTCACAGATATTGGTGCCAATTATTATCTTTGAAGAACTGAGTGTGGACAAGAAAATCCCAAAGGGATTTCGTAAAATTTTGAAAATTACATAAGTTATGAATTTTTAAAGATGATGACCGAGCCTATTTTTAGCTAAAATAGACCATTCTTCTAAAATTTATTGTGGATAACCTATAATACTTATCACAAATCTAAAAACTTTAAAAAAGTAGAAAACCTCTAGTTTCAGCTGGTTATATACTTAATTAAAATGTTTTTTATTTTCATGACGAAAAAATTCTGAAAGTCTGTCAATATTTTTGCAATTTTTCAAGGGTTGTATTTTGATTGTATCAGCTTGAAGCAAAAAGACGTTAGGATTTTTAAAATGTACTAGAAAAATGCTTTCTAATGATACCAAACTCATCATGCATATCCCTTCTAGAAAGGAAGTAGATCACTTCAAAGATGGACATTCCCCGAAATTTCGCGATTTTCAGTACTAAATTTCTCAGTTCTATTACCTAGCAGGGAATTCCAAATTTAACTTTAAAGAGCCTTATAAGTGTTTTATCAAATGCAATTTGTTTGATCTTGCTTCTCGAACAGCTGTATTCATAAATAATTTTTAAAGATAATCATGTTTTCTAAAGGGTACGAAATCACTTATCTACTTGTATCATGCTAATCCTTTCTTCTTTCTGTTTTTATTTGGTACATATTATGTATGTGTTCACATAATACATATATTTATTTTAGCTTTTAAGAATTATTAGTTAGTTGTATAATTATATTATTATCACTTTCTAATATAACCGCTAGTATATAATACACTCACTGGTATACAATTAAAACTAAAATTTTAGTAAAATCTGAATTATGATCTCATATTTTTCTTATTAGAATACCATCAATTTATTTTGTTACACATGATTTTTTAAAGCATTTTGACATAAAAAAAACTGGTACTTGATTTTTTTCATCTTTAACCTGGTATTTGCAAAATTTATTTTTATGTATTAGATTTATGGTTTTATTCTACCCAACTACCCTGATAAATGAACTAAAAAGGTGTTTTGAAAATTTAGCAGATTAATAAATATTGTAAAAAAAGTTACAAAGAAGACCCAAAAGATTATTACATAAATATTTATAGTAAGGAAAAGGTTTCCAGTAGTATCTTTTCTCGCCATGAAGACAATAAAGTTTTATAAATGAACAGCGTTTAAATTGCAGACCATTTGTAGGACAAAATTTATATTTTTTAAAAGCCAAATTTTACGAACATATATAACAGTGATATGTAGAAAAACCAGAAATGAAAAAAACTTCAGAATAGAAGTAGAGAAGTGTTTTGGTACCCTTTAGAAAACATGGCTACCTTTAAAAATTATTTATGAATACAGCTGTTCGAGAAGCAAGATCAAACCAATTGCATTTAATAAAACACTTATAAGGCTCTTTAAAATTAAATTTGGAATTCCCTGCTAGGTAATAGAACTGAGAAATTTAGTACTGAAAATCGCGAAATTTCGGGGAATGTTCATCTTTGAAGTGATCTACTTCCTTTCTAGAAGGGATATGCATGATGAGTTTGGTATCATTAGAAAGCATTAAAAAAAAAATTTATTAGCAAAAAAAAAATTATATGGAGCATTCGATTTTTTCCAATGATTTACAAATAAATTCAAATAATGCACCATTCAATTAGTGTTGAAGCGATGTAGAATGTCCAATAAAAGTAGCATCGATGCCCGTTAATTCTATAAAAATCCATATCGGTGGTCAAATATATGCATAATGAAAAAACCCATGTATTTTAAATGGGAAACTTCTCCTCATTACAGCGAATGATTAGAATAAAGATAGGAAGTTCGTATTGGTCTTAGAATTTTCAGTTTTTGTTTTTGGAATCAAATGAGCACCCGGCAAAACCGAAATTGCAACATGACCCACATGAGAACCACCCTATATATGCCTCTAAAAGTGTATTCTCTTAATCCCCCCCGTCCCCAAAGCCTACACCAGAGGCATTCAAAAGCAAGATTAGTTGACATATTGTATCTCTTCCAGCCTTTATACAACCCTTATATAGCACCCATAGAACCTAATGACACTTTCGTTTGTATCAATGCTATATAATAGAGTATTACAGCGTTGAGATTGCTACAGTTGTTACAGATCAAAAACATTAGGTTGTTGTTTTAATCTTAAAAGTTAAAACTATCTACCTTTAAGCTACATCGTGTTAGCAGCAGTCAATCAGTGATAGAGGTTGATAAAAAGCTATTTGTTTGTTCCGGGCGTCCATGGTTTCATAGCTTCCAAAGAAAATTTTAGGTGCATACACAATTTATAAACAAATCCTACTACCTTTAAATAGCCTTTAGAAATTATCTGTACTACGGCTGGCATTGATGGCATTTGGCTTAAATAACTATATTGCTATAAATATCCCCAGAAAAAAAAGTCTGCTACAATTAAGATCACTATTTTGAGAAATTCGACATTTGGAAATGTCTGTCACAGGATTTCTATACTTATTCTTGCAATGTAGTGGAAAGCTGTATATTAAGTACATAGAACAATATGAAAAACAGCAGCATGCAGAATGAATGTTCTAAAGCGGAAACCATTCCGCTACTGATGGTCTGGAACAACCTTTATATGGACAGAGCCAGGAGTTTTGCCTCCACCAATGGCAAAGAAACAGGAGTGTACGTAGTTATTTAACAATGTTTATAAATTGCCCAACTACTTTATCATTAAAAAGAGCTCTTGAACTTTTTTTATATCGTTAACCGTGTTTGTAAAATCATATTTTAGGATTAGAATACAGGGTGTTTTGGGAAATTTATCCGTCTCATTAAAAGGCAATAGGGAAATATGTGTAGAGTAACATTTCAGTAACAATTTACTGAAATGCCCCTCTGAACAAAAAGTATGTGCTTTCTAAGAGTTTTGAGCTAAAGAATAAACAGCTGCAAAATAAGATACAATAATTGACCTACATTTTCACTGGCGACAATGCACATTTTTTTAACAAATTTATTAATTCGTGAATATTTTTTATGATGAATAATTTCAATGTAAATAAATGAGGGGAAAAATACATTAAAGGTTTTTTACAGGAAAATATTTTTTCTTTCATCCACAACCAGATATTATTTTTCCCCAGATCATTAAACACACTTCAAAAACTAGGTGCTTGAAGTGCAAGGAGAGAGCTGATACAGATCAGATTGGATCATCAAGCTCCAGGGGCAATGGAACAACAAATACGTGAACTAGATAATCCTAGCTAACACTGGATCAGTCCATTGGAAAGCACTCTGAGGAGCGATTTTCCCGGTATACTTTCTCTCTACATATATCTTTTAGTTACAGCTTTATGTTTTGGGAAGAAATTCCTTATGAAGCCCATACAGAGCTAATGGTAGTACGTGGAACCTTTATGAATGTAGGATGGTTTGTAGCAGTGGCGTGCGGTCCATGGAAGCAAGGGAAGCAATGCTTCCCTTGAGAATTTATTAAAAATAAAAACCAATGCTAACAAAAATATTTTTATAAAATTATGGTAATCGTTTATTTAAATTTGTAATATTTAATCAACTTAAAGCTCAATATCAATTCCGTACAGCAAAAAGTATAATTATTAAGAGTACTATTTTAAATTAGGCTCATTAAACTTGTACGGAAAGGTAATACCGATTCAAATGTGGTACATACACTGCATATAAGCACTGCTTACAACTGCTCTTCTCTTAGCCTTGGCGTAAAATAGCGGGCGTGGGGTGATATAGTAGACGATGCTGTTTGGCGCGGTGGCATTGTTTAGCCGTTATTTTTAGTGTGCTTCATGCCCAAATGTTTATTTATTATAATACACACATAGTTTGTTAAATTTAATGTTACTTAAGTAATGTAAATCTGCGAATGAGACTGTATTTTGTCGCATTTTTATATTTCAATTTATAAGTTGGATTTTTTAAAGACAAATAATTATATTTAGTTTGCCTGTATGCAAATTTAAAATTGCATTAACGTCACGACTGCAAATTCAGCTACCTCGGTGAAAGGTTCGAGTACCTTCGATATATCCGAATCGGGACGTTTTTTTGTTCAGTTTGTAAATTATTAATAAAGAATTTTCGCATACAGTTTTGGAGAGAATTACAAATTATTAAGAAAGGCAGATCAAAACTAGAACTTTCAAATTTAACAACAAAGATTAAAACCTGTACCAGTATTTTGCTAAGAAAGACCGGAAAATTGATACATAGTAGTAGTTTTTTTAAAATAAAGAATGATAGTCAACAAATTCCATAAGTATAAAGTGTAAAAGTGCTTCTTTGAAAAACTTTTAAGCTTAATAAATATAACACTGTTTTTTATTGTACCTAGCAGGGGCGGATCCAGAGAAGTATTTTGACGGGGAAATCTTTGGAAAAATAATTGTTTTAATAAATAATAATTAAACAAGCATTATTTGTTTCTATTCTATGTAAACTTATTTCTAAATTGGAGGGGGGGGATTATTCCCTCCCCGTTAATCCTCGCCTGTACCTAGGTGTATTATAATTAAAATCGTGGTTGCTTCCCTAGCCTAAATTCTCGCCGCACGCCACTGGTTTGTAGAGAACATTCTCTAAGATCACGTTGTATTAGTGATAGGATGTCAATACTACACGGGTGTAACGAAGTTTTTTATACAGTGCGAGTCAAAAGTAAGGAATAAATTCCATAAAAGGGAAAGCATTGATTTTGGAAAAATTCCAAAAACAGGTCAATTTTGTTTTTCAAGTCTGCCCTTTTTAACTTAATATTCGGATATACAGGATGATGTGTTTAAGTGTGGTCATTGGCATTTTTTAAATACCTTACCTTAAAGGACACCACACATTTCTTACGGAAATTGGATCCCGGTCAAATTGGCTGAAATTTTGATGTTGTAGTTTAGATCATCCTCATCAAAAGTCCTGGCCACGAAGCTCTAAAATTAATAGTTTCAGAGCACGAAAGGCAGGAAAAACTCATACTTCGGTTTATGGATTTTTAACATGTACAGCCTTGGTGACATAATTTTTGTGTATATATTTTGTTTTTGTTTCGTGTGAATTATGTGAAATTATACCGGGTATCCCATTAAATTTTTTACCTTTTATAAACCTATATAACTTTTGCACTAATTGAGATAATGAAATGTGGTGTTCACTAGTCTTCTTCTTATTTTTTAAAGTTTTTTCTAAGTATCTGTATTTTTGGCCACTTCCGATTTAATCGGAAATGACAGCATATTTTAGGGGATAAGGCAACTTTGTGATTGCAAATGGAACACCCTGTATATTTTGGAATATGTTGGAAAGCCCACTGCTTCCTCTTTCCGAAAGTGCCATGCCTGTCATGGTTATTAAACAGGGTGATGGTTTTATAAGCTCTTAAAATGAATACTGCATGTTATTGAAATGCTAAGAAAAAAAAGATATGTCTTTAACAGTATAACCCCCAAGGTGTTAAGTAGAAGCTATGGCAACTTTGTAAAGCGAATAAATAAATGTATCCAAGTTGATGGATAGCACTTTGAACATCTTTTATAACTAATGTTTAGAGATTTATTTATTTTTTTAATTGTTTAATGTTTAATAAGTATCCTGATACCCTTTGTTAGATTGAGTTTCATATCTGCATTTTGAATATTAGCAATTGAAGTAACATGTAATTGTCAATAAACTAGTTTGACGTTTACAATGATGTTTTCTTTAATTTCCATAATCTAATTTGTGATTGCACATACTATCTCCAGCCTTACTGTGTGGAACTCCATAATCATGAAATATAATCAAATTAAAAGATTAATTTAAAGTTTCACAAGTTTTATTAGTTTATCTTAACCTGACAATATTGTTTCGACATTAAAATGTCATTATCAAAGGTAGATAAGATTGATAAACAAACACGTTGCTAAGGATAAATACATACAGAAAATAGGTAACTAGATACAATACATACAAAAACTAAATATCTAACACTTCTAATAAAGGAGAATTACTAAGCTCAGTTTGTTCATTCATTAAAGGTACTGTGCGTTTATGCTTGTATATTTCAAAAGCTTCTAAAATGTCTAATTTGTGTTTGTTGTTGCAAAAATGTAAGAATTTAATGTTGTTTTGAGGTGTCATTGGGTGGTTCTGTTCCAAAATGTGTTTGGCATAATTCGATTTTTCTGGATGTTTAAGTCTATAAGAGCGTACATGTTCTTTGTATCATATGTCGAAATTTCTAAGTGTTTGTCCAATACAAACCGAGTTACAAAAAGAAGAATTCAAACGGTAAATGCCGGATTTCATGATATCTTGTGTTTTGTCTTTAGCATTGAATAAAAATGAAAAAGTGTTGGTGTTCGTTTTATAGGTTATTTTGTAACTGGTGGTTTTTCGTATTATAGTTGCAATTTGTTCTGATATCTTGCCAAAGAAAATTTATATGTTTTAAACAAAGATCCTACCACAAAATTTCAAAAAGAAATAAAACAAGCTTTAACAAACTGCAATATCTGCTTTAACGAATTAGAAAAACAACAAATCATACATAAAAACCCACAACCACCAAGACTATATGGACTGATTAAAACACATAAACACAACTTTCCTATACGACCTGTAGTATCATATATCAACGCACCTAATCACACCTTGTCCAAGAAACTCAACCATATTATTAACATCATAGGATACAAATCGAAATATTCGGTCAAAAATTCATTAGAATTAGTAGAAAAACTACAAAACATACATCTTCCAGCACATTCAAAACTTGTAAGCTTTGACATTTGTAACATGTTTTCAAAGATTCCACCAGAAGACTGTATTCCTTTGTTAGATAATTTCCTAGTTAATAGTAATGTAGAATTAGTAAAAAGATTGGAGTTAATTCAATTATTTGATCTTTGTATCAGTCAAAATTATTTCGCTTTTAATAATATAATTTATTTACAAAAAGATGGTTTACCTATGGGTAATTCTCTGAGTCCTCTATTAGCTAACATATTTATGGATAATTTCAAAGATCAGATATTTGAATTAGATCTTTCTAAACACATTATTTTTTGGTTTCGTTATGTTGATGACATTTTAGCTTGTTTTGACAGTTCTTTTGAGGTTATCAATGAATTTTTAATTCTTATTAACAGTCTTCACCCAAACATCACGTTTACACTAGAAACAGAACAAAATAGAACTATTAATTTTTTGGATTTAACTATTACAATCAATACAAAGAATTTGATTTTTCCATATACAGAAAACCCACAAGCACAGACGTCACTATTCCTAACGATTCATGTCATCATAAAATGCATAAACTAGCGGCTTATAGATCTTTAGTACACCGAGCTTTAACTACTCCTATGAAACGATCACATTTTGATAAAGAAATTTCAATCATCAAACAATTAGCACATGCAAACCATTATAACCATAACATGATTGACACTTTAATTCAACAAAAAGATTATAGGTTAGCTATCAAAAGAATATTTCCAATTGACACTCATATACAAGACACACACTACATATCAATACCATACTTTGGCAAGATATCAGAACAAATTGCAACTATAATACGAAAAACCACCAGTTACAAAATAACCTATAAAATGAACACCAACACTTTTTCATTTTTATTCAATGCTAAAGACAGAACACAAGATATCATGAAATCCGACATTTACCGTTTGAATTGTTCTTTTTGTAACTTGGTTTGTATTGGACAAACACTTAGAAATTTCGACATAAGATACAAAGAACATGTACGCTCTTATAGACTTAAAACATCCAGAAAAATCGAATTATGCCAAACACATTTTGGAACAGAACCATCCATTGACACCTCAAAACAACATTAAATTCTTACATTTTTGCAACAACAAACACAAATTAGACATTTTAGAAGCTTTTGAAATATACAAGCATAAACGCACAGTACCTTTAATGAATGAACAAACTGAGCTTAGTAATTCTCCTTTATTAGAAGTGTTAGATGTTTAGTTTTTGTATGGATTATATCTAGTTACCTATTTTCTGTAGATGTATTTATCCTTAGCAACGTGTTTGTTTATCAATCTTATCTACCTTTGATAATGACATTTTAATGTCGAAACAATATTGTCAGGTTAAGATAAACTAATAAAACTTGTGAAACTTTAAATTAATCTTTTAATTTGATTATATTTCATAATTTGTGATTCATTATATTTTTTGTAGCATTTCAATAACATGCGGTATTTACTCTAAGAACTTACAAAACCATCACCCTGTATAATACCCATGACAAGCCTGGTACTTTAGGAAAAGAGGAGCAATTGGCCTTCCAACTGTGAAAAAAAATACTGGGTGTTTCATTTGAAATCACAAAGTTGCCCTATCCCCGGAAATTACGCTACGTCATTTCCGGATAAACCGGAAGTGGATAAAAAAGACGGATACTCAAAAGAAAGCTTTAAAAACTAAGGAGCGTGTACGTGTTAAAAATCCATAAACTGCAGCATGAGTTTTTCGTGCCTTCCGTGCTCTGTAACTCCGAAACTATTCATTTTAGAGCAGGATGATATAAACAACAACATATCAGAATTTCAGCCAATTTTGACCAGGATCTAATTTCTGTAAGAAACGTACGGTATCCTTTTAGAACAAAATAATTATGAAGATGGGCAATTGCTATAGTCACCATACTTAAACGCATCACCATGTATATCCGAATATTATGACAAAAAGTGCGGACTTTAGAATCAAAATTGACCTGTTGTTGGAATTTTTTCAAAAATCAATACTTTTATCAATACCATCGAATTTGAACAATCCCGCAGATATTGTTAGCCGAGGTGCTTCACCTGAACAATTATTAACAAATTCTGTTTGGTTTAAAGGGCCTTCCTTTTTGCATCTTCCAAAAGAAAGGTGGCCTACTATCAGTACTGAAGAAATAATAAAAAATGTGGAAATTCCTGAAAAGAGAAAAACTTGTTTTCACTCGGGTGTAATTGCTAACACTCTGTTTAATGACTTAATATGTAAATTCTCTTCCTTTCGTAAATTACAAAGAGTGATTGCTTATATTTTTAGATTTTTACATAACAGCAAGAATAGACCAAATTCACTAACAGGTGCTTTGAGTTTTAAGGAAACTAATAAAGCAACCGTTTTCATTTTAAAAACCGTACAATCGTTAGCCTTTCCCCATGAAACTTCTAGGTTAAAATTAGGCCAACCGCTTAATAAAAGTAGTTCTCTTCTTTCTTTAAGTCCATTTCTGGACGAAGACGGTTTGATTAGAGTTGGAGGGCGTATAAAACACGCTCCAATTAGCTATGATCAGAAATTTCCTATTATTTTACCAAAAGGACATCATATTACACACTCAATTATTTATCAAATTCATTCACAACATTTACACGTAGGAGTTCAGGGAACACTTGCAGCAATTCGGAGAAATTATTGGCCTATTTCCGGTAGAAATGTTGTTAGAAAAATATTGCATGAATGTATCAAATGCTTTAAACAAAAACCATTATCTTGTAAACAGCTAATGGGAGATTTGCCTAAAGTAAGACTCGAACTAATTCGACCTTTTTTAAAAGTAGGTGTTGATTATGCAGGCCCTATATCATTAAAGTCAATCATTGGTAGAAGTAAAACACAAATTAAATCATATATTTGTCTTTTTATTTGTCTGGCCACGAGAGCAATACATCTAGAATTAGTCACCAGTTTAACAACGGAATCATTTTTAAATGCCCTCAGAAGATTAATTGCAAGAAGAGGTGTAGTTAGCGACATTTATTCAGATAACGCAACCAATTTCCGCGGGGCAGATCGTTCCTTAAAGGAATTATTTGAATTTTTAAAATCCCCTTCATTTTCTAAAGTAAAGGACGATCTTAGTGCTAATAGTATTAATTGGCATTTTATACCACCCCGTAGCCCACACATGGGTGGTATATGGGAAGCAGGAATTAAATCTACCAAATATCATTTAAAACGGGTTATAGGTGCTACTACTTTAACATATGAGGAATTGTCCACCGTATTAACTATGATAGAAGCTGTCCTTAACTCCCGTCCATTGATACCCCTTTCCAATGATCCACACGATTTTGAAACCTTAACTCCTGCACATTTTCTAATTGGTGAGTCACTCATTACACTGAGAGAAGAAAGTGATTATACTGATCTCCCAGTTAATAGAATTAAACGTTTTCATTTATTATCACAAATACGTAAACATTTTTGGCGCAGATTTAAAGCGGAGTATCTTTCTCAACTTCAACAGCGCAATAAATGGAAAAGATTGGAACCACAAACTCAGAAAATTCGAGCAGGACAACTTGTGATCCTCAAGGATTGCACACCACCAATGCACTGGCAACGAGGTCGGATTACAGAACTTCATCGTGGTAGTGACAGTGTAGTGCGTGTTGTTAGCATTACACTTTCTGATGGTACTATTACAAAACGAGCTGTACATAATGTTTGTCTAATGCCAGTAGAGTGAAATATTGTTAACTCTTTTCATTTCTATATACTACATGTACATATTTGAAATGTTTTATTCCATTCTATCACCTTTGTCTGCAATTTTATTGTGTTACATTACATTTGATTTGTAAATATATTTTGTTTTGTATATTAATATTTCATATTGTTCACCATTATAATTTCTGCAATAATTAATAATTTGTTGAGTCAGTTATCTTGATTACGAACATTTAATTGTATAAGTTTTGTATATATTTATTTGTAGTTCTATGAATTTTTATCTGATTTATATTTACTAATTTTTCCTTTAATTTGTTATATTACATTTGTTTTGTTTTGAACCTAAATTGGTTCAAGGGGGCCGCCATGTTCGGTACTACATGTACTTCTCCCCCACCTTTATATTATTTCAAGCCCCTACCTGAGGGATGCTTTGACCACAACGGGTCTATTCCATTACGATCGGTCTTCGAGTGAATACTAATATTATATATGTAAATAAAGTTACTTTTTGCTGTACCACCAGTGTTTAATTGTATTTAAAAAGGCTCTGTTAATCGAGACGTAGCGTTAACAGGAATGCAATAAAAGATGGAAGAAGTAATACGAGCAATAAGATACTAAAATACATATGGACAAAAGTACAATTACAAATTTTAAAAAATTTATTTATATTTTTATTAATATATTATAAAAATTTATTATTTATATTCGGAATTGTAAGTTTTTTAATTTTGTGATTTCATGTTTAATTGTAAATTGTTAAATAAATATTTTTCTTTTGGAATACTTTTAGTTTAGTTGTTACTGCATTTTGAGGATATAAACCTGCCCTAGTGAAATAAGGAATGTATTTGTTTTCTTTTAGTAATTACTATAAAAAAAATATAAGTGGTGGGCTAATTTTGTCCAGAAGTGTATTATTTACCTTTCGATTATTATTACATATTGAATTAAAAAGTATTTATATTAATTAAAATGTTTTAAACGGCTCCTCATCATTTATTTATTTTTGTTGTGCATTTTAACCTCATTCATTCAGTTGTATGTAGGTAAAGAAGGTAATGGATGTTTGATAAATAGCTGTTTATCAATTTCGTAATTTCATGTTGTAGGTTAGTGTAGGTACCTAGATCCTGTAGGTTTTTATAAATCCCTTATAATTATAAATCTTATAAGTAACTTATAAAGAATTTTGGAAAATAAATAAAAACCAAAACACTAAAGACACTAGAGAAAGTAGAAAGATTATGACAGCTTTGTAATGTATTCATTTTTTTATCTATGGTAACATATGCTTGTCAAAGGATACTGTAACATAAAAGAAAAGAAACAGAACAATAATTTGCTGCATATCTTTTAAAATACATACTAAATTATTCTTTGAAATTGATTACAATCGAATAAAAATAATGTATGACACACAGACAAAAACATTTTCTTTTGGACTCGTGTCCGAACTCACATGTTCGTCCGAAAGATTGTAGCTTTCGTCCTTGAATCATAAATAACTATTTGGAGTCTAATATCTTTAAAAATATACGTATTCAGATTTATTTTGTAAGGATATTAAAATGTTACATTATTGTAAAATTTGACATAAAACATGCGTTTAGATGAATTGTGTAAGAAACAGACTAATCTTCATACACTATGATTTTAAAATATTACAAATCTGGGGTACTCAAATAGTAAAATATGATGACTTTACATTTTCTTTTAAATTAACAAGTCTAATTCTATGATCACAGCATCTAATAATTTAGCAATATTATTTATAACAATTATTTATATCCCTGTAACAGTAATTCATGAGCAAATTAAAAAAAGGGGAAAATCATTCAGTTAAGTATAATATCTCAATAAACAGATTAAATTAATATATCTTAATAACTGACAAAAAATATAATTCAATCACAAGTTTAAGACAATTCAATTAGGGTGCAATATATTTATAGAATAAGTGAATATAAATTAAGCAACAGATTTATTTTTTGGAAAAGCATCCAAATTGCTCTGAAGATCCATACAAGCTTCATGTTGTTCCATTATTTGCCTAACTAAATTAATTTTTTTAATTTGAAGAATTTGATTTTCTTTATGTAACAAATACATTACTTCATCCAAACTGGCACAATTTGCATCAGAATACATCGGAATTGAATTAAAAGATTTTGAAGGAAGTTGTTCTCTTAAAATTAAGATTTCTGCCTTTTCTTTTTCAATTTGTTTGAGAAGAGATTGTTTTAATTCACTTAACAAAATATTTTTACATTGCAATATTGCTATAGTTTTATCTAAATATATGTTTTCTGTTTCTAAAGATGTATCCTGCGATTCTACTTCTAATTTTTCACTTTCTTTGACAGAATTTTTATCAAATGATGTTATACTAGATGTATCTGACGTGTTTGTTTCATTAGCACTAATATCAACAGCAGTATCTCCTGTCTCTAAATTTTTATTTTCTTCTGTATCTTCTGTAACACTTTCTGTAACACTAGCTTCGACCTCTGGAGGAATTGCTGCACAGGCAGTAGGATCATCAGTTTTACTGTCCATTTCATCATTTTGTTTTTCTTCAGGTGGTTTTTCCACTACAACCTCTTTGTCTTTATTAGCTATTTTTAATTTCCGCTGTAAAAAAAACAAAGCTATATTATGTTTAAAACAGAACAAAATCTTTACCTTTAATTGTGTAATTATCCTCTGAACTTCCCACAAAAGTTCTTCCCTTTGTTTTGATATAAAACCAATATTCATTTCAGCATGAATTTGAGCAAGTAATGATTCTTGCTTTAGCAATTCGCGCTCCATCAATTCAGGATCATCAGGCAACTGTGCACTAGAAGTTAAAGGATAAACATATGGTTCTAAAAGAGTATTAGGAAATAATGCTGGACAATGACAAAGCAGAGCTGTTAACAGTCGATGGGAAGTTTGTAATGTTGAACTTAGGCATAACGCTATACTTTGTGCATTCATTTTGTTATATTTCTCCTATAAAATTATTCCAGAATGAATATATACACAGACAACCAAAAATTATGTCACTTACATTTAAAGTTACATTGTATAGATGTACTATAATCCAAGATAGTAGCAACCTATTTATATGAGGTAAATTACCTACTAATATCTTTAGATGCTTTTCTCGCATTGCAACATTTAGTATGGCTCCAGCTTCTTCGAAACGAACTAATAAATCTGTGGTAAATACTGGTTCAGCCAAATCTCTAATAAAAAATGAAAAATTAACAAGATACAATCACTAAATTATCTAGATTGTTTCAGAACACACAAAAATAGGTATGTATACAGCAGATACTTAAACCAAGATTTAGGCGCACTTTGATGAAGATTTACTAAAGCAGTCTTCAGTTTTCGAATATGTAACTAATTCATTAATATATTAACAGTAACAAACAAAGTCAAATATAATGAATACTACACTATCACTACAACATTTATAATATTATTTGATATTTGAATGAACATACATTTAATTTGCAATTTTCTTGTAATTCACAGTCATAACAGGAATTAGTCATTGCAAAACTAACTAGTGTATTACTGTATTATTTTAGGTGTTAAATGTGATACAATTTCTAAACAAAACGTAAATGGCCAATAAGATCACCTTTTGCCAGTGATGGGCAATTAGTGTGAATAACGCCGGGTTATGCTGGGTCACGTTTGACCCACCATGAGCGGGTGGTATCAGTTCCAGGAACACGCGACTGCACGTGAACATGAGTAGCGCTAAACTTGACTGGGTAATACCACTCGTGCCCTACTTCTGAACCCTACCGAGCGTCGACCAACTTCCCGTCTTTTCAAGTCCTGACCTGTCGCCAGTCCAAGGCTCGTTATTTTTACATACTAACACAAATTTGTAAATTGTATAAATAAATGTTATAGTTAGAACTGCTCTTATTTTTCATTCTTCCTTGCCTACACTAAACTCCTAATACCTAACTACATAATATTAATTAAAGATTATTAATTTTAGAACTGTCTTAATTGTCTGTCAATATTAATAATTTTTAATTTTCTTAATTGTGCTATTTCTAGAAGTTACAGAATTTTGAAACAGTTTTGAATTTTTAAAGTAGTATCTGGAAGTCTTGAATTTTGAAAGAGTTCAAGTGATCAGTCAGCTAGATTTTTTAATTTCTACTGAAAATGTCTGGGAACTGTTCTAAGTGTAAAAAGACATGTTTCTTTAAAGACCTAAAAGATGAATTATTTGGTTATCCTTGTGACATATGCAGTACAGTTTTGTGTGAAGATTGTGGAAAATGGTCAACAACTGAAAAAAGATTCTTAACAATGTCATCAAGAGTAGTTACGTATGCTTGTAATGAATGTGTTTCAGCAGTAAAAGACCTGCCCTGACTCAAAAACAAAACGACGGAACTTGAACAAGAACTCTACAAAGAAATTCCTTTGATTAAAAATAAGATTCTAGACCTCAAGCGTTGAGTGAGAAGTTTTAAAGAGACGCAATCGTCTAACTAAGAAGCGTGACCAAAAGTATAGCGGACATCTAGACGGCGCTGTGTATATTCTTGTACCTTCCGCTATAATTGCGTTTATACTTTATAAATAAACAAGTTTTAAAAGTGTTTTTGTTTTAACTTTAAAATGAGTAAAATAGCTTGTCATAAATGTGTATATCTTGATTGTTTTAATAATAGAAAGAATAAGGACTTAAGTTTTTTTAAATTTCCCATTAAAGACACTAATAGACTTGAAGAATGGAAAAAAAATTGTGGTAATCCTGAAATTGTATTGTTAGGCGATGACCAATTGGGTAGTAAAATAATTTGTGAGAATCATTTTTTAATATCCGAGTTGTATGTAAGTGGACAAAGAACGCTTTTAAGAAAGACAGCTGTACCTGTTAAGTATACCAACCACGGTAAGTAACAATATTCATTTTAAATTGGCATGCTTGAACGGATAAATAATTTTAAAAAGTTCATTTTCTATTGTAAAATATCCCCTTTTAAAACAGATGAATTAAAAAAATATATTAACTAATCCTAGAGTTCCTAAATGAAAGCTTTAACTGTGTTATTTAAGAGTTAGGACACGGATGTGAAAATCTATCCCTTTCTAGGCCAAAACTAAGCTGTCTGAAACAGAGATAGTTTTTTCTGTCTTTTTACATGGTGACTATATTCAGCAGCTGTCAGTTATAAATTTTAGGTTATGCTGTCATGTTTACTTTTATATGCATGTAAAAGATTTTGATGTACACACTATCATTTATTTACTGTTATTTTTAAAACTACTTAGTTATATCAATTTTATATCTAATAACTTAAGACAGCTTTTAATAAAGTATTAACTGTGCCGAATTTCAGAGTTATATAATTGTCATATTGACAATTTAATTTTTAAACCAATTTTCATGATTATCAACATTCTAATAGTTTCAAAATATAAATTGCCACTAGGAAAATTTGACATGCGTGACTTAACTCTAAATAACACCGAGCTCCGTTCATATTTAGGAACTCTAACTAATCCCAAACAAGAAAATGAAAATCTAGGTTACCGCGTGTACCACAGCTGTGAAACAAATTAAGATAAGAGTGTAAGCAGCATATGTTACCAGGGATGTTAAAAAACATCAGCAGCGTACGTTAGGATTGTGCTTTTTAACATTTCATTTGTCATACCCCTAATAACGGGTTACAATTAAAAAATTACATTAAGTTTTAAATGTCATATGGTAATGACATTTAAAGAAAAGTAATTGCAAAAATTTTAGTTATAACTCATTAGCAGGTGCAATAGAATAATTTAACATTGACGTTAATAATAACACAGCTCCACAAAATTTAAAAAAAACTTGTAGTTGAAAGATGAGGTAGCATATCGTATGCTTTTTGGTGTGCTGAAAACGAATCCGGAGTCAGAATTGACCCATCATCCAAGGATTTCTACATAACCTCAAAAAGTTTATAAAAATACATCTAAAATAAAACTCCTCGGGTGATGGGTCAATCTTGACCCCGGATTCGTTTTCAGCACACCAAAAGCCATTTCGTGGGCCTGCGAATTATTATTATAGTGTAAATTATTTTCATTTTCCCTATTTTGTATGTATAGTTTTCGATTATAATCGAATATACATTAAGCATCACGTTAGCTCTTAAATAAAATCAGTTGCTGACGCTACTGAATCATTCCAACTCACCTGCTGCCTCTCTTATTAGTTAAATTACTCGAGCCGACCATATAATCACCTCGTGATCGCCGCGTGATTCACGGTGCTTTTTACATTTTTCCCCTTGTGATTTCGGTGGCCTAGATTCGTCATTTTCTTGTGTAGGTTTAATAATAATTAGTATCGAGAAAGATAAAATGATAAGAAAATTAAAATATGCCCAAATAAATTTCAGTTATTACGATTTATATACAAAATATTTAACACATATACTAAATATTTTGTACACTCCCTAAAGTTTCTTTTTATTTAATTAGTTAACATATATATGTATTAACGGAATGAATGTCTATTATTTAAAGGTCTCCACGACAATATTCTTATGATTTCATTATTCTCGACTCTATTGATAATAATTTATTAAACTGACAACATAGAAAAACGCAGAGCAAAAAACAAAAAAGTTACAGTTTAGATTGTTTGTTTTGAGATAACTAGTATCCTAGTATGTTATCAGTTGCCGTTTTTAATGAATGAAAAATATCTGGAGGTGCATCAGTACAGAACATACTTGTTTATAAAAAATAAGAAAACCTAAACTGGCTGCTTTCGGATTAAGATGGTTCTTAGAAATATCCAGCACCTTGTTTATGTTGTTTTGCTTTGACCGACAGTACCGGCATTTAAATGCTTTCATGCAACTATGATCCGTAATGCCGTTAGCTTACTGACGATTATAGCCAAGCAACGAATGCGAAAGCCTAAACAAGGTGATGAATATTTCAAACAATCTCTGAATCCGAAAGTGGCCAATTTAGATTTTACTATACATATACATATAATTGTATACAGTCAGTTTTCGTCGTAATATTTGTGTCTATCTTTTGTCGGCAAAAAGTGGTAATGGGCTTTTACAGCAACATTTTTCTGTTGTATGTAACAATTGCGGTACTGGAGCTACAAGAATAGTAATATTTTAATGAACTTTAGGCTTTGTAAAGGCCCATTACGGCCATTACACCCTTTAAATGCGACTACAAAGTTCGTCGAATATCCCCTACTAAAAGAAGTAAGTGCAGCCGTGTGAAAATTTTTAGTTGCATATATGTCTAAGAATATTCCTGGCAAAATAACTTGATTAGAATTTATTAATTTATTTATTTCATTTCATACCCGAAAGCTTGACGAAATTGGCAACTACAGTAGAAATTTGTTAAATAAGATCTTCAGCGGTAAATCTGCTGAATGCGGCCATTGCAAGTTTGATCTTACTGTCACCGCTGGCAGCAGCTGGCAGTAAGGTTCCTTACTGCCTACCCAGACTAAATGACAATTCAGTTGTCTGCCAAATGTCAATGAAATCACACTGTATCAAAATGTATATTAATCGCCTACTACCGTAATGTGTCCGAAAATAATCACGAAATTAATATTAATTCTACACACTTGGCGATCCCTTTTATTTGCTCTGCGTATTCTTTACGTTTTACAGTTTTAAAACTCAATTCTTAATTCAATTCAAAACATCCGAGTGTGTTTCATTTCACAGCTTGATACCCCTCTGTATTTGTTATTTATAGTTCAAGCAATTCCAAATTCTTTCTCAGGTATTTAGTTGTATGATGTTCAGGTGGTTCAGAACAAATGTCCGTAACGATTTTAACGATTAAAAAATGCTATGTGTATGTGGCTAAACTATTTTTCTTCAATTATTTCCATTTATCCTTGATTATAGTAGGCTGGCGGATTATAGTAAATGGGGTTTCTAACTACACACAAACCTCTTTTAATGAATTCTATAGCTGATAAAAATTTGGAATTGATTGATTATCAATAACAAAGATATCGGGGTGTAAAGCTGTGAAACACAACGTACATTGTTTAAAGCAGTTTTAATCTCGATACGACGTAAGCTTATTGGTTGCTCATATTGACATTAAAATCTTTCCAGATGAAAATGATCCAGGTGAAGCTACTGCCGTTACTGTCTATAAAAACCTACGGTAGCCTAAAAGTGTTCCAAAACTTGAAGGTGGAGATTCAAGTTCTGCCACATCAACGTTAAATGAACGTATTTTAAATATGCCTGCCGGAGCCAATCAGAAATTGAAGAGTAAATATAAAACGCTCTCATACAAACTAAGCAGTTTCAAGCAGAAACTTAGGAGAGACCGTATGAAAATTTATAGACGAAAATTAGAAAAAAAGCAATCGTTTTCAATTAACACCGTTCTAGAAACCTATCTAACAAATAAAAGCTCTTATCTAAAAACTTTTATAAATATGCAGTTATGCCACAGAAAGAAAAACCAATGGAAGGAATCAGAATAGCAGTTGGCCCTTTCGTTATACTATAAGTCTCCCAGTGCTTATAAATTCATGGCGAAGAATTTGAAGTTTTGTTTGCCATCCGTTCGAACAATTCAGACATGGTTCAAGGTTATTAATTTAAGGTAAGTAGACAGACGGAAAACATCATTCAAGTATGAGTATCGTCTATTGATTGTCAATTTTTGTAATTTATATATACTAATTTAAAAGATATCGGCAGATATCGATATCAATACTGATACGAGTATCGAAATCAGCTGATATATTACTATAAGCCAAAAATTCGGTGCTGATCGGTTTTTTTATGTTTAGGGCTGGTGTAGATACACATTTAAGAAAAAAGATCAATTTAAAAATAAACACAATGACGGACAGTGAAAAAAGCTGCGTCGTGGCATTTGATGAAATTAAGTTAACAAAGAAGTTGGAGTATAATGAACATTGCAACATAATTGATGGTTATGAAGATTTGGGTACCTTGGGTAGAACGGGAAAATGTGCAGATACTGCTCTAGTGTTCTTGCTTCGAGGTTTACACTATAATTGGAAAATCCCGTTTTGCTATTTTCTATCTGCTGGACCTGTTAAAGGTCCTTCGCTGAATGTTATCATTCGAAGTGTGGTACAAGCGTTACAACAAATGGTTTTAAACCCTATGGTTTTAGTTTGTGACCAAGGTTCCAATAATAGAAAAGCTTTTGAACTGTTAGGAGCTACAAAGAATAAACCAGTTGTAGAGTTGGAGAGTCGAAAGATTTTCACTGTTTTCGATGTACCTCATTTATTAAAAAGTCTATGAAATAATGTTATGAATTCTGCGGTTAATTTTGTAGTAGGCGGTCAGCCTATATCCTGGAAAGATGTTATTAAAACATATGAAATAGATCAGAAAAGCGATACAACAAGAGCAATGCTAAAGATTAAAAACGTTCATTTAAATCCGACTAGTTTTCAAAAAATGCGAGTGCTATATGCAGCACAAATATTTTCAAATACCGCTTCCGCTGCAATAATTACAGCATATAAAATGAAAGAGCTGATCAGCAATACAGCTACATCTACCTCGCAGTGCTTTAAAAAAATTAATGACATTTTTGATGCCCTAAATAGTAGATCAGTAAATGATGCCAATCCAAACAGACGCCCATTATCCACTTACAATAAAAACACAGAAACTATATTACACGAGGGCATAGAATATTTTAAAACAATTGAAGTATTTGACAATAAAAATAAGAAGGGTTTCAATGGTCTATTAAGTCAATTCTATTGTTATGGCAACATCTACAACAGCAAAATGTAAAATATTTATTAACAGGTTTTCTAAATCAAGACCCTTTAGAAAACTTTTTTCTGTGGTACGAACAAGAGGATACAACCCAAAGCCTTCCGTTCGGCAATTTCGAATTGCCATGCAACAAAACATTAACATTCGGTTGCAAATGACTGCCGAAAATAGTAATTGTGAAGCTGGGGAAGGTGCACTTCTAGACCGACAATCGTTAAGGCAAGAAGAAGAAGAAGAAGCTGTCACGATAAACGATCTCTCCGAAAATGTCGATAGTGGCGACACTAAACTGGGGGGCAACAAAGAAAATCGAGACCCACTGTCAGATGTTAAGTTAATTTCTGCAAACAAAGGTTCACTACAATTGTCAACCAATGTGTACGTGCCGGTTATCTAGCTTATTCAGCATTCAAGAAATTTAATTGTGAGAGCTGCAATGCTAATCTTACTAAAACTGATGATTTTTTTCATCAAAATAAAACATTTTTATTAGCTCGAGATTACTCTTGCATAGAAAATGTACAATTTCTAAAACGACCCAATGATGATTTTGCTACTTTTGTTTCGGATCTACTTAGGGAATTTAATTTTGCTTTTAATAAATTTAAAGTTGGCGAGAAAGTGAAATATCAAATTGAAAATTATTTAAAAAACCTTCCTGTTTGTATAGAGTGGTTACGTGATGTAGAATGTTGTAATCACAGGTTGTTTATAATTAAATTACTTATCAAAATGAAATTATACAGAAACCTTCGATGGGAATCTGAAGAAAATACGCGCAAAGACACAAGCAACAAAGATTATGTTAAACACATCGAAAGGTTCGCATTTTATCATCTTAATACTAAATGAGTGGCCACAAACAACAGAAACCTAGTTACTTATGAGCCAAAGAACATTATATGTATGTAGTTATTTTATGCAACAAAATAATAACCTAGCAGTGTATTTATGTAGGATCCAGCAAATTGACGTTTCTAGTTTTAAATTAAAATAACAACAAGCTGTTAACAATTTGTATTATTTTATAAATTTAATTATATGAAAAAATTCTATTTCATATTAACAGTATACAGATCTATAAAATGACTGCTTCATTTTGAACACATTTCTACAATCGTCCTTAGAAGACACATTACCAAATCATTGGGAATCGCTTCAATTTCTTGTATAATATTACACTGCAGTAAAAATGTTTGAATAAAGTTTGCGAAAGATTAAAAATCAGAGACGTGATTGTGGTTTATAAATATAATGTAGCTAAGTGTACGTTTTAGCTCCGCAATATTGTTGGGACGGTTAACATGGACCTTCGACTTAAGAGATTCCCATAAGAATAAATTGCATGCCGACTAATCTGGCGATCATGCTGGGTAGTGAATTTTCCCAAATCTAGAAATGACACAATTTGGAAACATTTCTCTCAAAATCTGCTTTGATGCTTGGAATGTATGAGCCATAGCTCTACCTTGTTGGAGACAGATATTGTTGGCGTTACGAACTCGAAGTTCTTCAACAAAAAATTTCTAAGAATTTCATTTAAGCCTTATATTTAGTACCGACTGGAGAATAGTAACCTATTAAGTGCCTACCTAATTGTTAGCAATAATAGCACCTTAATCTTTCCAGTAAGTGTGCACAATTTTATTACCTATTGTAGTGACATCCGAACACTTTTGAATGAACTGCCTACAATATTAGAAGTTTTCATAGAATTCAGGTAAACGTGCTACCACAAAGGCATTATTTCTGAGAAGAGATAAAGGGTAGATTCTTCCCATGAACATAGCTAACGGAATTTTTTAACAAAATAAAACTGAAAAATGTTCAATATCTTATATTGCTTTAGGGGTCCAAAATTTGCATACAACAGCAAAATATAGGAACGTCTTCTTATCGAGAGGGTCTTATTTTCGAGTAAATACGGTATATCTATCAATCTGTCTATTTTTAACAATGTATTTTATTAGAAATAAAAAAATGTAGTCACAAATATTTTTTCTTTTTTTATGTAATTTTTACAACTTTCAAGATGGTATGCAATTTTATAATAATAATAATGTAGCCTATTATAAATTAACCTGTATTTTTTGCTTCAATCAAGCTTCAATCAAACACAAAGCGTATTGCTTTTACTACTTGTATAAATAACTGTGTAATATAGTGTTTTCAATTATTTACTATATGTATGTACTGTCTACATATAGCAATAACAATTAACTTTTATTTTCAATAAAAATTCCCTATTTTATTCCAATACATAAGTAAACAAGAATTTTAAGTGGTCGTATGTATATTGTATACGTCCTATCGTTGTGTGATCACGCAACGGTTCTATATGGTCCGATAGTCCTGTAAATTGTCGCCCGCATTTATCAAATTGCTCCCACTTCCATCTCGATGCGATGCAGACGATCTGAACTAGACGGATTAGCCATTCTAAATGAATAGTTCCATTAATGCACGTCGCAGTAGCATCGTGCAGTACTCTAGTTTGAGGATCAAGTGGAGTGCGGGTGAAGACGATGCAGGCACGGTCTTTTCCTATTACATTGCGTCTCTTTAAAACTTCTCACGAAACGCCTCAAGCAAGAAGCTAATGATGAGATTCCTATTATTAAAAAGATAATGTTAGACCTCGAGCAAGAAATATGTAAATTAAAGGATTTCACAAAGGAAACACCCAAACAAAGCTATGCCGATGTTGTCAAAATTTGCAGAAATGAAACGGAACTTTTAAAGGAAAATATGAAAACCCTTGAAAAAAATATCGAAACACTAAAAGAAAATGAAATAACTTGAAAATCAGAAAACCTATAAACGAACTGGCCATACTTGAAATGAAGAATCGAGAGGCACGTGCATCAAATATTCTTCTTTTTGGAGTTAAACAATCAGAGAAAGAAGAAAAGCAAGAACGTAATGAAGATGAAATGGTTAATGCTAAAACAATTCTAAAAAAAATTGATGAAAAGGTATGCAATAACTAGGAAAATACAATAAAGATAAAAAGAGATCAATAAAAATCGTATTTCCTAGTAAATTTTATGCATTACAAGTTCTCAAACAAAAGCATAAACTTCAGAATATAGATTCTGTTTACATGAAGAATGATCAAACATCAATGCAGAGAAATTATTTAAGATCGATTCTAGAGGAACTTGATAAGCGCACCAAGAACGGTAAAACCAATTTAAAACTTAAATATATCAATTCAGTTCCCAAAATTATAAAAATCAATGGAGAATCTCCAACAAAAAACTAGACATTCATCAGGATGTTGAAATCTCTTGGTGGTGCAGTAATTTAAATTCTATAGTAAACAAAATAATGAGTGGAAGGTTAGTATCAATAAGCATAAACCTACCTTTATACATATAACTGAAACATGGTTAAATAAACACATATATGATAGTATAATCGCTATAGATGGTTACAGTATATTTCATCAAGATAGAGAAGGTCAAATAGGTGGAGGCATATTAATACTAATTAAAAATAGTATTAAAGAAAACAAAATTAATACCATCATAACAAAGAAATATGAAATGCAACTTCCAATAGCATCTATTTGGTTAGAAGTAACGTTGCTAAAGATGAAATTTATTATCTCTTGTATATATAGAGCGAACTATGCGACAGATCAAAACAATATTCATATGATACAAACTCTAAAAGATGCCCTTTCAAAAGACACCTCTACATTTATATTTTAATTTAACTTTAACTATCCTGAAATTCAATGGAAGAGCCTCCACATTAAGTCATAAAATTCAAGCAGATCACGAGTTTTTGGAAAACTATAAGGATATGAATGCTTCTCAACTAATTATGTTTCCTACTTGTTTTAGAAGTAATTAATAAAATTACTGCTAGATCTTTTACTGGTAAATGACAAGAACCTTATTTATGATCTCACATCTGATGCTCCAATAGGCCTAAGTGATCACGTAGTTATTACTGCAAAATCACATATAAGAGTCTAAATCCACTACAAAACACTTTAAGAAATTTCTGGATTGCAAATTATTTGGAAATTAATAGGTTTTTACAACAACAAGATTTTACCCCGAGCCATACTGCACAAACAAGTCATGAAAAATGTTATGAAATAATTAACAATACTATAGTTGTCATGATACCATTAAAAGCTTCCAAACATAATCCAAAAAAATCATGGTTAAATGAAAGAATTTTCAAAGAAATTAAAAGAAACGTACACTTTGGGACAAATACAGTAGAACAACAAGTGAACAGGACTATAGTATATACAGAATACAAAATAATAAATTAAAAGAAATGATTGATGATTCAAGAATAACTTATGAAAATAATATAGCAACATCTGACTCTTCAAAGAATTTTTTCAGGTACATAAAACGCACATTAAATTCCAAAGTCACTAAAATCACATTAAAAGATCCTACAAACAATGAAATTATAAACAGTGACTTAGAAGCTGGAGAGAAATTTGCTGAACAATTTAATAAAGTTTTTACTAAAGAGGATGTAAACGACATGTTACCAATGTTGCCCATTACAAACAAGATCGACTCAATCCCTTACAACTACAAATTTTACAGCAGAAAAGGTCTCTATTGCAATTAATGATCTGAAGACAGAGTCAAGTCTGGACCTGATAACATTCCATCAATATTCTTACAAAAATGTAAAGACAATATTTGTACTCCCATTGCAAATGCGTTGAATGGATGCATGAATACAGGCACGTTGCCACAACAATGGCATCTAGCAATTGTTACACCATTTTACAAAAAGGGCAATAAGCACCTGCCAGAAAATTACCGCCCAATTAGTTTAACATGTAATCCATGTAAAGTAAAAGAAAAAGTGATTGTAAAGGAACTAACACCTTTTCTAATAGAAAATCAGGTTATTCCAGACACAACATGGATTTTTACCAAAACGATCAACAACGTGCAACTTACTAGCTTGTCTAAATGAATGGACATTTAATCATGATGCAGGACAGCCAACCGATGTAATATATCTTGATTTTGAAAAGGCTTTTGATAAAGTTCCACATGATCGATTACATAAAATAGAACATTTTGGAGTAAGAGGTAATTTACTTCAGTTGATAGAGGATTTTCTTAAAAACCGATTTTACCAAGTCAGAGTAAATGGTGTCCTATCAAATCAACATAAAGTGCTAACTGGAGTGCCCCAAGGATCGGTCCTAGGCCTCCTTCCCTTTGTAATTTATGTCAGCAAGTTAGCTAATAACATCAAAACTAATATAATCTTCTTTGCTGATGACACCAAGCTTTTTGCAAATCCCTTAAAACAGTACATAGAGCTGGATGATGACTTGAAGATAATAGAAGATTGGACAGTTGCTTGGAAAATGAAACTAAATGCAGATAGATGTACAGTACTAAATATTGGACCAAACAACAACAGCCAATCATATAAATTAAACAACACTGAACTACAGCATGTCAATCAACAAAAAGATCTTGGTGTCATCATCAGCAACAATATTTAATGGGAAATTCATATAAATGCAATAGGGAAGACGCACATAATTTTTTTAATTTTTGTGTTCGTTCGTTTTGGTTAGAAAAATATTTCCAGATAAGCGAAATTTCTAAAAACGCTCTATTTATTTGAAAAATTAAATTTAAAAATTCTCCTCATTTAAAACCGAATTTGGCCTTGAGCAACTTCCCTCAAAGCTATTTGATGTAAAAAAGTAGTTACCGCTGTGAATGAGAAAAAGCAACATTGACTTTCTACTCACTGTTAGATGGCACTGATGAAATCCAATAAATTGAATTTTGAATTTATATTAACAGAAATACTTTACACCACTTTAATTATGGCAGTTAATTACACAATAGCATAACGTACATTATTATATAAATTACTCGTTAATAAGTAGAATATATTTGAACTTGAAGATAAAACATTTTTCAAACTGACGGGTAAGACACTATATCAGCACCAAGTTTAAATTCTTTTAAAAACAAACTTGACAAACAGACATAATGACTCTAAACATTGACTATCGATTGTGACAAATTGTGTTATTACAACTAATAAGTCGAACAATTAAATTCTAAAAGAAAAATCTTTCCAACGAAACATTTAAGATAAACACAAACTAAACAAATAGTTTCATCGGTTTCGACATGGCAGACTTTAGTGTACCAGGCAGGAGCTGTGAAAAAGAACACTAATTTTATCCATATTTTCAAGGAGTAGATCATATTTACTTCAGAATATATAAAACAAAAATTGTCTTTCCAAATCTTGGTTAGAATGTCAACTGCGTGTTTCTGCATATCTAATACAGAAAAAAAATAACACCCCTAAAGGCATATTATCAGTTTAGCAACTCACTTTCTTATAAATAATAAAGAATTATCAATTACTGGTACTGTGAAACGGGGCTACTTTGAACAGGAGTGTAACTTTGAACAATTAGACGCCATTTTTAGTTATTTCTGTAACTTACACATTATGACTTATTTCAGTTATCCAAATTATATGACCTATTGATAAATATATTAGTTAACATGTACTAACCTATTAGCCCATGTATTGAAATCCACATTCAATGAAAAAAATTAAATATGACGACGTCATTATCAGCTGTTAAAAATTATCGAAAAACTTTTATTAGTACCAGCATTGTAACTTAACAAACATGGTTTCGCGATCTCAGTGTGTAACGAAATGGTATATAAACAATTAGCTGTCGCATATTTTCTAAAAACTCTCTTTAAAATAAAAATAAATAATAATAAACAAATTACTGTGCTAATTTTTGGCACTACTGGTAACTTTGAACAACATGTTTTAACGGTTTCATTCGTAAATCAAACGTTTATCCAGTTGTTTATGTCTGTTAGCCTGCTCTGGTAGTCGTCCCTAGATCTTCAAATAAGAAGGTGTGTTACGTCGCGCTGCGAAAACTCATGCGATTTATGTCCGTAGTATTTTAGTTACCAGTTAAGTTTGTAACAATGCCATCAGTTTATGCCAGACAGTTAGGTGCAAGGCGTTACAAGGATTACTCCAGAGAAGTGCTGGAACAGGCTTTGGGTGAAATTAGAAAAAAAGTTATCCCTTAACCAGGCTGCAAAGAAATATAAAATTGCCAAAGGGACCTTAAGTTATAAGAACCAGACCAAGCATACTAGTAGGGTTGGACGCCCCACTGTTCTAACTTTAGATGAAGAAAGTGTCATTGTTAAAACACTTCTAAAAACTGCCGAATGGGGATATCCGATTAACAATGATAACTTACGCCGCATTTTACAGTTACGATTTAACAGAATGGGGAAAACTACAAGGTTTAACAACAACTTGCCTGGCAAAGATTGGATAAGAAGTTTTTTTGAAAGACACAAAAATCTAATATGTTTTAGAATAGCCCAAAATATAAATCCGAATCACGCTGCTTTATGCAGAGAAGTATTTGACACCTATTTCGATAATCTTGAGAAGTCACTAGAAGGCGTTTCTCCAGAAAATATTTATAATTTCGACGAGACTAACTTAAGCGACGAGCCTGGTTCAACAAAGTGTTTCTTTAAAAGAGGAGTGAAGTACCCAGAAAGGGTTATGCCTCATTCCAAATCAAATATATCACTAATGTTTTGTGGAAACGCAAAAGGAGAATTACTTCCCTTGTATGTCGTATATAAAGCCAAAAATATGTGGAGCTCTTGGACAGAAGGCGGTGCAGATAAATGCAGGTACAACCGTACTTCTCATGGTTGGTTTGACTCTGTGACTTTTGTCGACTGGTTCCAAAGTATTTTTCTACCTTACGTGAAACACCAGCCAGGACCTAAATTGTTAATTGAAGACAATTTAGCCAGCCATTTCTCTGAGGAGGCAGTAGAGCTCGCTGTGGCCAATGACATTAGATTTGTTTGTCTTCCCCCTATGCCACACATATAGCTCAACCATTGGATGTGGCATATTTCGCTCCATTAAAGAAAAAGTGGAGGAGCATCTTAGCAGATTTTTAAATGTCCTCCGGAAAAGTTGGTTTACAAAAAGATACATTTCCTGCACTGTTGAAGAAATTGATGGATGGAATACAAGAATCTGGCAAGGAAAACCTTGTGAGCGGATTCAGGGCTACTGGAATATGGCCATTAAGCAGGGAGACGTTGATTACCAAACTACCATCTTCCACAAACCCTATGGGTTCGGAGAACGATTGTAATGACAGTGTCCTTAATTTTTTGGAGAAAACACGATTATCTGAGAAACGAAAAATTGTCAGGAATAAGAAAGTTAATGTAGAACCAGGGAAAAGCATAACTGTAGAGGATTTTGAAATAGAAGAAGGATGGTATACAGAAAACTATGAAAAACAGTAGAAAACAGAGAAGTGATGATGAATTTCAATTGCAAGAGGAGTCCGATGATGATGAATCTTTTTTCGACAATTTAATACAGGAACATACTCAAAATAAATTAGAGGAGAATGAACTTTTAAACACAGTCGTCACTGAAGGGAGTTTTATACTGGCCAAGTTTGCTACGAAAAAGACCATAAAATATTATGTTGGACAGATATTAGAAATATGTGGTCCGGAATATGACGTAAAATTTCTGAGACATGAAAAAGAGAAGGTCTTTGTTTGGCCTCAGGTAAAACTTTCACATGTAAAATTTTCGCACATAGGTATTTACAAATTTTTTGTCAACAGCTTGAAGACAAATCGCTTATTGCAACCACAGATGTTGAAAGAAAGCTGCCAAATCCCACCACAGACTGGCGAGGACGACTTACATTTGCAGTATCTTTTACTGGTTTTAATTTATCATAATTTTTACTGTAATAAGATATACATGTGAACTTATACCTTTTCTTGAACAGTGTAAAGTATTTTAGTTTGTAGTCGTATTTTATAACCGCTTCCACTTGTATTTTTGTATATTTGAGAAATAAAAAATTGAAAATCTTATTTTTTTTACTGAAAAATGAAAGAAAGAAATTTGAATCAATACACTACCTATATAATTTTTTCTGCTTATTTCTATGATGGGGTTATTTTGAACGAATTAGCCTCGTGAACAGAAATATCACATAAAAACAAAAACTGTTCAAAGTTTCCCCCAAGGCCGGGTAACTTTGAACACAACTTTTTTATTTTTTAAAAAGCGAGGTATAACTTTTACTGTAAAATGATAGTGATAATCAGGATCCTTGTGTGCACCTTAGTTATCCTAATTTTTTTCGTACAATTTTTTAAACATTTTAGAAGTAAAAACTCGTAAAAGTGTTCAAAGTAGCCCCGTTTCATGGTATCTACTTGTTAAATTAAACAAAAATCACTTTTTAAGTAAGTAAATTATAACAGTCGTCTTTAAATTAGTTGGCTTTGTTAAATTAAAAATATAAATCTCTATGTTTCATTTATGTAAATTCTGTTAGATATATTAACACATAATATATATAATAATAATTATAAATTAGAAAATAATTAATAATCCTTTCAGCCAAAAAAATTATATTCATAGTCGGGGAGCAGGGTGCCTAAATTCGACATGGTCGTCCGGACTCGATGACACACGCGTTTTGAAAACTGATTTGTATGTAGATTTTCCTGCTGAATCCGAATCCGGAGGGCGCCCATTGATTTGGAATGGCCTTGACCATGCTATGCGCACTCATATGGTGATTGGAAAAACTCTAGTAATAGTTCCTACTAAGACCACTTCAGGCACCATGGTCGTATTTTTTATTTAATTTTAACAACGTCCGCCCGATCATCGCCCGAATTCCGAAACGTGTTGTTGTTGATGTTTGTTTGGGTGAACAACGTTAGCGTCCTCGTGTTTTTGATTTTGTGTTTCTGCTTATTTCCTGTGTGCTCCATTTATATAAAATCGGTTCTTTTCAGAGCCACCTTGACCATTTTAGTCTGTTTGTACGGTAAGCGATGTTACTTCTAATTTATCACGTGTTGCAAATTTAACCTTACTTTATGTTTAGCAGTCTACGTTCGATTCTCCGTTTTGGAAAGTGTGAACATTATTATTGATTCGTCAACAGCGTTTAAAATGATTTTTGTGTTGTATAACGTCATGTAAATTGACTAATAAGGAACAGAAAATGCACAGTTTACCAAAAGACAATGAGGTGAGGTTTTAATAATCTCATGTTGTCTGTTCACTAATAATAGCAATTATCTATCTTTTTTTAGGCTTTTGTAATGTGGATGGGCCTAATTGGGAGAACTGATCTACTCGCGATTGATGCCTCAAAACGCAAGAATTATCGAGTGTGTGATATTCATTTTGATGACGACACTAAGTTTTTAGTTAAAAATAATCGCACAAATCTGAAGCAGGGTAGCATCCCCAGTTTATTTTTGACGTGTAAGTATTCTCTTCTTCTTTTTGAGACTAATTAGTTTACGTAGATGTTCATTTCCAAAATAATATTTTTATTCTTTATTAAGATAAATAACGATCCGGTTTTCAACTGCTTGTAACAGTCATTCTCAGGTTTATAAGTATGATATTTTGAAAACGAGCAACAAGTTTGATAAATAATTGTTACAATGCTCGACAAGACGTACACCCCTACGTGGGTTTATCGTATGTTGTAATTTACTTGTAAACGAATGTTTGTGGTTTTTAGTTTCAAATGAGGCTGTCACACACACTCCAGTGGATGCTGCTAATTATTGTGATGGTAATTTTTTTACTGCTATTCTGTACATTTTTTCTAAATGATTGTCTTTTTAGAAGTTGAAAATTTGCCTCTTGCTGGACCCTCCACACCAAAACCAAAGAGGTAAGTTTTTTCATCAATTTATTAATTATATGTTATACAAATAGTGTTTTTTTAACAGGAAGAAAAAATTTGGACTACTCAAAGCTGTCGATGTAACAAGGGCGAAGGACTTAACCCCAAAAGCTCATCGGTTGTATAAAATAGCCATCAACTCATTATCTCATAATGTATTGTACTATTGTAAGTCGCAACATGTAATTATAAATTGCATTTCTGTAATAAACATGATGTTCACAATATTATGAATTTTTTTAACCAAGTTTCATAATATTGGGGAAAATCAGACAAATGAATGCAATAGGAATATCTTAGCAACAAAGCGTCGTATCCTAGCAACGAACTGTCGTTGCTAAGTTACAAAGCGTGGTTGCTAAGATATCCCTATTGTATTCATTTGTCTGATTTTCCCCAATCCAGAACTAATAAGATTGCTGCGAACTTTTAAAGTAAATATTTTAATAGCAGCGACATTGGTGTCATTAGTGGGAACTAAAAAGATTGTTCTGCCTGAGCGCGGAGAGTGGGCCATCTATATACCAATTATAGTCTCTAATCTATGGCCTTGACCCTTAAAATGTCAATTTCACGTAAAATTTTGAAAAATAAAAAATGGGCTTCTTTTCTGTTCGCATCATCATAACTTCATCCTGGATGGAACTAGAAGGTTAATTTTTATTTCGAAAAATTCTCCCAGAGTTGTAGATTGCAACGTACTACTTAAAATTCAGTTTTGAGAAAAAACAGTCTGAGAAAATTACTATTTGGTTATACTATGTCATATTTGTGCACTGAAATTTTCACCAATCGAAAAACTTTTTTATTACAAGAGATAGAGGCCTATATAATCGAGACTATAATTAGTAAAAAGCCCAAAAAAGTTTTTGGTGAAAAAATTATATCGCTGTCTGTAATACAGACGAAATTATTGCAATTACAATATCTTGTACGCGGGCGACTAGTGATATATAAATCTTATTATTTGATCGAATGACATTGGCCTTCGCATAGACAAGATATACACATAGATACATATACTTGATTTGCATTTGCAAAATGTCTGCATTTTAAGAAAATCTGGTTGAGATGCTAAAGACGTAGAGCTATTGTTCCATCTGCATCTATAGCCCATCCAAATTCTAATATTTCGGGGAAATTAGCATTAACATTCACAGCAGTCTTATAAATAGGTGTTTGATAATATGCCCTTCGAATGTGGTATAAAAAAGCATCTTGTGTTGGAGGCAAATGACGGTAAATATAAGTAAAATTGGTTATGAATGTTATGATGTTTATAAAAACGTAGATCAACATTCTTACCGAATGTCTGTTTTACCAGTCGGGAACAAATGAGCACGGAGTTCATCTAGTGAACCAGTGAACTCAAAACATCCGTATATAGCCTTAAAGAATAGCCGACATGTCGAAAACATTTCGTCCCCATCTTCCAAACAGTATTTTCCACTAATAGGTTCTCCAAAATATTTCAGATTAGTCAGTTTTACCTTATTTTTCATTATAACTTTCAGGGCAGTTCTTTTTCCTTTTCGAAAAGGATAGCTGACACAGTCATTGCCAGAAAGGCAGTAAGCCGCTTGTTATGTCCATAATTGTGGACCCAACATTTAAATAAAAAGAAGTGTTGAAACTTAACTATTTATTCTAAAGTTATATGTTACATTTGTGTTCTTGACTGTTTGTGTACAACTACTGATGCACACTTGTCGACTTGCTTGTCTTTTGTGTTGGTCACCAAACGGTAAAACTACCCCAAATGGGGGTGTGAAATGGAAGGGAGCGTGCATGCATTAACATACTCCCCCCCTTAAAAGGCTTTAGCCATTTTAACCTAATATAAAAAGTCCTAAGATATGTGTATGTACAATATAAGATAACAATAAGCTAAAATGGTTAGTAAAATAATATAATGAAATTTTATAAAGATATTTGAATATTTGAAAGCACAAAGACATATATATATTATTGAATTAATAGTGATTGATTAACAACTGTATTCGCGCACTTAATTGTCTGTAAGTGGGCAAACTTTTGTGATTGGTCTTTTAAAAATACCGCGCACAGTCTTTACACTTACTACACGTACACGGCCATCTTTCCCTGGATGTAATGCTGTTACTCTTCCCATGCTCCAATACAATGGCAGGACGTTGTCATCTTTTAGTACCACCAAAGCTCCAATTAGTGGCTCATTGTTTACTTGTTTGTTCCATTTCTTCCGCTGTTGTAATTGATGGAGTACTGCAGGAGACCATCTTTTCCAAAAACTTTGTTTTATTTGGTCTACAAGCTGATACCTGGAGAGTCTGTTGACCTTTATGTGTGTGACATCTGGTTGTAGTGGTGATCGTAAGGCTTCCCCGATGAGAAAATGCCCAGGCGTTAATGGTTCTAAATTGGATGGATCGGAGGACAATGGGATTAATGGTCGGGAGTTTAAACATGCCTCTATCATAGTCAAACATGTATAAAATTCGTCGTAATTAAGTATTGCTTTACCAATTACCTTTTTTAAATGTTATTTCGCAGATTTTACTGCACTTTCCCACAGTCCGCCCATGTGCGGCGATTTAGGCGGAATAAAGTGCCACATAATTTGGTCGTTGGCTAAAGTCTGAACGATTGTTTGATCGAATTCTGGATCTTTATATAAATGTTCCAGATGTTTTTTTAATTCATGATTAGCACCAACAAAGTTTGTGCCATTGTCAGAATGCAAGTGTGAAATTTTGCCTCGTCTGGAAATAAAACGTTTGAGGGCATTTAAAAAACTTCCTGTTGAGCAGTCACAGACTAGTTCAATGTGAACTGCTCGAGTGGAAAAACAGACAAAAATAACGATGAATGCTTTAATTGTTTTATTAGAATGTCCGAAACTGTTCTTCAAAATAAATGGACCTGCCAAGTCTACTCCACTACAAGAAAATCGCCGCTATGGTTCTATGTGCTCTTTGGGTAGATTACCCATAAATTGTTCATACGCCACTGGTTTGGCTCTACAACATATGACACATGATTTAACTGTTTTTCGAACTAAGCTCGTGCCTGAAATTGGCCAAAATTTTTGTCTTATTGACGTTAATGTGGATTGAGACCCAGTATGTAAATTGTCTATATGTTCTTGAACTGCAATAATTTTTGTGATGTGATGACCTATAGGCAGTAAAATTTGGTGTTTGTAATTATATGAAATATCAGCGTGCTGAAGCCTTCCCCCTACCCGAAGCAAACCGTCAGAATCTAGGAAAGGGTATAAAGAACGTATTTTACTAGAGTTACAAACGTTTTTGTGTTTTTTAAGTGCGTGAATTTCATCGGAGAACGCCTCCTGTTGAGTCAATTTGATTATCGTATTTTCGGAACTTTGTATTTCTTTGCAAGATAGACCGCCGCTAAATCGGTTGTGTTTATTTTTTAGATTATGAATAAATCGCAGACAATGCGCTGTAACTCGAATTAATTTTCTATAGCTAGAAAATCTTGTTAATAAATTAAGATGGTTTATAGTTGTGATATTTTAGCAGCAAATTGCTTTAACTTCCGGCAGGTCATTTGTACTTTGTATTTCGTTGGGAAAATTAAAAAGGTTAAATGTCGAGTCATTTAAAAATTGTGATTTAATTAATTCAGAAGTAGAAATGCCTCTAGATAAAATATCGGCTGGATTTTGCGTTGTTTCTACCTATCGCCAATCTTCCAATCCGCTATTAGTTTGAATTTCCGAAATCCGATGTGCAACAAAAACCTTTAAATTACTGGACTCTAGCTGAAGCCATGCGAGAACTATTTTTGAGTCCGTCCAATAAAAATATTGATTGATTGGAATATCTATATTTTTCTTAATTTTATTCATTAATCGCGTGAGTAAAACGGCGCCGCACAATTCCAAACGAGGAATAGTTATTGTTTTTAAAGGAACCACCCTATTTTTTGAACACAACAAATTTGATTCACACCAACCATCATTAGCAAACGTTTGTAGGTAAATGCATGCTCCATAAGATACCTGGCTTGCATCAGAAAAACCATGCAATGCGACTCTGACTGTATGTTGAAATGGAATAATGTTCCGAGGTATAATTAATGAATTTAAATTTGGAATATCTCTGATAAAATTAGACCATAAAGTCTGTATATGTTGTGGAACTTTGTCGTCCCATTCTAGATTCTAGATCTAGCTCCCCAAGTTTTTTGTAATATAATCTTGGCACATATAGTTATTGGAGTAACTAATCCTAAAGGGTCAAACACCTTTGATATAAAAATTAACATAATTCGCTTTGTTACATTTAAATTGTCTGATGGACATTCCGCCAAGTATTTAATACTGTCTGAATAGCAATTCCAAAAAACTCCAAGTGTTTCAGTACACGATTGCATGTCTAAATTAATAGCATGTGTAGAAGTGTCGGTTGTTGGTAACAAAGCTTGACAATTTGAAGAAAATTTTCTTAATTCGAAACCACACTTCGATAAAATTATTTTTAATTTATTGATAATTTCTAATGCGTTATCAAATGAATTAGAGCCAGTTAGTAAATCATCAACATAAAAATCTCGATGAATTACTTTATGAATTTCAGGTTCGTTTTTTGATTCAATATTTGCAAATTCTTGTAAACATCTAATGGCAAGATAAGGTGAACGTGATAAACCGTAGGTAATTATATTAAGCCTATAAGTGTGAATAGGCTCATTGGGGTTTTCTCGCCACAAAATTAATTGAAAATTTCTGTCATCCGGGTGTATTAGTATCTGACGGTACATTTTTGCAATATCACCGGCAATTACATATTGATAAGTTCGAAAACGAGCTAGAATGCAGAATAAATCTTGCTGTAATGGTGGACCGATGAATAAGTTATCGTTTAAACTTTTATTGTTACTAGTTTTCGCGGATCCATCGAACACTACACGAAGTCTAGTGGTAGTGCTGCTTTGTTTGAATACCACATGATGTGGTAAATAATACGACAACTTAGGTTGAATTTGCGCTACTTCAAAAAAAGGTACTAGTTGCATGTGTCCTAACTGTAAATATTCCTTCATAAATTCTGTATAGTTTATTTTCAATAGCGGATCCCTTTTAAATTTCCTTTCTAGAGACCATAAACGTTATCTTTTTTTTTTTTAATAATAATAAACCCTTTTATTGTCTAACAGGAAATTTCCCAATTACAAGACAATTACAAAAAAGTAAAAGAAAGCATAATTGTTACATTGTATTACAAACAATAATTTAAAATATAAGTTTAATACATTACCCGATAACAAAACATAGATGGGATATTTTAAACAGTCTTATGTACTAAGGAGAAATGTTTTGATTTTATATCTAAACTGCATTAATGTACAGTTGAACAAATCTAAATCCAATTGGCTGTTAATGTAGTTAAGATGAGAACATGCTTGATAAAGAGGAGCTTTTTTTGACTAAGTTGGTATTAGGAGTAGATAAGTAGAACATATTATGTTGTCTAGTGATTATATGAGGCACTACAAAATTTAATTCATTTAGTAATTGAGGACAGGCAATGAGGTTATTACACATTTTATACAGAAAAATTTGTGAGGCGCACTTCCTCGAGTTTTCAAGGGTTAGAAAATTAAACCTTCGAAGTAGTAATGTATGATCAATTCCTCTGATTGGGTAAGTACCATCTAACTTAAATGATAAGTATTTAAGGAACCTACGTTGAACGTACTCAAGCCTATCAATCTGTGTGTTATATGTGGGAGACCAAGCTATAGAAGCATACTGAAGTTTGGATTTAACTAGAGAGTTATTAAAGAGGAGACATTAATAAAGCTCTTTGTTGATCTAATAAGGAAGCCAAGGGATCTAAGAGCTGACTGAGTTACTTCAGTGATGTGCAAATTAAAATTTAATCTTTTATCAATTCTAACTCCCAGGTCCTTCACTGACTCGCAGTCAGTAAGAATCAAACCATCCAGGACATAATCAAACTTAATCTCATTAAGTTTTAGTGAGATTTTAAAGCAGTATCCTTCGATGAACCTAACTGTGGAGGATTATGCTTAAATGGAAGTCGAACAATGAAACGACCTAGTGCATTTCTAACGGTACTATTTATGAAATAGTTTTCGCAAAATTCCTTATTTTTAGGACTTGTCGGCTCTAAAGAAATCTGGTTAATACTTTCCAATTCCCAAAATCGTTTCATCTGCTCTTCTAAATTTGACAGTTCTGATAAATTATAGACTGTCGGCGAGGGGTTTTGTAAATCAATAATTGCTGCGACAATGTACCCAAAATGTGTATTTTGTAAAATTGGACCGTTATCTCCATTTTGGCGAATTTGATCCGATTTGATTAGATTCTAAAATATTTCGTTGCCTATTAAAATGTCAATTGAATTTGATATGTTAAATGTAGGATCAGCAAGTGATGTTTTTTGGAATATTCATTGGTTTTGAATCAAAAGTTATGGTAGGGTGTTTTAATGAGATTTCTGGTAATATTAAACAAGACAATGATAGCTTGAAATTGGTGCAATTTGAATGAATATTAAGTGATGTAATACGATCAATTGTGGTCTGACTCTTGCCAATTTCGATAACTGGTAATTGAACCTTTTGTGACTTTAAACCTAATTTGTTGCAAGCGTCACTTGTCAAAAAATGATTTTGTGAACCACTATCTAGCAGGGCTCGTAATTGGAAAGGTTGGTCGTTTTTATCGTAAACCTTTATCAAGGCTGTTGATAACAATACGCTATGTTGATAAAGAGGGTGCTGATTTGAAATCATTACTGTTGATGTCGATGATTGTTCTGAACTACGCGGCTTATTGTTAAAATGTAATAAAGAATTGTTTGGCATTACACGTTTTGCAACCACCGGCGGTGCAGTTAGCAACTATATGATTTCCGCGAAGACAATTTTGACATAATTTATGTTTTTTAACTTCTTTCAAACAATCTTGAGGTAATAATGATTTAAATCGTTGACACTGAAATAATGCGTGGTCTTCTTTGTTGCAGATCACACATTTAATTTGATATGACGTGTAATGAGTTGAGTTTTGATTATTTTTGTAATTTTTGCTAAATGAAACTTGTGTTTTTGCTTGTTGAATAACATCTGACGATTCTAAAGATTGACATTTGCGTGTTAAAAATTCTAAAATGCTATCAAAGGTTGGCGCTTGGTTTGTTAGTGTACCCTCCCAAGCTTTAGTTGTATTATGATAAAATTCTGACGTTATCAAATAAACTAATAAATCGTCCCACTTGTCGATGGGGTGTCCGATTGTTTTAAGTGCTTTAATGTTAGTTGATACAATGTTTATTACCTGACGAAATGTTTTAGCATTATTATAATTAATCTTAGATTAATCATTATGATTAATCTAATATGATGTTGAATTATGTCTTTTATTTTCGTACCGCTTAATTACTAAGTCCCAAGCTTCTTTGTAATTATTATTAGATGGTGTCAAATGTTCGATGGTGCTTAAGGCTTCATCTTTTAAACTATTACGTAAATAATGAAATTTTTGTATTGCGTTAAGATTTTGATTTTTATGAATTAACGATTCAAAACAATCTCGAAAAGTGATCCATTGTGTATATACTCCCATACATATCGGCAAATCAATATCCGGTAATTTAACAAGTGATTGTGTTTCAACTGGTGAATCTATAAGAGATTCTGCATATGTAGTTATTCTAAAATAGTCATATTCAAAATTTGATAATTCATCGTCATTGTCGTCTGTCTGTTCGTTAACAACACAAATTTTTATATATAAATCTTTAAATTCGTTCAAACAAGGTTCAATTGCCTTTAGCCGTTTTCTAATTTCTGGAATATTTTCTTTCTCTCTGTTAATAAAATTTGAAAATTTTGTTAACGATGATTTAATTCGGATAATTCTTTCTTTAATTTTTTAAGTTCCGCCGTCATTTTTGAATTAAATGATAACCAATTTGACTATGATAGGTTTACAATGTTTAAATAATAGAGGTATAGAAAGGATTGAACCACTAACCTTAGGCAACGATGCGAAGTCGATTTAATGAAGCGATTAAAACTGGATTCTGTTGATGATGATATTCGATGTGCTTGTTTGATGCGATTTCGATGCGAAGATGATGCGCCACAGTATGATGTCGATGTGTATGATATATTATGCGTCGATATATGATGTATAAAAATGCAAAGTAGAACGATCCGTGGTGCCGTATCACTGCTCGAAGGACCAAAATGTTACGTCCATAATTGTGGACCCAGCATTTAAATAAAAAGAAGTGTTGAAACTCTTGACTGTTTGTGTACAACTACTGATGCACACTTGTCGACTTGCTTGTCTGTTGTGTCGGTCACCAAACGGTAAAACTACCCCAAGTGGGGGTGTGAAATGGAAGGGAGTGTGCATGCATTAACACCGCTAAAAGAATGCAAGCAAGATCTTTTGGATCTTCCCGAATGTTGCCTGCCAGTTCTTCAATGTGGGTCTGACACGGAACAAAGCCTTCTTTGCGATGTAACCATATGGGAATTAACAAAGCTACTGAATAATACATTGATAGTAGGAAAACATCAGTATCATTGCCATTGGAATAAATCAGAACTATGCTATTTTCTCTTTCAAAAAACTGAAGCAATGCAAACATTCTGGTGTCTGCTTCCTCATGTTCTGTAAAACGATGATTTTCCAAAATATCCACTTCATTATTTGTGCATACCATTGTTTTATCTTCTACATGCATGCCAGATAGAAATATTTTTATATCATCTTTTATAAAAGCACGTTGCTCTTGTATTTTGCAAACAATGTAAACAAAGTAAGCAAGCTACGCTTATTAAGTTGATTATCAATAAATGATTACCATTCTGGTTTTGTCACCGTCAATATTTTCAGTAAATCTGGATCATCTGGAAGCTTCATTTTAAAAATCGAGTTAAAATATTTCTTAAATAATTCACTGAATGTGGTACAACCGTGGTTTTGAAACCGTTGTACAAAACACATCATATCAATGCCGTAGATAGTATTGAAATAATCCCGCGGAAAAGTGTTACATTCTGAGATATTAAAATATATTTCTTTATTTATCGCACTGAAAAAAACACATTTATTTCCTTTTCTCATTATACATCCCCCAGGTGTTAATGGATCTGGTTCAAAAAGTGATCATGGATAAAATCGGTCCATGCATACGAAAAGGCCCGGATTTTAGTTTGTTCATCCATCTCTCTTGTAAAACTCAAACTTCTTAAAACTCTTGTTTCATCTCTCAAGAGCCTTTGCGTCAATGGAACTAGGTTAATTTGTTTGCAGTTTCGTTTGTTGCCGAAAAATTGTAGTTTTACTGGTAAAATTTGATCTAATTTGTTTATTTTGGCATTTTCAATGGCTGCTACACCTTTGCTTTTTGCCAAGTGTAAATCTTTTGACTCAGATTTGGATCCGGAATAGATATCAATAAGGGAATGTGTGTTGTAGGTAAAAAATTTATTTTAGTTTTTATAATGTTCTTAATCTGACATGCAACCTGAAATATAACATAGTATAACAAAATTGCAATTGTCTCAGATTTCTTTTTTCAAAACTGTTAGAATCTATACAACTCTATTAATGCTAATTTCTTCGAAATACTAGAATTTGGATAGGTTAGGAATGCAGATGGAACAATAGCGGCTAAGTATTACAACGTCATTAGCATCTCAACCAGATTTTCTTAAACTACAATGCAAATCAAGTCAAATACAAGAGCATGCAGATGTTAAGAATGATGTACAGCGTACAATATCTTGCCTATGTGAATGAAAATGTCCTACAATAAAATAATGAGGTTTACATATCACAGCTTATCTGTTACACTTACATAATTACGCGTTTAGCTGTTTTGTTGAAGCGCGGGAGTCATAGTCATCCGCGTAGACGATATTGTAATTGCAATAATTTCGTCTGTATAACAGACAGTGATACAATTTTTTCACCAAAAACTTTTTTGGGCTTTTTACTAATTATAGTCTCGATTATATAGGCATCTATCTCTTGTAATAAAAAAGTTTTTCAATTGATGAAAATTTTAGTGCGCAAATATGACATAGTAAGGTACAGGCGGGTAATAAGGCCCACCTAACACCTTTTGATTTTTAAAAAATTCAAAACATTTATTTTTGAATGTTTCTTTTTGGAATTATGTTCTTTATAGTATTAGTGACCAGAAACCACAATTTTGCCGCGAATTCGAAATAATGCTTGTGAATTGAAGTGATTGAGAAAAAACGTGTTTTTGGGCCTTATTTACCGAACAGGCGGAAAACAAGGCCCACTGTAAGTGTATATAATTAGAAGCCAGAAAATCAATGCTTTATTAACTTTTTATATTAAACAAAGTACATATGTAGTAAAAGTTACAAAAACTGAACGAAAACTAAATAAACTCTGAAGAAAAAACTTGAAATATAAAACAAAACAAAATTACTCTGATAAAAAACATAAAAATTGATTTTAAGGATCGCAATTAGGACAAACAAAAATTTCTGTGTCGTCCTTACTTAGTCCAACACACTCTTCATGAACCCAGCTTTGGCACATTGCGCAAGAACGCATGTCTGCAACAAAGTCTTCATTGCATGCTGTGCACAACCACTTTTCGTCCTTGGTTTTCTTTTTTGAAGAGATAATTTTCTTCTTGCCCACGTTCTTTGCGCTGGGGTTTTCCGGTTTGCTGCCAAACAAATCTCTTTTCAACGTTTGCGCCTTGTAATTTATTGATTTTTTCCTATTATTATTACTCGCTTTAGTCGTCAGAACAGGTGTCTTTAAGATTTGAGTAAAACCACAACTCGAACTACAAGACGCTTGTACATTTTCACTTTGAACATCTGAAGAACTTGGAACTGGCGAAACAGATGTTGCCTTTGAAGGTGTTTTGAAGACTGGAGTAAAGCTACAGGACGCTTGGACATTTTGTGCCAATACAGCTTGCTGGTGGTGCAATGTTAGGCGGCAACCTTTTTCATCCATATTGAAAATTTTTTCTGGGGAAAGTTTCAGACCGTGTTGGTCAAGAACTTTCCGCAATTTGAGAAAATAATCGCGTACAATAAATTTGTTCAATTTTTGGGATCTAGCGGGATTCATTGACTGAGCTTTACGCTTAGAAATACGGGGATGTCGCTTTAGAAATGAAGCATACCAATCCTTGCCCGCAATTTTCTTGTTGGAGTTGAACTTGTTAGAAATGCTGTTTAGTTCCACAAATTGAAACACACTTCTTCGTAACGCTTTTGGTGTTAGAGGCATTCCCACTTCCGCTAGTCTTACTATCCGTTTTTCAAGTTGATTTTCTTGATCAGTAGTCAAAAGGGGTTTTCTTCCAAGATTTCTTGTCACACTACCAGTCTTCATATGGTTTCTTAATGTACGCCTTGGTATCCCACATCGATCCTCTACATACCGTTGTGATTTTCCCTCTTTTAGCAAGTTCAGAGCCTCTTCCATCATGTCAGGTGTCCAGTTGGCCCGCATACCACGACATCTTCTTCTGCACGGCATTCTAAGATTCAATTTTTTTAGTTCAAATCAGCTAATTTTTCGGCGGAAAATAAGGCCCATGTTTTTACTTTTGTGGGCCTTATTTTCCGTCAAGACATGTGAAAGTTTTTTGGTTATAAACGCAAAATCAGAGTTTTTTTCTAAAAAATTTATAGATGAACAGGAAGAAGAACACCTACTGATGTTTTTTGCAAAAACTCAAAGTGATACCTTTATTTTAAGTGATTAAAAACAGTACTTACATTAGAAAACGCGCTATAACACGACACATTCAACTTCGACGTAGTTATAAATCGGTACAGAAGTTTCCTCATTTAGCTTAATCTGAAAACTGCTTGATGGCAGCACACTTCTAGAGATCTGTAGAAACTTATATTAGAAGGACAAATTCATCAAATGACATTTAGGCGCCAATTTTAAAAATGGGCCTTATTTTCCGATGGGCCTTATTACCCGCCGGTACCTTATAACAAAATAGTAATTTTCTCAGATTCTTTTTTCTCAAAACTGAATTTTTCAAAATAAAAATCAACTTTCTAGATTCATCCAGGACGAAGTTATGACGATGCAAACAAAAAGAAGCGCACTTTGATTTTTCAAAATTTTACGTAAAAATGACTTTTAAAGGGTCAAGCCCATTTCAAATCGACGGGCGCCCTCCGGATTCGGATTCAGCAGGAAAATCTACATACAAATCAGTTTTTAAAAAGCATGTGTCATCGAGTCCGGACCAACTCTTTAAATAAGCGCTTTTTGAGATGCCTGCTCCTCGACTATCAGTAGAACACTGGTTCAGTAAGATTTGCACAGGTATCTATGATCTAAAATACTCCTTGAAAAAATTAATAGTGACAGATGTTTACATTATTCTAACCAAGAATTGGATGGCAAATATTGTTTTGCATTTTTTTAAAGAAATGTAATCTAATACTCCTTGAAAATATGGGTAGAATTACAGCGTTGCCTTTTTACAGCTCCTGCCTGGTACACTAAAGTCTGCCATGGTTTCGACCGCCTATTCTATACCTAATAATAATAATAATATCAGCCATGCCCGATTTTTTGCACAAGTCGGACTTTAAAGTTATAAAAATTGACAAAAAAAGAGTAAGGGGAAACAAATATACTAAGACCTGAATGTACTGGATGATTCCTAGTAAAATAACCAAAATAACACAACTTTATGTAAGTACATAATGTAAATATGTAAATAACACACTCTAATTGGATGGATGGTTGGTTGGGTAGGGTGTGGATGGAACTCGATGCGCAGCCACCTCCTTGTGGTGAGTTCTGGGCAGCTTTGTAGCCACAGAACAGGCGAAGAGCTGAAATAATTGAAATTGAGACATTCTTATATTTTGAATGCATTGCGGGACCGTTAAATATTAAAATATCAGTGACTTTTTAAAGTATTTATATTCTTAGTACTTTAAACTAAATAATGCAATAAACTATAGCATTTGGTCCAATCTATTTAATAATTAAAAAAGAAATTACGAAAATGGTTGAATTTTGTCAATTTTTAGCCTTAATGCGCGACCGGAAGACATCAACTGAGTTTTGTTTGTGTTTAATTACTTTTTCTTCTCTATACCAGAGGCAACTTTTGCATGCTATAGTGTCTCCAATCACCTAGTGTCCACTAAGAAGAGAATATTTTATTAGCGGAATATATTGTGATTTTATCAGTGCAGGAAAAACTGTTTACACAACAGTAATTCCGATACGAGAGGTTTCATTGCATTATTTGATAAATTTTTGGAGGGCCTAGAGAGGACTTTTGACATAACATCTTTTTTAATTTAGACAAAAGTAGAACTCAAGTTCTAAGATCTTTTTTCAAAAATAGTTTATTATAATCTAAACTACCATTTTCTCGAAACTTGAAAATAATTACTTGAATCCTTTTACTTCAGCATCCACAAATTATTACCTAACATGCAAACGTGAAGATAAATTGCATTTATGTGGCCTAATCTTGGTTGAAGACTGTGTATAAGAACACTTTCTTGTGTTTCAAGACTTTTTTTTTAATTTTATACGTTTACTTACCGTAAAAATAATTTTAATAGACTAGTAGCAGTAGGTACATCATATTCAGAGAGATCAACATTTTCTCTTTGATTATATAATTTCTTCAGGTGTGCAACTTTTGATTTAGGAGCACTTACTTTATACACACTTTCAAAAATAAGTCCACATTTCTCTACATAATCAATACAAGCACGAACAGGAACTGGAAGATCGATACCATCATGGCAGCGACCCCTCTCAACCGCTATTTTTAAACTAACACCAAATATTGGCAGGACATCCCCTATATCGCTCCATTCTTCACATTTCAATTTTCTTTCCTTCTTATCGACCTTACCTTTCTCTCTTTCCTTTTCCACTTTCCGTTCAGTTTTCTTATCTTTATCTTTTTTCTTATCTGTTGCTTCCTTTTCTTTTTCTCTAGATTTTTCTCTCTTTTCCTTTGATTTTGTAGGGAACTTAAAAGATTTTGACTTCTTTGATTTCGAAGGGCTTCTTTAATAAATCAGTATAATTAAACAAGCTACGATTAAATAATGAAAACACTAACCGAACTTCATAACTTTCTTCAGCGGAGCTTTCACCCTCTAAAGCAGCATAACCTCGTTCTTTATCTTTTTTGTCTTTTTTATCTTTACGTTTTCCTATTAATATATCCTTTTTGGTGGCCTTCTCAGCACTGTCACTATCTAAATTATAGAGAAGTTTAACAGACTAGTAATATAAAAAGCAATATACTTACAATCAGCATCGTTACCCCTTGTTTTATGTAAATCGGAGGCATAGAGACCAGGAAAGTCTTTCATAACATCTGGACTTTCAAAATCCATTTTTATATTGCATTACAAAATTTTTAGCCTCAACTGCCACATTACTACAATTAAGTATGCTTTTAAATACATAAAGATAAAATATTGGACTTCTGTATGTTTACCTACTGCTAATGAACATTCGAAATTCTTGTAATGGTAGTACTTGGTAATATTACTACCAACCGCAACTTACTAGAAATTAGGGACTTTCGTTCACAAAATAAATATAAGTTGTATAAATCGAAGGTCGACTAAAACGATATTGCCATGTCTAAATTATTTCGTTAAAAAACACCGTCTGATTTTTAAAAGTATTCTATTAGCACTATGGTAAGATAAATGTTTGTAAAGTAAAAGGCATTAGGCTCAACTATGATGTACTGAAGCTCATCAACTTCTACACAATGGGACAAATGGTTAATACCAATGAACCTGTTGATCCCTTATACATAACCTCTATGAATATAATACGTACAAAACACCACCAGGTCATCACCAAAAAAGAAGCAAAGATCTACAGGCCTAGGTCAGAAAAACGTAAGTTTAATGACAATTCCGATTCTCTTCCCTATGGGTACAAGAAGCCATGCGTTTGCTAGCCTGTACGAAAATAATATTTACTTATGTATCCAAAACATAAATTGTATACATCAAAACAAAAACTCTAGCCCTCATAATGGTACCCATTAATACTAATGCCCTAGAAGGAGAAATTGCATATATCATCACTTTGTAACTGAATGTTGGACTATTGATTATTTCTCGACGTCCGGTTAAAGTATAAATATGAGCAACTGCACTCAGTTACTTCATTCTTACTCAAGTATTTGAGGTGAACGGTCGCCCCAGTTCAGTTCCAATTATTAAAATAACCATTTAAAAATGGCATTCCAAATACTTAACGAAATCACGGTGACTAATAACAAGAAATTTAAGTTTTCCCGACGTAGTGTCTGCTTTAAACTAAACGAAATTCCTCAGGATATTAACGACCCAGAAGAGTGGGTGAAGAATGGAATCAAAGATATCGTTGCCCATATAAGCAAGAACGTCGATCCTGAGGATAAGATTGGTTTTACATTTGGTTCAGAATGTTTCGGTAAGGGAGATGCGTATCTATCATTCCAAGAAGCCAGAAATGTAACATTCGAGGAGATATGGGATTTGATAGGAAAAATATACCAAAGCAATTCTGAAGGTTTTCATTCGGACACTTTTCGAATCACAATGACCCAAGTGAAACCGTATAGAGGATAGGAAAATTCAACAGTTGCTATGGATAAAAACAAACTAACCTGTACAGATAATTTTATGTATGAATTTAATTACATTATAAAGTTTTATATTTAAGACTGCAATGTATCATAGTTAAATAAAATAAAAACATACATATTTTTAATTATCGTATTTTTTTAAGACGTAATTACTTACCTAATAATCTGTTAACACTGATACGAATTATTCGACACACAAGCCATGCGATATAACAGGTTCCATTAATCGAGGCACAAACCATGTCAGTAATATAGGTTTCCTTATCTGTGACGTAAATAATGTAAAAACAAGACGACCGTCCAATCAGAGAACAGTAGGCGTGTCATCCAAGATGGCCGTCAACCAATCAAAGAGAACAGTAGGCGTGTCTACAGGAGTGGGGATATCCAATCAGAAGCGAGGAGAGGGGTCATGCCATTGACATGCCAAATGGCATGTCAATTTCTGTCTGGATGAGACGTACTCATCCAGTAGGCGTGTCATCCAAGATGGCCGTCGACCAATCAAAGAGAACAGTAGGCGTGTCTACAGGAGTGGGGATATCCAATCAGAAGCGAGGAGAGGGGTCATGCCATTGACATGCCAAATGGCATGTAAATTTCTGTCTGGCCCAAGTGGCCCATTAACTACTAATGTTTTACATTAAATTATATTTTGACTGCAAATCCATATAGAAAAGATTATTACCACGGCTGGAGATCGAACCCCGAACCTTCCGCTTTCCGTGCGACATCTCTACCTCTAAGCTACTGTCTGAGTTTACTGTGTATTAAGTTAAGTGTAAGTTATTATTACTATATAAAGTTATTATAAAATTGTTATTGAATTACCGTAAAATTGATTAATTTTAACATTATTATATAATTGTTAATATTATTCATTATTATTGCTAAATTACAATATAAACAATGAGAGCTTTTATAATTTGCTACATTTCGTATACCCTGAAACGTAAAGTGTGTACATACAACGAGCGACTCCCGGCCGCCCTAGTATGTGCACGTTCAGACACGATATATCCTTCTAATGGCCTTAATCTATAAATTTAGAATAACCGGTCTATTACATGGAAATCTAAAAATGTTTTGGGAATTTATTATTTTAAATTACATTCAAATGCAGCATTAGGTATTCAATGCATTTGTCAAAATTCAGGTTATGATTTACTTACATTAACAAAAAAATGGCGACGGAACAACAACATGTCTAAAATTCATTTAAAATTGTGTCTATGATAATTAAAAAAATTGAAGATACCAACAAAACTACTGTTATTAACTTAAATAGTTGTTCAAATTTAAGTAGTAATTTTATAAGTAAATGATTATTACATTGAGTTATACACGTTTCTTAGTTTTTACAACTAACACCTATTTTCCACAAAATGTGAGAGCATTGTCTACTCTTGACAATCCAGCACATCTCAATCTTAAATTATATACTACGTTAAATATCTTATAACACTAATATCGTTGAAAAACTGCTACGATATTACTTCCTGATCAGGGATTGATATCGCTCTTTGTGAGTGGTAGCCAAATTTGTTGCCCTCGGCTAGCACGTCTGCGTGGGCGTTGGGTCAAATACCTATATGATCTATTTACTTACCTGGGCGCCAGGTCCACTTTAATCTGACCGTAGAATAAAGATATCCTTTGGAAGGACCAACCAAAGGTATGGTACTCACAAAGAGGAAAAACCCAATTGTAGCAGATAATAATTTAATCGAGATAATTATATCTCACTGTGTTACAAATTAACAGTTCTAAGAGTCCTGCACAATTTAACTAAGTACATATACAGTAAAGGTAAACAATATTACAAATATTTATAAAACTACAATCATGCAATAGTATTAACCGTGGTAAAAAATGTAATGGACCGAACTGTTGGTCTTGAATTCTTGGACACAAGTTGAATCAAAGATTAAAGTAATCCGCAACTATTAAACATTTTCTTTGCCAATGACAAGTATAAAATTTAGGATTGAATATTCAAAATAACTAATTAAATAAATGGCGCAAGGCGCAGATCAACGTACCTACGTTTAACTAAATCGATATCAAGAAACAAGTACTAGCGATGTTGATGGTCGAAAGTTATGACAACTATTTATCACAATTATAAATTATTAAATTAAATAACAATAGTGTGTATCATTCGTTTTAAATTTCACTTGCGTCATTGCATGTCATAGAAAATATTCAATCGCTATATAGTTAAGATCTTTCCTTTTAAATTGGGTAAGTTGATAATTCGGAATAAGCTTTCGGATTACTTTAGTACAGTAAATGTGTGATCAAAGAAATCTAAGGTAAGGTATACGATTTCCAGCTCCAATACAAGATCACATGTAAAATGAATGAAAGGATTAAATCGTCTGACCTTATCGCGCCCACTAGCTTGTTAAAGCTTCAAGACACCCTTCCCTATTGCATGCTATATACCGAAGTTTCTAAACATAGGAATGGATTCCATTTTCCATTAACAACAAACTTTCAACTAAGCTACGTAATTCCAGGGAATCAGAGTTGTCCGGAATAAGACAGCACCCCAGAAAAAAAAGCTAAAGATGTGCTAGCCTTCACCTATTCAAAGTACGAGTTATTTATATCCCGACAAGCGGTACAAGATTGGAGCAGAATCAATACCAAATTTCACCACCAGGTAAGTCTGTCACCACAAATTACTCCAATCTTATCGGGTTAAAGTGAGGATTATATCCATTAACTAAGAATCTACTTCACAACAACACCAAAACCTCAAACTCGTTGAAGAGATAGCCACAAATCAGCAATTCTATATTAACACGAAAATGTTTTTTTAAAATTGACAATTTTCCTTTTTCGGAAGCTGTTTTTCCAAGGTACCCGGATTCAATCATTTTAAATTAAGAAGAAAAACCCCTAACATGTATGCAACTCAAATCACATTACTATGGTGTAATTTTGAACTGTAACAAAACACACAATTTAAAAAACTTAAAAAGAAAAGCCGCCTTTTAAATAGAACCGACAACACCACAACAATATTTATGGGGATTTCCCCGGTCGTAAATTTCAGCTAAACACACGTAATGACGTGTACACGATTAAGTTATAACATAGCATTAGGAGGACGTTGTAGTTAGGGTACCTGGGTCTCGACAATTTTTCTATTCCGTGGAATCCCGGATAGTAATTTTACATAGGTAGGTATGATTATCATTAGAGACGTGCATTTTAGGTGACCTCGCTTGAAAAACTCTTGATTAGCTCATCTTTCATAAGCGCCGTCACTACAAGTTATAGGATTACGTGAGCGCTGTTTAAATGCTTAATTACAGACGATATGAACCTGATTCTCTGAAATGTAGCTAGTAATGTTGCTAGTTACATAATATTTCAGAGAATTCATCATGTCATCTGTAATAAAGGCTGTAATGAAGCTAAGGGATATAAGTGCAATGTACCACACATAGGCGCAACTAGCATCTAATTTTTGGGGGGCTAAATTTAAAATTGTGCCAAAAGTGTTTTGTTTTTTTTTTGTTTGGAGCATTTTATAAGAGACCTTTTCCTTTTTAGGTTATTATATTTATTTTTGTTGTCTAGCTAGCAGGTATCTATAGATCTTCCGTGGCATCAGATTAAAATATTTTCTTTTTCCAAAAAGAATATGTATTTATAATGTAGGTACAGGGCGGCTCACGTAAGATGACCATGTACCTTATCTAGAACTAAGAACTACGGGAAACTAAGATTTACGAAAAAAAAGTTAAATACCATTGTTGGTTAATATAAAACATATTTTAATTTTTTAATACTTTTGTATATACAGGGTGAGCAGTTTTGCTAAGGCTACTATTAACTTTTTTATTTTAAATAGAACACCCTGTACGTCCTTACTTTTGATTCTACACTTTATTTTAAGTATTTTTGGTTAATACATATAGCCCGAAACTTTGCACAGTTTTTGAATAAATTCAGTTTCCCAGAAGTTCTATTGAAAATGTAACTTTTCTTAAAAAATAAATTTACACACTGCTAGTTACGTTTAACTATTTTTAATAATACATAACGCTTATAAATATCTTTTCATAATTTTATTGTTGAATAATATACAGAGTGTTCAATCCACTAGACCAAACTTAAAAATCTCATTTTTTTCTAAATGGGACACCCTGCACATTTATATTTTATATGATTCAGCTCTTGAGTCTCTGCCAATTCATATAATGTATCTTCTATTTCAAAAATGAACAGTTCCAAAGTTATCTTCGTTTCTATGCTGTCCCGCTATTTTTATTATTATTTAAAATTTATTTTTATTGTTAATATTGTTTTGATTATTATACAAGACCCCGCATGCGTGGTCTTGCAACTCTGCGTTGAAGCTTAGCATAGTTCACACAAAGTAAGTTTAAAGTATTCGTTTTGGAAAAGTGAGCGGAATTAGGTGTCGTTATAGATCTTTACAGGAGAGCACAGGTCGAGTAGGTGATGGGTTTTGTGAATGTTGGAGTTTTCTCGGAGTTGTATACGCAAGAAGTATACTTTATTCAAGCGAGGATTTCAGAAGTTGGACAAAACACTTGTACGGTACTATTTTTACAGTACCAGCTGGCGCCCGGCTTTGTCCTCCACTGTTTAACTGTCTCGGTTTTTTTACACCGCCAGGTCCGTGCTAAAATCCGGCTTTAGCCTCTCGTTTTCGATTATTATTATTCAACTTTTTAGGGTGTAAGGTGTAGATGAATAGGAGTTATGTTGTTGATGCATTTAAATGATTAAATTGATAAATTAATTTTAGAGAAATAGCAAGACAGCACAAAAACGCCGATAGCTTTAAAATTTTTGAAATATAAAATAACTATATTAATTGGTAGAGATTTAAAAATTGAATCATATAAAAATAGACATACAGGATGTCCCCTTTGAAAAAATAAGCTTTTTACCTTCGGAAATTTGTGTTTTTCTAGTGAATTGAACACTCTGTATAGTATTCAACAATAAATTTATAAAAAATGATGACTTAGCTATTTATAAGCGCCGCATATTATTATTATTATTATTATAATTAGTTTAATGTAAATTGTAGTATGTAAATTCCAAGGAAGTTTAAGTAGGGGGAACTGGCACAAGAGGTGTGCACAACTTGTCAAGTTTTAAATTTGGCTGTCAAACGCTGCGATAAAAATTTTATTTGTTAAAAACTAAATTAAAAACAAATAAAAACGCCGAGATACTCGATTAGATGGCGTAGAAGTGATATTAGATATCACAAAAAACAAAAACCTGGAATAATAATGCATGGTTAAGTAGTTTTTTCTTAAATTTGCGTCATTAATAACTTTTTACTCGGACGTCAGGTCCGTAGTACTTAATATGCATAATTATATTAATATGATGATTATATTGGGAGTGTTACCACGTATTCTATAAAAATGGTCTTTTTTAATTAAATAATCAATAATCGTGAAATTTGAACATAAAGATTTAGAATTAATCATTTATTTTTACAGAATTTGCATATTTCTTAGAAATGTTACGATTATGTATTTCAATTCTGTAATTAAGGTGACAAATAAACTAAACTAATTAATGAAAAAAAAATAAAAGAGTTTCATATTAACGGTGTCCTGGATAGTATTTTAAACTTTACTGAACCCAACGCTGCATTGTATTTACATGTGTGCTGTCAAATTTGTAGTCCCCTTACTCCACTGCAGGCTTCACTTTTACAGCCCAGCAATTGCATCGTGCCTCTTCCCCCTACTTAAACTTCCTTGGTAAATTCGCAACAGAAACGTTGCATTTTTAAAAAGAATTAAAGGAATTGAATTTATTTAGAAACTGTGCAGAATTTTGAAATACAATGTATTAACCAAAATACTTATAACAAAGTGTAAAAACGAAAATCGTAAAAATATACAGGGTGATTCATTTAAAATAAAAAAGTTGTTACTAGCTATAGCGAAATGATACACCCTGTATGTACAAAAATATTATCAAATTGAAATTTGTTTTATACCAACCAACTTTGGTATTCAACTTTTTCTTGCAACTTTTACAGTTTAAGATAGCCTTCTTGTATGAACCACCCTGTATACATATTATAGTATTTACTTGAATCGATGAGTGGAAGAAGGGTTTCAGTCCAAAATTTATAAGTTTCAGGAAACGAATATAACTGATTAATTTGCAAACCAATTCGAATACGACTTTACTATACACAGATAAGTTATACCTATGGGTCTAAGTAATGATGTAAGTATAACCCAATTTTTGAAACATTACAAAAAACAAGTTACGATTAAAAATTTTTGGACTTACACCTTTTTATCACTCATTTTATATATTTTGTTAATGTTTTATTTTAAACTTAATTTTACAAAGTTCTCAGTAACCTAACAACCTAACACGACGTATTGATGTATTAATTGTGTTTATTTAAATAAAAATACGTTGTAATAAAAACGTTACAAGTCAGGAAAATAGAAAATCATGTGTTGTAAAAAGTACTCTAAAATCTTCTTCAGGTCCTCCATTTTTATTAACATAACTTAAACCTTAGAATATAAAACTGTAGGAAGGAACATAATCATTTACCACATACGACCGGGATGGGATCTCAATATGGCGGAGTATGTGTTTCCGGTTTTGTAATGAGGTATTTCCATTGGCGGTTCTCACTGTCTCAAAATGCACACACAAACTACATAACATCAATTTTAAAACATAGTATTTTGAAATTAATCTTAGAATATAAATTTTATATTTAATATTTTAAACAAACGAATACTCACTTATGAAATGTAATTCTCTTCTTCGTATTTGTCGGAGTTTGAGAGAAAAGCAGATTTAGGTGATGTCTAATGGTGGCTAGTGTGACGTCATATCCGTCCCTTTTAAAGTTCATTGCGTCGGGTAGTTACGCTCCTTCCTACAGTTTTATATTCTAAGACTTAAACTTAAAAACTCAATTATTCAACTTGACTTAATTATGGACTTAAATCGTTTTTACACTCATTCGTGTGTGTCGATGTGTTACACATGCTCAACTGTATGCGTCACTAAACTGTTCTTTAGCTCAACGTGTAGAGCTTGCAATTTAGGGAATAACGTATATCTTAACTAAATTTCGTCATTTTGCACCAGCACTTACACCGTTTTTCCATTCATCGATTCACTTATAGCACAGCTTATGCGATAGTACAATTTAGAACAGCGACTTCGAAAAATATACCTAAATTACAAAAGCGGAGGCGGACCGATTCTCTACAAGTGTCGCGTCATCAAAATTTCCATACCCGCTGAACCGTCTCTCCGACTATGCTAATCCGATTACTTTTTTGTGCCTTTTTTAGTTTTTACAATAAAATATGCGTTTTTGATGGTTATGTTTCCAGTTTAGTTGTTAATTAACAACATTTTGTTGTTATATAATTTGAAAATTATATAAATATAATTTGAAAATAACTTTGATTTGGGGGTGCTTAGCACCCCCGGTCCCCCCCCTAGTTGCGCCTATGGTACCACATTTTTAGATAATCAGAGCTAAAGTTTGATAATTCTTCAATTCCTGTAATTGAAGTATGATACTTAATTAGTTTGTTGTTACATTTTACCTTTACTTATACTGTTTTGTACTTCTCTATAAAATACGAGTCCGTGTTATTCATTGTTTAAGTATTTTATCAATATTTTTTAGTATGTGTTTGTAATTGTACCCCTTGTCTTCCAAAAATGTCTGCTTAGTCAATAAAAAACCAGGATACTGGTACAAAATAAATTTACTTCATATCTAAATATTAGTAGGTATGGTAGCTCAGTGGGTATGGCACTTGACTACCATTCTTGAGGTCCTGGGTTCGAATCCCAGGAATGATACATTGGAATTTTTAAATATCTAAGGCTTCCAGGTCGACTCAGCCTGTGAAAATGAGTACCTGGGAAATCATTTCCTGGGGTAATAATAGGCGGTCGGTGCGTAAAGCTAGCCACTTTACCACCCTTGAGTACCGTACGGCTCGAGTAATAGCAGCCTACCCTGTTATACCCCAATGGGCCTTCATGGCCTGTGAAAGGGGACTATTATTTATATATTTTTGGGAGATGAATCGGAATTTGGATGACCTTGCTTGAAAAAACCTTTGATCAGCTCATCTTTCATAAGCGCCGTCGCTACAAGTTATAGGACATACATTACAAATACGAAAACGCTCGCTTGTGTTACATTGCACTATTGCAGATTAAATTGCTTCGCTCCATTGACATAGTGGTTTTATGCTTTACTAAAATATACGTCTCTAATTATTACATAATGATGACATTTGGCCGACCCTACTAGAATTTAACCGATTTTGGGTGAATTCCATCCCATTATCGGTTTTTATCGTGCTAAACATTGCATTGACGCAGTGCCTAGAGTTTTACTTTTCTCCGCTATAAACAATTACCAGCTCAGTCAGAGATCGAACCTGCGTTTCTTGGATTATAAAGCAAACATACAACCACTAATCCACCGAAGCTGGGTCAAAATACTTCTTAATAACTCTGGTGAAAATAAAATAAAAAACAAAACATGTTGTATCCAGTTTTCTTTATCAGTCTCTTGAATACTGTCGAGTTTTTCTACTTCTTCATTTTCTTTTAACTTCCCAGTAAGCAGAGTGCCGTCTTATTTACAGGATTTTTTAGACATGTTTTGTCGCTGATGACGAATGTCCAATTATTATAACGTTAAAATGACGTCATACTACTATGACGAATGTAGAGTTATGACGTCTCAATGACGTCGACAAATTTCCTTAAAAAGTTTAAGTAAGACCCGTTTTACATATACGAGAATTGTGGAAGTTGTAACCAGAATTTCGATGTAGATTTTTCACAAAATTCTTACAATAAATTTACAGTTAATAGGTATATTCATTGAATTTGAATAATTAAAATAAACCTAAAAATATCTTGCGCACTTAGCGTTACTTCTCTTACTTGATATTTAGCTTTATAATTGTTGCAGGTTGAATCATTTTTATAAACAAGATAAACAGATGTGGTGCATATGTTTAAAAAATTCAAACTCCGAGTGTTCTAACATCACGTGACCGGTATCGGTAAAGATCTTGAAAAACAACGCAACGAAGGAGGAGCCGAATACGTGCAAAAAGTTGATTGATGTTGACTTCCTTTCAGCATCTTGGTGTGTACATTTCATTAAAAAAATATAGTATGTGGTATTTTATTTCTGAGCATTTCTTGCAGTTTTTGTCTGTGTTGGTAGAACATATTAGAATGGCATTTCATACAATTCACCGAAAAGGACAGAGGAAGTATACACGTGTTGGCTGACGTCTCGAAAACAACAGGCGTTTTATTGCCGCCATATAAGTATAATAATAGTATTATATTTATGTTTCAGAATTTTAAATAATAAATATTTTTTTGAAATTAAGGTGTTTTATTTGAAGAAGTAGAAATAAATAGGTCCTTAAGACATCAATAATACGTCATTTAAATCATTATATGACATTTTCTTTACGCCATAAAATAACTTCTTTTTTACGTCGTAAAATGACGTCTTTGGGCTGTGACATTTACCCGTCTTATTAACATCATTATAACGTCACTTCAAAGGTGAAAATGACGTAACGACTGATCAATAATCGACGTTAAAATGACGTCAGTCTACTTACTGGGTGGTGATTATTGGTATGATTAGCATTTTCGTTGTGAAGTTTATTTATAAAGAACTCATGATAAATTTGGGTAACATGCTATTTTTGTATTTTAGATACTTTAGTTTTGGCTTATCTGCATTAACAATGAGATCCCAGTAAGCAGACTGACGTCATTTTAACATCAAGTATTGGTCAGTCATTACGTCATTTTCACTTTTGAAGCGACGTTATAATGATGTTAATAAGACGGGTAAATTATATATTATTATATTATTATTATATAAATGTCACAGCCCAAAGACCTCATTTTACGACGTAAAAAAGGCGTTGTTTTATGACGTAAAGAAAACGTCATATAATGATTTAAATCACGTTTTATTGATGTCTTAAGGACCTATTTATTTCTACTTCTGCAAACAAGACACCTTAATTTGAAAAAAAGAGATTTATTATTTAAAATTCTGAAACATAAATACAATCACTATTATTATATTATTATACTTATATGGCGGCCATAAAACGCCTGTTGTTTTCGAGGCGTTAGCCAACAAGGTCGTATCTGCATAACTGTAAGTTTTGAGAAATCAATAAAAAACTAATCGTTATTGTGCCGTCCAAAGCGTCTTTTGTTTTATATTAAAGTTTTTATTTTATATAAGAACTTTATAAACGATAACAACTTTAAAATAAAACAAAAAACGCTTTGGATGGCAAAATTTACAGCTATGCAGATACGACCTTTATCCTTAACAGGGCAGTATACTTCCTCCGTCCTTTTCGGTGAATTGTATGAAATGCCATCCTAATTTGCTTTACCAACACCGACACAAAAACTGTAAGAAGTGCCCAGAAATAAAATACTACAAACATATATTTTTTAAATGAAATATGTACACATTAAGCAGCTGAAAGGAAATCAATAGCAATCAACTTTTTACACGTATTCGTATTCTCCTTCGTTGCGTTGTTTTTCACGATCTTTACCTATAGCGGTTACGTGATGCTAGAACACTCGGAGTTTGAATTTTTGAAACGTATGACCCACATCTGTTTATTTTGTTTATGAAAATAATTACGCTTGCAACAATAATAAATTATTGTTGCAAGCTCAATCATTTTTATAAACAGATGTGGTGCATACGTTTCAAAAATTCAAACTCCGAGTGTTCTAGCAGCTTAAATATCAAGTAATATTTTAGCGCTAAGTGGTTGCCGTCGCAAGTTCCGTATTGTTAGTTAGCTTAAGTTTTTTTATTGTACCTACCTATACTACCTAGTGGAGTTTTTGTAGCTGGAGCATTTTACAACTTTGTTCAAGTTCCTTTAAAATACTCCATTTTTTCTCCAAAATACCATTCCGTATTTTTTTCTTTTTCATGTATGTATTACCCACGTTTCAGACCGGGCGGGGTAATGTTGCGAACGACTCACAAATCATATATTTTTGCATAGATACGAAATGGTACTAGGCAACGCGAATCTACGCACGAACTACTAATCACGAACTAGTAGAGTCAAATAAATAATTCATAGAAGTAAACTTGCGTTTTATTTCCTTCTACAAGAATTAAATAAATGTAGCCCTAACACTCCACCAAGTGTTAAATCGCTACAGTACACTCTAAAAAATTACCGGTGAATTATACCCTAAAAAATGGAGGCAACTATGTTACCTCCATTTTTTGGGGTAAATTTACCTCAAAGTGTAATTTTCATAGGAAGTGGGGAAATTTCAACATTAGGTTAAATTTGCATTGTAATGTTTCCTTTTTAAGTAAATTTACAGATTAAAATTACAATCTCAATGTAATTTTACATTTTAACATTAAAACACCTGTGTAAAGTTACATGGCAAAGTTAATATTTCATGGCAATAGTACTTTTCAGGGTTAAAATACAAATGTGAAAATACTTCTTGAATGTAACGATGACTTGCGAAAGTACTTGCAAATTCAATCGTTCCTCTGAATATTACTTACATAGGTAAAGGAATTGTATGAAACAAAATAAAATCAAAGTAATTTTTATTGAACGTATGTACTTATATAAAATATAAGACATTAACAGAACTTCTTTTCAGGGGCTTTCGGAAATATTTGGTCTCTCAAAGACATTCAGATAAAGTTTCGATTCCACCTAGAAAATTAAAAAATTATAAATTATATAAACAATTATACACGAGTACCTTTCTCAATTACAGTTATGCTAGTTTATTTCGAATTCTTCAATTTTTGATTCATCCTAGAAAAACATTAAATTAAATATTTTTATTTTATTGGTTTAAATTTGTAATTTTAACATATAGGTACTTACCGATTATTATTTTTTAACTTCTACTATAAAATAAAATTCTTCCCATCTTCGGTCATACGTGTAAATATTTGCCTTTAATAAATGCGCACTACACTACAACGAAAAACAAAATATTAATGAGCAACAGAATGAACACTTCGTTCGATATCGATAGAGTACGCCTCGCCGAAATCATAAAAGAATGGTACACACCATTCCGACCATTCCCCAAAAAGCCTATTTGGACTGTTCATAATGGATTCCTGAATTCTTTCACGAAACGAAGGTCACAAACAAGTGCGATCAGCGAAATATTAATTAAGGGTAAAATTACACTATTCTTGTTCAAGTTCATCTTATCTTTAATATTACACTAAAAATGAATTAAGTTATTGAGCAATTATACATTTGTAAGGAAAAAATTGTCTGAGTTATGTAAATTTATATTATGGATAGTGATTTTAACCAGTTCAATGTAGTAGAATTACTTATATTTGTATAATTTTACATAATTACAGGGCATTTTACCACAAATAGTAAAACTACTAAATGTATAGGTAAAATTAATTTTAGGGTAAAAATACCGCAAATAATAGCGAAAAGTTACCTCTTTCCCAAGGTAATTTTACCTCATTTTTTACAGTGTACTGAAAACTACGCACTGGAATTGTTTGAAATTGAAGCCACTATGCCATTTATATAAAACTCCGGTAAATAGCATTAAGTGCAACTTAAACTTTGGTTTCTCCTCGCCTCGTACAACGTTAGACCAACATTGTGGAATATAGATATCCCTAAATGACCGTTTTTTTGCTTTAATAAGACCAAAGTTCTGGTCACATTCTTGTTATTTGTTATGAATGACATTTTTGTTGTAATTGTGTTTTATTCGCACGCGCAAACTGATCAGAATGCAGCTAAAAACAAGTAAAAATCTTAAACATTCAAAACACTACAAACTGCTTTGTTGCTCGTGATATACAAAGAATTCAGTAACAACACAATCTTAAAATCATACGTTATGGTTCACACGAAGTACACTTTTGGAGCACAAAGTTGGAGGATACAAATGGCAAATGTATTCTTTGGCTTCCAAAGGCTACAAGCGATTTTCTAAGTAGTAAAACTTTTGCGCACTATATCTCAACATATGTTATTGCGGATTTTCCATTGTACATGTACATAAGTAGCTATGTAGTTTATGAATTTATTACAATACATAACTATATTTCAAAAAATGTTACTTGGCTTCTAGGCTCCTCAATATAGTTTACAAATACGAAAACTGTTATATAAAACTTGCCACGTTACTGACAATTTTTTTAATTCACGTTGTTTATTTTACATAGATCCCATTTCCCTTTACATTTTTGTGGCAAGGGTACGCCAAACCCACCATTTTCAATTGCATAATTGCAGATTAAATATAATAAGCTTGTTTAAATAAATTTAAGAAGGCTAAAATTTTTTTGATAAGTACTTTATTCTATTAAGTAGAAGAAATGTGGCTTTATTTTCCATTTGTTCTTTATTTTTTCTCTCTATATGCTAGTACTAGTAGTATTAATATACTATCATAGATGCTTTCATAGACCAAAAATGTATAGATTTTCAAATTTCATAATAATACTCAATTATGAAGGCAAGTAGAAGTTTTATGTTGAATGTAAAACGATTTTGAAGTATTTCAGAAATTTTGCTAAAATTTTTTGAAAATATGTTTAATACTTAACTTATACAACCTTAAGAGACCTTTAGATGGAAACAAAAAAAATCTTGTAGGGGCGGCTAGTTTAATTTTGCACCTGGACGGAAAGCACTCCATGGACGGCCCTGCGTACCACTTATCTGCACCAAACACTATCTAAAGCTTTTATGAAACTGCAGCTTACCATAAGATGCATAAAACATCTTACAAAAGTTTAATGTGGTGTAAACAAATTAACCAGTTATTAATAATTTTTTCTTTTCCGATTAAAATTCCGTTATAGACAAATGTCTTGTTTAAATTAAAAGCTTAATACACAATTTTGTATATTGACGTTTTGTATTACAATTAGTCATCATTGGAGACGTGCATTTTAGTAAAGCAAAAACCACTATGTCGACGAAACGAAGGGATTTAATTTGCAATAGTACAATGTAACACAATTGGGCGCTTGAAAATGGTGGGTTTGGACTAGAAAAATACACAGTGATATGTGATCTCATCATGTTTGTCTAGCTTTAAAGTTTCAAACCTTGTACTTACATATACAGTTAACTTTATTTTTTATTAATGATATCAATATCACCATGATATTTATAATGTTATAATTTTATACGAACTTTTATAAAAACGTCGGTCAAAATTATTAAAAATTTGAACTTTATCTAATCAAAAAACTTTATTAAGATTTTTTGTTCTAAATGCCATCAGAAATGTGCTGGTAAACTCTGGTGTAGTGGCTATGAGACACCATGTATTTTGGTTTACACAGAAGGTAGGGAACAATATCGGAGTAGCACACTTTACGTGCATTTCTTATGGGGTATTGATTGATGTGGCGTGAAACAACGTGGAACTTATCTTAGCACCGACTTTGAAAACAGATAGTACAGATAATAATACAGATAGAGACATTATTTTGAAAACCACCGCTTACCCCTTTTGCTTTTTTATGGACCTACTTATTGTACTGTTACGGGCCATTACAAACGCCGGGTCTGTTTGCCATGCATCCCTTGGTACTCGGCTCTGTTCTACATAAGACCAATTTCCCGTTTTGTTTCTGTATGAGTCAGGTACTGAAAGAGGAACCTATTATCTCGATAATATAACTTTTTGTCGAACTGTATGAACACACTGTATATTAGGGTAATTCTTCAGAAATATTAAATTTACTGCCACCCTGCTTATTTAATATTATATTACGGATATCTTCTTATCTGTTAGTTCAGTACAGTAAAGAGGTACTAGCAGTCTATATAGCCAGCTATATATTAACAACTAAACTATTTGTTTTAACAATGAAAAGTGAATTTTAGTATGTCACATCTCATTCACGTGGCATGTCCCTAGTAGGTATTTTCAAAGTAAAAAGCAGTTTTTCAGTTTTTAAGACATCAGCTAATGACTATTGTTCTAATTAAGGAGAATTGTAGAAAAAGTAGTATAGGGCTCTCATCTAGAGTCAATTAATATATAAAATATTAAGTATCGACTATTATGTAATCAATAAACTATTGTCCCTGATATTTTTCTCATTTGCGTGGACGTAACTAAAAGAGAGAACATTATTAATTTTACGTATATTATTAGCATTTCTACAATATCAACGTTACACATGTGTTGCTTTGCATATGAAATCATTATATAGTGTCTTGTTCAGTTGATCCTTAAATTTTATAGAGGTAGCTTATAGGGTCATTCCATGCGAAATCGATCACTAAAATCGGTCGATCTCACGGATTTCAATGAAAATCAATTATGAGGTAGTAATCAACTAAAGAACATAACTTTCATTCATCAATTTGCTAGATTACGCAAAACTTTGGAAATATTCAAACTGAAAAAATCATCAAAACTGCTTGCACGTTTTTAAAGAAATATAAATATCTCGAAAAGTATTAATCCTAGAAAAATATTTTTTTTATATATTGCTCGCAAAAAACGGGCTTTTTGGACGACGTAATAATTTTTTGTTGCCAAACGTATTTTTATTTTTTTTTAAATGAAATGTTTTTAAAATGCAGAAAAATCGGTGTGGTCACATTTTTAGAAATCTGAAAAAATGTACAGATTCTTCGAACATTTCTATATTTAAATGCAAAATGGCAAGCTGGACGTTTTAATAGTTTTAGCAGGACAAATTTTCAAAGATCGCGTTTACGGTCAGCCGGCGAACCTATGACCCGTGGGTCAGATACTGACCCACGAAGGCTTTTTAAATGACCCACGCATTGATTTTTATAAATTTATTTTTTATATCATAAAAAAGAGAACAGACAATCGAAAATATCTAAATATCTAATGTCGAATTTATAAAAAAAATATTTCCAAGCGAACGTTGGTTAACTGATTTTCTTTCATTTCTAATATTAAGAAACTATCTGAAAATAAGTAACAACATATTTCACATTAAATATACTTTTATCAACTTTATTATACATACACATACATATCTGTAACTATATTTCATAATATATATGTGCTTTTCTTTATTCCTTGTTCATTCAAATACTCAGTGCAGAGGCGCCACTAGGCATGGTGTCACCTGGTGCGATAATTCATAGTATCACTCCATTGATGTCAACTTTTTAACGTCGACCTTTATTTTTTGCTCTTGACTTGCAAAAGTAAAAGTTGTAAAACAAAAAGAAAACGTAAACCTTTTTAGAGGATTTTAGAAGTGAGAACCACAAAAAGGGTCAACTGCAAGGTATTTCTGTTAACAAATTTTCGGTTTTCCAAATTATTGGGACCCTTTTTACCCCCCCCCCCCCTCTAAGTGATGTCACTGACTTAGTGACCCACGGGGTGGTATTAAAACAAATAATGAACAAAATTTGACCCACTTCTTAAAAAGGTTCGTCATCACTGAATCTAGTTAGTAACAATACGGTCCATAATCCTAGCGATCTGTCTTAGTGTACAAACTAGTGTACATAAGATAAATATATATCTGTGTGGATATGATTATAACTAGTGATTAGTTAATTACTTATGTGTTTAAATCGATTTCTTCGGGTGTGATACATAACGTATTGTTCTTGCGGTTGTCAAAGACCCTAACATATAATGCAACAGCTTTTTTAATTTAAGTTTTAAGGTTGGGATAATTGGGTCATAGCTTTACGAGTATCTTGCTTTAAACTTCTATTTAACATTTTTATCATGAAGTATAAGTTTAGGACTTTTTTTATAATATCTTTAATATATTTTCCAAAAGAAAATGTAAAAATGAAGCAGCTCTAATGCCAACTACTGTATTAAAAATTATTTTTAAAAAACATGTTAGGTGGTTCAAATCACCCAATATATTGGGGTAAATGGAACCGTCATCTATATTTTATATCCACATTACTTTATAATAAGATCTGGGTAACTGTGTTACTCTAAGGATATTAATTAAAATGTCCCCAAAAATTAGGGCTGCTGTAGGAATAGTTCAGGAATTATCGCAGCTAAATCGGAAGAGTGTATATGGTATAGTCGATAAAAATTCACATAATTCTCATAGACGTTTAACGATTGGTTTTACTTTTTATTAGCAAAGTTCCAGTTACCCCATCGCTCCAATTACCGCAACTGACCTTATTAAACATCAGAACTTACAATAGAGATCAGTAATAGTTATTTATGGTACCAGTGAGTCAATTAAGATAATATATTAATTTTTAGAGTGGATGATATCATTAACTCACGTGTGCCACAAGTTCAAATATTGAATTTGCAATGTACGTATAGTTTAGTCTGTAGTGTTTGACGGTAATAAATTCGACACTAGCCCGATGACTGAATTTTAATAACATAATGCAACGTAAGCTGGTGCATGGTTGCTAGTTGCAACCTTCTACAATACCCAATCTAACACAGTAATCATCCATTTTTTAAAATTTAAGATCAAAAAGAACTGATTTTCTGTAAACAAAAATTGTATTTAAGCTATTGCATTATAATATTTTAGCGTCTTTGACGGCCGCAAGAAAAATGTTTTACGTAACACACCCGAAAAAATCGTATTAAATACATAAGTAATCAACTAATCAGTAGGTATAATCATATCTACACAGATACACATTTATATTACGTCATTAAGACAGACCGCTGGTAATATGGACCATATTATTACTTACTAGAAGGCAGCGCATGCGGGTTGCGCCGGCTGGCCGTAAACAATGCTGCGGCGGCTGCCTGCAATGCGATCTTTGAAAATTTGTCCTGCCAAAACTATTAAAACGTCCAGCTTGCCAGTTTGCATTTAAATACAGAAATGTTCAAAGAATCTGTACAATTTTTTCAGATTTTTAAAAATGTGACCACACCGATTTTTCTGCATTTTTAAAATAATTCGTTTATAAAAAAATAAAAATACGTTTGGTAACAAAAAATTATTAGGCCATCCAAAAGCCCGTCTTCTTGTGAGCAATATATAAAAAAATATTTGTTCTAGGATAAATACTTTTCGAGATATTTATATTTCTTTAAAGACGCGCAAGCAGTTTTGATAATTTTTTCAATTTAAATATTTCCGAAGTTCTGCGTAATCTAGCAAATTGATGAATGAAAGTTATATTCTTTAGTTAATTACTACCTCATAATTGATTTTCATTGAAATCCGTGAGATCGACCCATTTTAGTGATCGATTTCGCATGGAATGACCCTATAAGCTACCTCTATAAAATTTAAGGATCAACTGAACAAGACACTATATAATGATTTCATATGCAAAGCAACACATGTGTAACGTTGATATTGTAGAAATGCTAATAATATACGTAAAATTAATAATGTTCTCTCTTTTAGTTACGTCCACGCAAATGAGAAAAATATCAGGGACAATAGTTTATTGATTACATAATAGTCGATACTTAATATTTTATATATTAATTGACTCTAGATGAGAGCCCTATACTACTTTTTCTACAATTCTCCTTAATTAGAACAATAGTCATTAGCTGATGTCTTAAAAACTGAAAAACTGCTTTTTACTTTGAAAATACCTACTAGGGACATGCCACGTGAATGAGATGTGACATACTAAAATTCACTTTTTATTGTTAAAACAAATAGTTTAGTTGTTAATATATAGCTGGCTATATAGACTGCTATTACCTCTTTACTGTACTGAACTAACAGATAAGAAGATATCCGTAATATAATATTAAATAAGCAGGGTGGCAGTAAATTTAATATTTCTGAAGAATTACCCTAATATACAGTGTGTTCATACAGTTCGACAAAAAGTTATATTATCGAGATAATAGGTTCCTCTTTCAGTACCTGACTCATACAGAAACAAAACGGGAAATTGGTCTTATGTAGAACAGAGCCGAGTACCAAGGGATGCATGGCAAACAGACCCGGCGTTTGTAATGGCCCGTAACAGTACAATAAGTAGGTCCATAAAAAAGCAAAAGGGGTAAGCGGTGGTTTTCAAAATAATGTCTCTATCTGTATTATTATCTGTACTATCTGTTTTCAAAGTCGGTGCTAAGATAAGTTCCACGTTGTTTCACGCCACATCAATCAATACCCCATAAGAAATGCACGTAAAGTGTGCTACTCCGATATTGTTCCCTACCTTCTGTGTAAACCAAAATACATGGTGTCTCATAGCCACTACACCAGAGTTTACCAGCACATTTCTGATGGCATTTAGAACAAAAAATCTTAATAAAGTTTTTTGATTAGATAAAGTTCAAATTTTTAATAATTTTGACCGACGTTTTTATAAAAGTTCGTATAAAATTATAACATTATAAATATCATGGTGATATTGATATCATTAATAAAAAATAAAGTTAACTGTATATGTAAGTACAAGGTTTGAAACTTTAAAGCTAGACAAACATGATGAGATCACATATCACTGTGTATTTTTCTAGTCCAAACCCACCATTTTCAAGCGCCCAATTGTGTTACATTGTACTATTGCAAATTAAATCGCTTCGTTTCGTCGACATAGTGGTTTTTGCTTTACTAAAATGCACGTCTCCAATGATGACTAATTGTAATACAAAACTTTCGCAAAGATTTCGCATGGAATGACCCTATATGGTTTGATGTGAGGGTACATTTATTTTGCCTCATTTGCGTGGCTATCATAATTTCTTACTAGTGTTAAATTTAGAAAAGAAAACACTTACATTTACATTTATTTTGCCTCATTTGCGTGGCTATCATAATTTCTTACTAGTGTTAAATTTAGAAAAAAAAACACTACTTGTATTGTTTCACTATATCTAGTATTAAGCCTCCAATGAAAATAGTCTAGGCGCTATGTTATATTAATGCTCTAATAATCATTCGCGTGGCATTTTCATTGGCTCATTTGCGTGGATTTCTAACTCCACGGGATAACAACTTTTCCACGTAAATGACAAATTTTACATATATTCATGTTCTTAAACTATGGGCCGCAAACAAAAGGTGGAAAAAAAGAAGAGAAAAAGAGAATACGAGAAGGAAAGAAGAGAAAAAGTTAAAAATAACCCAGAAAAGAAACAAACGGAAAATCTTAAACACATTCACGTCATATTACGTAAAATAAAAATTACTAATTTTTATTTTACTTGTTATTAACCATTATTTAGCATTATCTTGTTAGAAACATCTTTTTATTATAATATTAAAGCTCCTTTTTTTGTATTATAATCTTTTCTGTCATTTGCATGTTATTTGGATCATTTACGTGGATTCGGACACTGTGAACATCGAAAATGTACAGATTAAGCTCTACTAACCAGTAGTATGTGTTTTATACAATAAATTAATCATACTCTTTCTTAGAAAATTAGATTTCAAGATCCTGTTTTTATGAGAATTTTTCACATCCAAATTGTGGATTTCGAGAGAAACATCCATTCGTAAAATGAAATATTCATTTTATTATACAACTACAAAAAAGTTCGGCTTATTACAATCGAAAAATCTTGAAGCCCTATATAAGTACAATTACCAAGTAAAATGCAAAAATCGTGTTCGTATTTTTTTATTGCTATGCGGCGGCTAAAGATTTGTGATTAAAAAGGAACCGACTGTAATAAAATATGTCGCGGTAGAACTGTAACAAACGACGGTACTCTATTTGCTATTTTCTTGATGTTCAAAGCCAATGGAAAAATCGAAAAATTATTAAATATCAGAAGGGGTAGCTGCGAGTAGTTGCTGATAGAACGTGGAAAAAGAACCACGCAAGTAGTGAGTGGTCCCGATAAAAACGGAGGGAAACATACAAAGGTAGCAAGTGTTTTAAGAAGAAAATAATAATTAATAAATGAACGAGTACATATATGTATGAGCGAATTAGTGTCTGCATGTGCGTATCGTTACAGACGCCGATTTTTTAATCATACTTCTGTTAGAAAGAAAGTTATTTAAATAGAAAATTTAGCTTTTCGCATTCTGAACACTATGTGAAAAATTTTGAATTTATTGATAATTAAAATTCCAAAGGGGCAGCAGTTTTCGTTAACTTGAATACCAGGAGGAGATAGTGTCTTCTTCAGTGAGATAGTGACAGTGCAGTGGTGACTGTAAGGTTCCATAACGATTTAAAAAGTATTTATGTTAACATTATAATGTAAGTTTAAACAATTATATTCATCTTTTATTGTCTTGTTTATGTTGTGTAGATTTTGTAGGATCAGAACGTATTGAATGCTAGCATCGGGTCTCGAAACAATTTGGAAACGACATTAATAAAATCTATATGTTGAATAAAAATGTATTATTTGTTTTTCATACAGTTGCTCGAAATTGTTTCTGGCAATATTATGTTTTCTTGAGTAGGTATTTACGCTTTTTGGGCCGATGCAAATGAGGTTACTGGGCCTATCGCAATGTAAGGTTTATGTACAATTGTACTAGTTTTCAATTTGTAGCCAAACTTCCCATATAAGTATATGGGGGAAGTTTGACTTTACTGATTAAATTAATGTTGTTAAAGTTAATTAATGTGGATAAGTTGAACTTTTATTTATTATTATCAAGTTGCATTTTAAGTATACGAGAGTGTTCCTGCAGCAAAAGCAAAAGTATAAAAAAGAAATAAATTAAAGAGGCTCATGCTGCTTTATTACCGAAAGCTAGTTAGAGGGTAACCGACAGGTAGATACAGGGTGTTATCTCTAAGAGTGCCGAGAAGCAGAAGAAGAAGTGTTACAATATATTCTAAAACATCCAAAACTAGCTTTAAGGTCTAAGTGTACCCAAAAAAACATGTGTTGCTTTTTTTCATAAATAATATAATAATGGATAACTTTGGTTTTAAGTTAATACTCTAGGAATGTTAAATGCTTGTTTACCTAACTTATTTTGAAAACTGTACATTCAAAGTTAACCAAAAAAATACCACTTAAGTGTCATAGTATTTGAACTATTTTCCCAAAATTTTAAGAAAATCGTATGTCTAGGGACTAAATTATTACCTGGTTTTTGGCAAAAAGCAGGTTTTTGACAATTTTTCACGTAAAACATGTGAAATAATTTAATTAATAAACAAGTTTTAACATTCCTAGAATTTAATTTAATTTAATTTAAAACCAAAGCTATCACATCATTATATTATTTATGACAAAAACAATGATTATTAATTATGCAGTGAAGATTTATGCACCGTATTTGGGTGTCTAAATGGTCCCTTTGTTGTGATTTTTTTAAAAATTTGGTATAGTTATTCACAATATAAGTAAATCCACTGTGATTTTGTTTAGAATTTTTGAATGTATCGTTACATTTTTTTGGGTACACTTGGACCTTAATCTGACATCTGGAAGAGCTAGATAACTCAAGAAATAAAGAAGTTGACAATTTTAAGTTAGATAATGTAGAGTTTCGGGTAACAGAATTTGCATCAAAATCGAAATTTTTCAAAATTTGTCATCCAAGACATCTGAAAAAATTAATTTAATGTTATTTCATATGTATCTATGTAAGGAAAAAAATTGAACAAAATCTGAGATTGTTTATTGTTTCCAGCCTTACTTAACACGTCGTTAAGGTAGGTAAGGTAGATAATTGGCGTTTGTTATTACACAATCTAGGAATTTAATATTATTTTGAGGAGTAATTTTATGATATTGTTCTAAAAGGTATTTGGCATAATTAGATTTTTCAGGATGTTTATTTTTGTAACAACGTACGTGTTCTTTATATCTTATGTCAAAATTTCGAAGTTTGCCCAATATATACCGAACTACAAAAAGAACAATTTAAACGGTAAATACTCGATTTCATCATATCATATCTTCTGTCTTTAGCATTAAATAAAAATGAAAAAGTGTTAGTGTTGGTTTTAAATGCTATTTTATAATTGTTGGTTTTTCTTAGTATATGTGCAACTTTTTCTGATATTTTGCCAAAATATGGTATAGATGTAATTTGTGTCTTCTGTTTGATTGTTAGTGGGATGTATTCTTTTGATAGCTAACCTATAATCTTTTTGTTTAATTAAAGTGTCATTCATGTTCGGATTGTAATGATTTACACGAGGATTTACATGTCTTAGTTGTTGAATCGTTGATATCTCTTTGCTAAAATTTGGCTTTGTTATTAGTGGAATAGTTAAAGCTCTGTGTACTAATGATCTGTAGGCTGCTATTTTATGTGCTTTGTGGTGACAGGATTCATTAGGTATTGTTATTGAGATACCGACGCACGGTCATGTTTTTAAATCATATGATTTGGCATTTCATATAAACTGTTTTTTGTATTTTAGTTACTTTTTGTTTTCAACGTAAATACTTAAATAACTTTTTAAAAATAAATACATTTTTTAAGGTTTTGCTAGTCGATAAGTTTTTTTTAATTAAATTAATTTTTATGTGTTAGTACTTTTGTCTGTGTCTAATATAAATAAATAACTTTAGTGAATATATAACTTATTATAGAGGGGTATCAGAAAGTTATTGTTGATTAAATCTGACAACGTTGTTGGTAAGTTCATTTCATGCTAACTTCGGTAGATTATAAATTTAGCAGATGTCATATGCCAACCTTTTTAAAAAAAAGTTCTTTGATTTTAATTTGCCGTGCAATGTTGAGTTACATTTCATAGAAGTGTAACAATTTAAGTTTAAGGGTGCATGTTAAGGCACATGTTGATTTTCAAAAAGAGTTTTATTTGAAAATTTGCCATATATTTAGCAATTCAAAACAAGTTTTTGATTTAAAATTTATTTTATTTTATATTTTCGGTAAGTATTGATTTTTTGTGTTCCTAACCTTATATATTGGTAGAGAACCACGTGTATTTTAAAGGGTATTAGTCTTTACAAACAATTTGAACTATAACAGTCGCAATTTCTTTTATTTAGTCGTATTATTTTATTAGGAAATGGCTAATAATCACGAAAAGGTTAATAACATTGGTGAATGTAATTGCGAAAATTCGCCGAATGATGATGATGACGGACTTAGTGCAAAAGAATTGATAGCAGAAGGCAATGGATTAACATACAAGTGAGTTTAAATATTATTCTTAGTGTATTTATGTTCCTTCAATTCTGTTATATTTGGATTTTTGTAGTGAATGTTAAACTATTTTGTTAGATATAATATTTGGATAGGTTTAATCATCTGACTACAAACAAACTACAATTGTAGAAATTGCTTCATGGACTTGTTACATTTTAATTAGTTAATTACCATTATTAACTTAATTTATTCTAACAATTTAACAAAATAGTTAAAAAATTTAAAGCACCCTGTATATGTAAATTGATTGGCAGACTCTGGGAATCCCTTTTATCTTTAAATATCAATTTAAATCTTACCTCTATAAATTAGCATTTTTGATTGGTTTAGAGAATGACTGAAATAATAAAATAAACAAGTGAATGTTGAACTTCAATTGTATGTCACAACCAAAATTCTTGAAATTATTTTTAAAAAATTGCTATTTTTAAAATCTAAAGAGAGTTTTTAAATTAAATGCATAAAAAATGATAAGTATAAATTACACTACTCCTGTTAAAATTTGTTACAAATCAAATTTTAATTAACCTACATCTTATAAATTTAAAAAGAAAAAGATAACCTAGTAATATAAATTAAGAATGCACTAATAAGGCTAACAGCAGCCAGTGTAATAACAACACGGTAAAAGTTAAATAATAATAAATAATAATTAAACACAGGTGCAAAAATGATTAAAGGTTCATGCACGAAGAGTTCAAAGAAAATTGTTGAAAAATTATGACTAATCAGTCATTACAAAAATAAATTAATATAATCAGAAATTAATCAGCGTTATCAACTAAAGAAAACAAAATAAACAAAGAACCTGTCCTTTTCACAAACAGGCAGCAACAATATTACAATTTATGGAAATATAAACATTTTGCTTTTTCCGTTTTTTGAGGGGGTGTTTTATTTATTTTATTAAATTTGTATTTGTTGATATCTTGACATAAGTGTATACTGCATACAAAGGGTAATTCAATACAATCTATCTCCACTGGCAATTCCTCCTGAACAAAGATAGAAAAATATGAGCCAGTCTTATTAAAAATATTTTTATGCTCCCATACACACAATAGATTTTTAAATACAACAACCATACAGTATACAATGAGTTACGCCGAAAATCATACAGCAATCTAAAGCTATGTTTGTTTGTCGAAAACACAGAAAATAATTCATAAAAATAATTTTATAAGAAAATAATTAAAGAATTTTAATAAATCTGAGTAGATACTGTAAAATTAATTTGGAAACATACAATAAAAATAAATAGTAAACTTCCACCACTAAATAAAATACAATTAATATGTAAATGACCTCACAACAAAAATCATACACACATTATTTACCACCATTTACAAAACAATGAATGTAAATGAAAAATTTCTAATATTAGGTTGCATAGTGCTGTTGCATCCGCACCCAGGCAACCATGAGTCTCGCGGCGTTATTGCAGCGATATTGCAATTTTACCACATGTGGTGTGAATGTAAATGCGGTTGACGATATCCACGACAAGTCTTTCATTGTGGTACCAGAATGTAGCACTAATGTGGTACGGTATATGAGGTCGTTACAGCACCATTGCAGTAAGATTTTGGTACTCTTGTAATGCTAATATGACACTGCTGTATGATGAATGCAGTTCCATTGTAAAATTATTGCAGCATTATGCAATGAATGCTCTACTATTACAAGATCAATGTGGTACCATTGATAAATCAATGAATACCATTTTAATCTTTTTTTCGCATCATTACAAGGCAACAGCAGTAAAATTTCACTGTAATTTAACTTTTCATATCGAGGGCATCAGATCAGAGGGGCGTATCCGCCAAAACTTTATCTTCAATTTTTATGTCGTACTGATTTCTGGTATCGAGCTGCGTGTTGTCACAAACGGGCGAAAATGCCTTACAAAACATACGCTCGTATGTAACAACATGCAGGTCGATACCAGAAATCAATACGACCTAATAAATTGAAGATCACACATTTGGCGGATACGCCCCTCTGATCTGATGCCCTCGATATATAATCAATATTTAGTATGAAAATTCTGTTTTAAATAGTATTTAAGTAGTATGAAATTAATACATAATTTAAATGTAATTATATAATAAAATCAACAATTTTTTTATATTCTTTTTAGTGAAAAAACAAAAATTTAAATTAACCCATTGATTCACTGTTGGTCACTGGTTTATTTACAGAGTGATAAAAATTAATTTTTTTCTTACATTTTTGATTGATAAAAGTGACGAAAAAGTAGCCCAATTAAAAATGTTTGACTTGTCATTGATTCGTTTTCGTCAACTGTCAAATTCGGATTCGATATACTGCATAGAGTTGAAAATGTGTGGGTGATGAATCGAAAATTTTAGTTAGAAATTTGATATTATAAGAAATCAATAATTGGGTATCTTAAAATAAAGTGAAATTTTTGGATGTGTTAAAGTAGATGAATTTCGATCAATATGATGAAATAATTGCACTGGTTTACAAAAAAAATGTTTTTGATCTGTTACAAAAACCGAACAGGGTGGATTCAGTAGATCTTTTGATGGTGAATACAAATTTGTAACCCGAATTATTTCATCTGGTTAAACTTTCTTATAATTCTTTTTAGAGAATTTGAAAAAGCAGGTTTCTAGCACATTTCAGTCTCAAATATCTAATAGCTTTTTCGATTTATATGCACCAATGCTGCACGGACTAAAACTGATGCCGTGCAACTGTTCCATTTATACTTTTCGGTTCACTCTTACTCGGTGCCGAGTGTTCGATTTAGCGACAGGTGTTGCACGAAATATGCACTCGTGCAAGTTTTTTAGGTCGAAGAGCTCATCATTTGTTTGTTATGGTCGTTTGTTTAGAAGTTTTTGGCGTCGTTTCATGTGTATTTAATGGACCTAACATGAACTAAATATGTATAATGTAATAGAGCAATACAGTGTGTCAAATATTTATTGTACAATAAAAACACCATAGAGCATTTGTTGTTTCATATAGTTGAGGATAGGTTGTTTTTGTTTATTGACGCGTGCATGTTCGATTTATAGGTTGTTTTTATATGCTTGGTGTTCATACTAATTCGCACTATTTCAGAACTTGCTTTGTTCCTAAACATGAATCCATAATCCAAATTGTTTATACTTTTTAAAATTTCACTTTAAAAATCTAAGCGGTCAGAAATCTGCTTTTTCAGGTAATTGAAATTGCAAAAAAGTTGGATGATGAAGCAATTTGTATTATGGATTCGTGTTCAGTAGTAAACAATCTACCAGAATTACAAAATCCAGTTTTTGTGACAGACCAAATAATTGATATATTTAAGCCTGAAATGTGCCAGGAAATTCCTTTTTTAGATTTTCTAAATAATTATAAAAAGACCTGGACAGATGAAGCAATTTGGGTTATGGATTCATGTTCACCATCAAAAGATCTATCCGATCCACCCTGTCTGGTTCTTGTTTACAAAACTGTTGTAGACGGAAGTATTGCAACATACTCAATATATTGATCAAACGGGTACAATATTTTATTTTATTAATTCTTAAAAAAAGTATTTTTATTATTTTTTTAAATACTATCGAGGGGTACTATTCTTTGTTCAAAGATATTTCTTGTATTGAATATGCAAATCCCAATATCCATAACATTACATGGTGCTTTAAATAATGTAATAATAATTGCAATAGTATCACAGTGATTTTACTGTGCTACCAAAACGGTACCGTATTATTTTAGCAATGGTATCTCAATGTTACCGCAATAGTGTCTCAATTACGCTGCAATGGTATCGCACTGCAATGGTATCGCAATCACACTGCAATGGTGCTGTAATGACCTTACAATGGTGCTACAACAGTATCGCAGTTGCTTTACAGTGCTACTATATTAGTGCTACATTGTGGCACCGTAACGAAAGACTTGTTACAGATATTGCCAATTATCTTATTTATTATTTCTATACTAAACATTGAGGGATAAAAAAATTTAGATTGTATAATTTGGTGTAGTATTCAAGCTGGTATTGGGCAGTTGCAAACAAAATGCATATCGCCCCTTTTTATCTCTAAGATTATTATTTATGACTATATGACTAGTAATAACATGTTATGGGTTGGAATTACATGCTACAATTGAAATGCATTGCTTGTTGTTAAAATTTCATAGAAGAATACCAATCATTTAGAAAAGTATTATGTCAAAAAGCTTTTGTTTTAAATTAAAATGCCATATAAGTTAATTGCATACGCATTATTCAATTTATTATTTATTTTTCATTAAATTAATTCAAAAAATTTTAAGTTAAAATCTAAAATATTGATTTTTACAAAGTTATTTTTGTGACATCTACATTTTAAATAATAACTACGGGTAACTTCTTTAAAGTAGTATTCGATAAACAATCTAATGAGAATAATATTTTTTTTTATAAAAACGTAATTATGCAGAAATACTTATATTAATAAGTAAAAATATATAGATAAGTAAAAACAGAAATATATTAATAACTAGTCAAATGTTTTACGTATCTAAGTATATACATAATTATGGAAATAATCCTGTAAAACTTCATTCATTTACAAATTAATTGAGTTTCACACGTAATGGCGGTCAATAATCGATATGCAGTCAGCGTTCCAGGACGAAAATTTTTAAAACAGTATACAGTAAAATTTTTCATAACAGACATCTCTCATAAGCGAATATCTCTGTTATGCGGACAGTTTTTCTGCACCGATAAAATGAAAGAAATTCCACTGTATGTAGTTTCATCTTCAAAACATCTTGAAAGAGTTATTTCTTCATTGCATTGACAGAGGAAATATGCGACATGTCTCCCCAAATCACCAAATATCCTCCTAGAGGTTGAAGTTTATCGTTCTTTTGAAGATTTATGGTTTTCCATAACTTTGAATATGTAACTAGGGTCTCTAATCTTCATGTTTCGTGTGTGTCGTGGATTGATAAATTCATGTTATAGGCATTGTATATAAAATTTTGTTAATTGGGACTGCATTTTAGTAATCCATGCCATTGAACATTGCTTTTGAAATATTAATTTGCAACATTAAAAAGAATTAGAGGCACGTAATTTCTACATGAATTTCTATTCCAGCACTACTTGGACAGTTATATATTCTGATAAAGCCTTCTACAAATATTGCTGCATCTAACATTTCCGTATAATCAACAGTGCAACATTTTTTTAATAAGTGCAGAATTGCAGCACTCTACCTTCTTAACGGTAATGTTGGCATAAGGCCAAAATTCTATGATTTCTTTATACACTCCGCGACAACTGATTAGCCTCAGACAAAAAGATACAATGTACACATTTATTCTAGGTATAAAGGCAAGTATACTATTTTTATATAACAAAGTAGGTTTAGATAACAAGTGCAGCATATGATTAATTGTCAGTTTTGACGCAGTATAAATTTGATTGACGTTTTACTGTGACAAGCAACTTCTAAACCGCGACAACGAATTAGCTTCACCAACAAAAACTTTGTTTTAAAGTAAATTGTGTCAAAAACAGTAATAAATAATTACTTTACTTTAATTTTGGAAATCAGTGAAATACGATGGGAAGCGGTAAAAGGTTGAGTGCGGAAGAAATAGGGAAAATTAAAGCATTGCACGAAGCAGGTTACTCCAATAGAAAGATTGCTGGTAGAATTAACAGAAGTTTGCGAGTTGTGAATAATCTTGTACGAAATATGGAAAACTACTGAAAAAATTACAGAGGCGGCATTCAAACTGCAACTACCGAGAGAGAAAGAAGAAATATTCTACGTGAAGCTTCTAATTCCTGTTGTACTGCTAGAAAAATCAAGCAAGCCGTGCAATCTACGGCCAGTTTGAGGACTGTACAAAGAATAATTAAAAAGTGTGCACATCTAAAGTGGCGTAGATTGCAGAAAAAGCCGGTTTTAACACGACATAAAGAAAATAGACTAAACTTTACAAGAAACCACATGGGCTGGATTGATCAGTGGCAAACAGTTATTTTCACAGACGAAAAACGATTCTGTCTGGATGGTCCCGACGGATATTTATATTATTTTCATGACTTGCAGAAAGAAGAAAAATTTGTGGCTCGTCATCATAACAGGGAAGCCGGGATAATGGTTTGGGGGGCTATTTCTTCTAATGTTTCTAATGTGGTACACCTAGAAATGTTAAATGGTATTCAAAATGCCCGAAAGTACAGAGACCTATTATTAAGAGTGAAACCGATGGGTTTCACTCTTAAATTTAGGCTTACCATGGATTTTTCAACATGATTATGCTGCGATTCACACTGCACGGATTATTAGTACCTGGTTTGAAGACCAGAATATCGAAGTCCTAGAATGGCCCAGTGTATCACCCGATTTAAATATTATTGAGAATGTATGGGGATGGCTTACAAGACAATTATATGGTGATGGCCAACAGTATCAAAACACTGTACAACTAAGTAATGCAATAGAAGCTGCTTGGAACGTCATACCCCAAGAATATTTAAATACTTTTTCACTTCGTTACCAAATCGAATATTTGAGGTTATTCGCAAGGGTGGAAGTCACACTCATTATTAATATTGTTAAGTCAACTCGTTACATCTTCAGTTTTCAATTTTGTAGTACAATAAAACTATTTCCATACAAAGAACCTGAGTTCTCCTTATTTTTGTTATTGTGAGGCTATTCAGATGTCGCAGGCTTTTTATAATAGAAATATGATTATTCAATTAAACGTGCATTAAGAATGTTAAAAATTCTTTTTAATAATTTAATTTAATGATTGTTTCAAGCAACATAACAATAAAAAAAACTATACTAGCCGTTATACCTAAAATAATTGTCTAAATTGTATCTAGGCTAATCAGTTGTCGCGGAGTGTATGTATATCTCCATCAGACTGTGATATTTTACTCCATACATGGCAGTTACATATTCTGATAAAGCCTTCTGCAATTATTGACGACTCCATGTTTGCGGAGCTACCATCTTTTTGGTGTATTATTACTTGAAGCACTTTGAATTCAATAGGTGTAAAACTTATTACGAACATCGATGATAAAACCTTCTTTGTCTATTAGGCAATGATTGAGTTGCTCCTATATGATGTTTTTGACCAACATCTGTCTGCTAACACGGAGACTAATCATAGCCCTCTTCATCTATGCAATTTAATACATTTGCATACATTTATTTATTGAATTGATGAATGGTTTCTGCAAGCAAAGTTTTAGTAGTACCCTTCTCACTGTTTTTGGATGTATGTGTGTGCCAAGATATTGCGGAAGTTTGGAGGCATTAACTTTAAAATGTTTATTTGTTGAATTTTTTACTGTGAGCAGCGGCGGATCCAGAATTTTGCAAATGGGGAGGGCGCGAAGGTTTTTCAAATACACAAATCTGCAGTATCAACTTCACCAAAAATGAATGATTTGACATAATTATTTATTTTATTCCATTGTATTTCAGAGAGCAGTGGCGTGCGGTCCATGGAAGCAATGCTTCCCTTAAGAATTTATTAAAAATAAGAAACAATGTTAACAAAAATACTTTTATAAAATGGTAGTTATCGTTTATTTAAATTGTAATATTTATGAAGCTCGATATAAATTCCGTACAGCAGAAAGTATAATTAGAGTACTATTTTAAATTAGGGTCATTAAACTTGCGCGGAAAGGTAATACAGATTCAAATGTGTTACATATACTACATATAAGCAACTGATTCATTTGCTTACTGCACTTCTCAGCTCTCGCTGTCATTAGCGGGCAATGCATTGTGGTTATGTGTGCTCCATGCTCAGATGAATAATTTATTATAATTTGGTTATTTATTTGATTTAATGTTTGTTAAATGTTACTTAAGCAATGTAAATCTGCAAATGAGACTATTTTGGAACATTTTCTTATTTCAATTGATATAAGTTGGGATTTTTTTAAAGACAAATAATTCTATTTATTTTGCTCTGTACGCAACATTTAACAATTGCTTATATTGAGATGACTGCAAATTCTACTGCTTTGGTAGAAGTTTTGAGTACTTCCGATACATCCGAATCGCAAAGATTTTGTTGTTCAGTTTGTAAATTATTAGATAAAAGATTTTCTGCATACAGTTTTGGAGAAAAATTACAAATTGTTGAGAAAAGCAGACCGAAACCAGAATTTCCAAATTTAACTACAAAGATTGAAACCTGCACCAGGTATTTGCTAAAAAAAGACCGGAGAATTGAGTTGCATTTTAAATAAATAGGAGCACTTTTTTTTTAAATAAAGAATAATAGTTAGTAAATTCCATAAGCATAAAGTGTAAAAGTTCTTTTTTGAAAAACTTTTAAGCTTATAACATTGGTTTTGATCGTACCTAGGTGTATTAAACTAAAATCATGGTTACTTCCCTTGCCTAAATTCTCACCACACGCCACTGTCAGAGAGAAACTCTTCTAACATGATATTCATTGTTAGCTGTTTAGTACTGCAGATTTTTTCCACAAAGCTACTTTTCATTAAACCCCAGTTAATAATACATTCATCGTTAAGATTGAACTTGTCTATTTTTTTCAGTGATTTCATTCTACTTCCCGGATTTATCAATTTTGCAGCTGATGACGTTGTAAGTAGTAATAAAAACATTTTATGTTATGTCCTTATAATAATCTCTTGCAGGACTTGCAATCTCATCTTACAAAACGCATCGTCTTAAAAGCACCCTTGGTTTCTTCACCTATGGATACTGTAACAGAGGCTGATATGGCTACTGCTATGGCTGTAGGTTACCATTTTATATTTAATATGGGCAATGTTATAATAACAGTCAATGGTTTTTAGCTTTGTGGAGGAATTGGTATCATTCATCATAACTGCACGCCAGAATTTCAAGCTAATGAAGTATTAAAAGTCAAAAAGTATAAGCATGGTTTTATTCGTGATCCTGTTGTATTATCGCCGGTCAACACAGTATGTACTTCTTCAGAAAGGTCAACTGCTTTGCTGAAAACATACAAAAATATACAAACATACAAACAGCATTAATTTACCATAAACTAAACTCAACCACAATCAAAACTGCAACACTAAGGAATGTTGGTGACTATAATCTTTGGAATAAAATTAAATGTTATTTTATTTCTATTAAATTTAGTTAACCAATTTTTCTGACATTCTATGAACTAAAAATAAATAGTAAACTCGTGAATATGCATAAATTTATCAGTTACATCTTATATAATAAGATTTTGTATTTGTTTTGATATGACAAGATATAAACAATTAAGTAGTTTGTTGATGAATCAGATGAAACATGATGAATTTTGACGAGATTTGGAACATACAACTTTTGTATTAGAGAAATATGAAACTTTAATAGATGCAATTAATATACACATGGACAGAAAAGCTTTGGATTAAAGATTTTTGTCTTTGGACTCATATCCCATGGAGGCAGTGTCTTATACTAAATTGCACACTTATTCGTTGAATCACCATCAAATTTGTTTCTATCCATGTGCATATTAATTAAGATTATTGAAGCTCACGCTTGTCCAATGCAAAAGGAACCAGTGGCTTAAAAACTAATTGAGAGCCACCCCTACAAGTTTTGAAAATGCGACCCTGTTGTAAACATATAAGTAAAAATGTTTGTAGCATGTTGCAGAATCTTTATTAAGTACAATAAAATGTAAACAACTTATCATTATTAACTAGGTCACAATTAGGTTATTTAAAAAGGCTTTTACTAAATACATTTACTTTTTCTGCAAATGATTTTACTAAATATTCAATATCAATTTCGTGTGCTATTTTCTATTTTATTTTTGATGCTAATAAAGGTTAAACTTGATAATCTTTGTGACATAGTATGGCGTAAATAGTTTTTAATGAATTTTAATTTTGAGAATTATCTTTCAGTGGAACCAGCTACAAAAATATTTTGAATTTTCTATTTAGTACATAAGCATTTAAAAACTTACCATCCCAATTTGCAAGTGGTATGCTTGCTATGACTTTTCTTGGCAGTTAACGTACACTCTAAAAAATTACCGGTAAATTTACCCTAAAAAATGGAGGCAACTATGTTACCTCCATTTTTTGGGGTAAATTTACTTCAAAGTGTAATTTTCATAGGAAGTGGAAAATTTCAACATTAGGTTAAATTTGCATTGTAACGTTTCCTTTTTAAATAAATTTACAGATTAAAATTACAATCTCAATGTAATTTTACATTTTAACATTAAAACACCTGTGTAAAGTTACATGACAAAGTTAATATTTCATGGCATAGTACTTTTCAGGGTTAAAATACAAATGTGAAAATACTTTTTGAATGTAACGATGACTTGCGAAAGTACTTGCAAATTCAATTGTTCCTCTGAATATTACTTACATAGGTAAATGAATTGTATGAAACAAAATAAAATCAAAGTAATTTTTATTGAACGTATGTACTTATATAAAATATAAGACATTAACAGAACTTCTTTTCAGGGGCTTTCAGAAATATTTGGTCTCTCAAAGACATTCAGATAAAGTTTCGATTCCACCTAGAAAATTAAAAAATTATAAATTATATAAACAATTATACACGAGTACCTTTCTCAATTACAGTTATGCTAGTTTATTTCGAATTCTTCAATTTTTGATTCATCCTAGAAAAACATTAAATTAAATATTTTTATTTTATTGGTTTAAATTTGTAATTTTAACATATAGGTACTTACCGATTATTATTTTTTAACTTCTACTATAAAATAAAATTCTTCCCATCTTGGGTCATACGTGTAAATATTTGCCTTTAATAAATCCGCACTACACTACAACGAAAAACAAAATATTAATGAGCAATGAACACTTCGTTCGATATCGATAGAGTACGCCTCGCCGATTGCGAAACCTGTAACAAGAAATCATAAAAGAATGGTACACACCATTCCGACCATTCCCCAAAAGCCCTATTTGGACTGTTCATAATGGGTTCCTGAATTCTTTCACGAAACGAAAGGTCACCAGTCATCAACAAACAAGTGCAATCAGCGAAATAGCATCTCAACGGTTAAAAACATATTAAGGGTAAAATTACACTATTCTTGTTCAAGTTCATCTTATCTTTAATATTACACTAAAAATGAATCAAGTTATTAAGTAATAATACATTTCCAAGGAAACATTTTCTGAGTTATGTAAATTTACATTATGGATAGTGATTTTAACCAGTTAAATGTAGTATGTAGTAGAATTACTTATATTTGTGTAATTTTACACAAAGAACATTTTACCATAAATAGGAAAACAACTATTAACGTATAGGTAAAGTTAAATTTTAGAGTAAAACTACCGCAAATAAGAGAGGAAAGTTAACTCTTTCCCAAGGTAAATTTCAACTCATTTTTTACAGTGTAGCACCTTGACTGTAAAAAGGTCGTAACCTGGCATTTTGCAGGTCTTTAAACATTTGATTTTGCTTTGTATTTCACTAGACGTACAATGTTTGATAGACAAATCAAGTTAGGGTGGTGATACAAGGATTTCTATAATCATCTCGAGGAGTTCTAGTTGGCCATGTGGTTGAAAAATAGTAACTAGTTGTTCACCAAACACCTCTGCCTTTTCTTTATCTCTGTCAGCCAAAGTAAGCAATACAATTTAAAAAAAAGTATACGAGAATGGGGCTTGAACCCGCGATTTCTGATTACGAATCTGATGTGTTAACCGCTAGGCCAATCAGCGTACAGCTTCCAGCTATTCTTTATAGCTTATTACCTATTATTATTATTTGGTTTTTGGTTTTCTTCATAAAGTTTAATATGTTTTTGACATAAAATGAATTCTTCTTTCGATTGATACCAATATTTCTACTAACATTTGCAAGGGTCGAAGCCATACGATAATACAAGCCAGAATATAGCATTCGTGACGTCACAACTGTAGGCCTGATCGTCTACGGTTTGTTATAGGAAATCTAGACTTTACAACAAATAAAACTTCTTGTAAGGTCTTTTTTTCATTTTTTTGATAATGGGACTCGTTACACGATTTAATAATGTTTCTTAAAAGATCATTATACTAAGTAGAAAAACAATTAACGACATGAGAGTGCATTCTTTTAATTAAAATAAAATCAGGATTCAGTTTATAAACATTTAAAAAGTTCAATATGCGGAATAGACATGACCAACTTCGGTTTTCTAAGGTAGTGGTGTTAATAATATCTTTAATTTTTATTTGCAATAAAGAATTTTTATAAGATTCTCCAAGAAAAATGAAAACGAAAAATCATTCCTATATAATATATAATGAAAGAATGATTGGTTCTACATAATTGGTATTTAATTCCATAATTTTGTAAACATAAATTATTTTTCAAATATCTTTATGTTAAAATCATCTTTGAATTTCTCACAACTTTTTACTGCTTGCAACTTAACGTGTTTAACACTATTAAATTATATTTTGCTCTCGTTTCTGTCTCTTTATGTCTAATTTCTGGGTCTTTTCTTTTTGGTGGTAACGTCTGCGACATATAACTTGGCTGGTCATGAGAAATTGAAGGAATCCCATCTTGTGTTAATTTTAATTGCTTTCTAGGTACAATTAATAAAGAATCATCAAGTCTGGTAGTACGGTAAAATTGTGCTTCTCTTAGACAAGTAAAAGCAGACTAATTTCATGTTGATACGAATTGTATATTTATCAAAAAAGCCACCTGAGAAGGATATTTTCTTGATAATAATGTATTCTCACCCTGCTCTCTTGGCCGCCACTTTTGACGTCATACCATTAGTATGAGTAGCAAGGGCTACATTCTGGCTTGTATTATCGTATGGCTACAAATTAATGGTACAAATTTAGGAGGAAAATGATAAAATTCCATTGGATTTTCTATATTGCGTTTACAAAAAACACACTGTATAATTTATAACTGCTTCCTAAGAATTTCCATTTTTAGAGCATGTTTCTCCCTTTTTAATTGATTGTTTCTTCGAGTTCTATTCTTTGATTCTCTAGGTATGTCTCATGTTTTTCTCGAAGTAGCGTTAGTTTTAATTCATGTTTTTCCAGATATTTTTTTGAAAGTCTGCTAATTCTTTTTTAGACAAAGCCCACTTACTTAACTTATCTATCAAGGACTGCTTCTCACTCATACCTAAATTTTATACTTGTAAATTTTAAAGTTACTTCTATAAAACACACCTTTTTTATCTGATTTTTGTTGTAATGGTTTAGAGACTGGTGTTCTCAACTTTGCAGGTGTGTAAGTCTTCCAATTGGGTTCTGGTTGGCTTCCTAATCGAGTATCTACTAGAGTACCTAGTACATAAAACGATGTACTATGAGGTATCAAAATATACAACATTATTATACCTTCTTTTCCCATTTCTTGTATGAAAATTGGGGGGGGCAAACCTTTGATACCCTATCTACTTTTAAGCTGGTACTACTTTTTGTTTAGCCATTAACACTGCTGATTGCTGCTGGACAAATGTTATCTACTAGTATTATTGCGGAAGTGTCTAATAAAAGAAGATTATTGTAGAGTCACAGTATCAATTAAACCCATAGTATTGTTTATATTGTTCTTAGTCCAATACTTAACAGTAAACAACAAAGCAAATTCCGAAGTACTAGTGTTTAAGGTAGGTTGCCCATCATAATCATATTGAGATGCCTCTCCAGTCATCTATGACCCTATTATTTCAATGATATGTTTGTCAATTTTGATTTTGTCGGTACCTTTTACTAGTGGGCCACCGCCTGTGACGTACATGTATTTGTTTTTTAGCAAACTTTCTACTGATTTTTTTTAAAATTTTTGTAGCGTTTCCTCAATGCCGGTACATCTCTGTATACTTCACCATTTTCCTGATTGTAAAAGTTGCATACGTTAATCCTTGCTTCACTTTCTATTTTATTATTATCTGCATCGTTTTTTTGCTTTCAATAGCAGATGCAAATTTTTTATCGTATTAAGAAGAATTTTAGTTTCCTTCTCGAAAAAATTTTCTGCCCGTTTTCTTTTTTCAGTAGAGATCTATCAAAATGTATAAGTCAGTTAATAATGTTATAAATATCAAAGTTTAGCTAACCTGCGATTGTTTAGTATTTATGCAACAACAATCTTAATTAATCCAGTGTTAACTTCAACTCCGAAGTAATAAATTCCCAAGTTAACTCGCATTGATACAACCCACCCTTCTTATTTCTTAATCCAGGTCATTAGGGATAATACACGTTTTAATAAAATTTCGTATTTATGGATTTGAAAATACAAAAGATTCAGGGTTTTTCATAATTATACTTAAACCATGAAATGAAGAATCTAGGTCACCGAAATCACGAAGTCAAGAATGTAAAATGCATCCTGGGTCAAGCTTTCTGTAAATTTTAAACAAAAATATATTATATTTTAATATGTTTAAAACAAATAAATAAAAAATGTTAAACTGCTGAATTTCTATTTACTCATTATTTGGGGGGCTAAGATTTGTGAACGAAAACAAACGAAGGGGGGGGTTGCAAAAAATTACCAAATTTTGCAAACGTTCTTTTTCAATGGCTCCTATTGCTTTTTGACCAACTCTTTCTTAAATGAATTCTTACTAGTTGTATGTGTGAAATTTGGATCCATAGCAAACCTGTATCCCTTTTTGGATCATATCCAAATATATTTTTGATATGTTTTGGTTGCTCTAAAGTTTATATTTAAGTCGGTCATGAATTCCTTTTGATTCCAAAAAAATCAAGCTTTGATTAGCAAAAATGCTACAATATGAAAACCACTAATGTCTCTTTGAGTATTAACTGTCTATAGAAGATTTGTATGTTATTCGCAAAAACTGTTTGACCTCAGCAGTTATTTTGTTCATAATTTTTTTAAATTAATTATTCTTTTTCTTAGGTTGCTGATGTAATAAATATTAAAAAAACTCATGGTTTCTGTGGTACTCCTATTACAGAAAATGGAAACTTAGGAGGAAAGCTAGTAGGAATTGTAACATCAAGAGACATTGATTTCTTAGAAGAATCAGACAACCTAAGTTCTATTAAATTAGAAAATGTAAGATTTTTTTGGTTGATTACTGTTTTGATTTGTTTATATATACAGCATAACTTCTAGGTGATGACCAAATTAGACGATCTTATTACTGCCCAAGCTGGGGTGAGATTAACCGAAGCAAATACAATATTAGAAAAAAGTAAAAAAGGAAAATTACCTATAGTGGATGCCCAAGGTCATTTAATTGCATTAATTGCTAGAACAGATCTTAAAAAAGCTCGCAGTTATCCTATTGCTTCAAAGGATGAAAACAAACAGTTGATTGTAGGTGCAGCTATTGGTACTAGGGATGAAGATAAACATCGTTTAGCTCTTTTAGCTCAAGCTGGTGTTGATGTAGTAATTTTGGTAATAAATAAATTTATATATCCCAAGGCCAAGTATAACAGGAGAATTATTTTTAGGATTCTTCACAAGGAAATTCAATATATCAAATTGATATGATTAAATTTATTAAATCAACTTACCCTAATTTACAAGTAGTTGGTGGAAACGGTACTAAAATTAATATTTTCAATTAACCTAAGTTATTACATATTAAATTTATAGTGGTGACAGTTAAACAAGCAAAAAATCTAATAGAAGCAGGAGTTGATGCATTACGAGTTGGAATGGGAAGTGGAAGTATTTGTATAACTCAAGAAGTTATGGCAGTTGGCCGACCACAGGCAACTGCTGTTTACAAAGTTGCTGAATATTCTAAACGATTTGGAATTCCAATTATTGCTGATGGTGGTATTCAGTCTATTGGTCACATCATTAAAGCTCTTTCTCTTGGTGCTTCTACAGGTATATCTACATTAGTTAATTATTCTATGCAACATCTAAATTTAACATGACAATTTTAATAGTTATGATGGGCTCACTTCTTGCTGGAACATCAGAAGCGCCAGGAGAATACTTCTTTGCAGATGGAGTTAGATTAAAGAAATATAGGGGAATGGGTAGTTTGGAAGCAATGGATCGTAAAGACGCCCAAGGATCAGCAATGGATAGATATTATCACAAGTAAGACGCTTGATAATTGCTCTTATGTTGCAGTAATTAATCTTTTAATCTTTTTACAGTCAAATGGATAAAATGAAAGTAGCACAAGGAGTAAGTGGTTCTATAGTAGACAAAGGATCTGTTCTAAGGTTCGTTCCTTATTTACAATGTGGTTTAAAACATGGTTGTCAGGATATAGGATCAAGATCTCTAAATCAACTTAGGTATGTTGATTACATAGTAGCAATAAGTACTTAGTAAGATTTTAATTGTATTTCATTTTCACAGAGATATGATGTACAGTGGAGAACTTAAATTTGAAAGAAGATCTTATGCTGCACAGTTAGAAGGAAATGTTCATAGTTTATTTTCATATGAGAAACGTTTGTTTTAATTACATTCCGTAAACTAATTGGTTTTGGTCATGGTACCATAGAATTATTTTTAATCGGTAATTGTAAACTGTAGGTATGGTTGATGACGCTTAACAATAGATAATTTTATTACTGTAATTTTTTTAAATGCTGTACAAAACAATTTTGTGATTGTTGCTTTAAATAATATAAATATGATAACTTAATCTTTTTTAATTAACTAAGTTACTGTAACATATAATGGCCTCATAAGTAGTTTTCTAAAAGGCATGGTACTTAACACAGTACAGTACTAAGTACATATTACAAATATTCAAGTATATCTTTTTGAATTATTGTCTGTATACATAAATATGTACCTAGGCATGCTATGGAATTATTTTATGATTTTATCATATATTAAATACTTACGTTAAAACTATATTCTTTAGCCAAACAATACATTCTGGATACTTCTAATTTATTGTATAGTAAACAAGGTTGAAATAACTTTACAAAAAATACTATTTAGACACATTAACAGTACAATTAATATTAATGATAAAACAACGACAAAAATATTTATAGTTGTAAGAGGTTGAAGGGAGGAGGCTAGTGGTTAGAATTCTACTGTTTTGTCTAACCTAGACATAAAACATCTTTGCCTCCTTACTTTACAAATATAATAGGGACAACCTGGGTAAGTGTGGTGCCACCTCCTAATCTGTTACAAATTTTTGATTTTTGAGTAATAATAATCAATTACTGAAAAGTGTATAGATTTCTTTATATTAAAAACCTTACATGCAGTGGCGGCTCGTGGTTTTTTCAGAGGGTGGACACAAAAACGTAAATTAAAGACTGTAAAAAACTTACTTTTTATTTAAAGGTCAAGTCTGATGATCTCCTGAATACCTTTATCTTTACCACTCGTCACTGATGCACCGTCATAGGTTTGGGCAATTAATTTCGATCTGTCCGAAAGGGATTTTAATATGATTTGCAATTCATCCAACAATGTTTTTCATAATATTTCAGTTGTGTAGGCTTAATAAAGGTCCAGAAACGTTCACAAATTGTTCCACTAACAACATAGCGAATTATAATAACCATTTGTTGCTGAATAGAAGAGTGTTGTTTCGTCGGCTTCTAAAGCCACAAAATTTGCAAATTTAACATTTTTTATTATTTCGTCTCTATAAACTTCCAGCATAACATCCCAATAATTCGTTTTGAATGGTTTCGAAACTGCCTTTAAATACTTGAGATTCTTTGCTATGTATTGCAAGAACAGAATCTAATTCCGCAGCAAAATTAAACCAATATAAATACCTGGATTTTTGAACGAAGTCTTCTCGTCATGACCTCGAAGGCTAATTCGAAAGCTCCACAAAACTTTATACACATGATTATACAACACAAAATGTGATGATTTCTATTAATAAACAAATAACAAATAAACACACCACAATCACATTAAATTAAAACCTCGATTAAAATTAAAAACTAAAAAAACGACCAAACTATTTTGCGAGTTGCGACGAAATAAAATAAACAATACCAATACGGTGACCTATAAGTTATAGTATCGTAGATTGCAACGGAATTCCCGCACGTGAACACCAGCGCTTAAACATATCTGCGGTCTGCGTTGGAGACACGGAGATTTGTGCCCCTGGTCGGCTTAAATCAGGGAATTTTACTTCCACCGAAGAATGTCGAATGTCGTAAACTGAGATACGTTTGGAGACACATTCTTGCCCCGGAAATAAACTTTGATATAGTTTGGCGCGTGGATGGTGGACGGGAAATTAGTTTTGCATTTAGTTTTTCGCAACCGATAATAAAATTACAAAAAAAATGTAAAATTATAATAGCGTTATATATTTCTTCGTGACATGCACAGTGAAGGGTGGGCATGTGCCTTTGTGCCCCTTAGGACTAACCGCCACTGCTTACATGTATTTGAAATCATGTTGAGAAAGTGCCAGGTAAAAATGTATTTCTTAACAATTTATTTTATTTTAAAAAAACTTCTAATAAACCTAATTTAAATAGTAAAACTATAATAACCAACTATATACATTTATATTTATAATTTTGTTTCAATAATTTATTTCAGTGATGTCAGAATCAAGCCGCTGTTTTTGCTTCCCCTGACAAGCTGGAGCTCCCACCATGCTCCCTTTGGCTGCATCGGCCAATGGCAGCAGCGTTCATTGATGTTCTTAATAATTTTTAAATATACATAAATAGAAAATAGCAATTAATATTTAATGTAAATAGTTTTTAAAATTTTTATTTTATATCATTTTTCTACTTCTTTTTCAATTTTATAGCATTAGTAATTCGCTGAGTTTATAATGACTTAAAATTCCGTGCGAGAGATAAGATAATGCAAGTACTTCCAACGAATGTTGTCGCTGTTGGTCGAGTGCGGCCGAAGGTAGCCCGCCGAGAGCATGGTAGGAAATTCTGACATCACTGATGTATTTTAAAATTATCACTACACTTAACCTCGTTCCCACACTTTACCCAGTTGTCTCTAGATAAATTCAAGCCTAAAACCTGTTTTATAGTACATAGTAAACAGTAACCTAGCCCAGACCTGTATTAATGTGGACGTAATAAAAAAAAAACATTAAAGCATGCTGTAATGGTACGTAGGAAATATATAATAATCAGTACAATATAAGAGTTATAGTCATTATTGATAATAATTCACATAATCTAACCATACCAAACATGATGTCAGTCAATAATTCATCAATAGTTTCAACTATTTCTGATACGTAATGCATAACTCAATGTTGTGATATGGATATTACTGCCATTATAATACTAGAGGATATAATAAATATATTCAGAAGACCTTCATAATTATACATAATAATAAATAATTACATAACAAATAATATTAATTACATAATAACATAAAGTCTTAGCATTATAACTAACAATAGTGCTAATTACCAATTAAAACAAATATATCTATCTTTTACATATATATTTAATTATATTATATAGGTATCTTATGTATATTTAAATAACTTTAATTTCTAAAGGCAGTTTTAGTTTTGAGTCATTGTCTTTATTTCTTATTATTTGATCTTTGCTTCAATTTTTACTTCACTGACACTTTATGTGTGATCATATTCAGTGCCGGCCTCTTGGCACCCTCGGGCAGAGTCCTTCAGAGCGCCCTTATTAACTTTAAAAAGTTACTGTTATCCAATGATTTTACCAATTTCGGGTCCCAAACAGCCTAGCGCTCGACCTCGCACCCCCCAAAGGCCGGCATTGATCATATTGTCAGCTTCTCAACAGAAAGCTTCAGTATTCTTTGTGGTTTTCTTAACTTGAGGTTATATAGAATCGGGTGTTTTCTGAACAGTATAACAATGTGCCAAACACAAACACCAAACACAGAAAACTGCAGGAAATCCTATGCATCAATGAATTTTTATAACAATTAAATTATTCCTCTTCAATGAGCAGTGATTATTTTAGATGCTTCAGCTTCTCCCCCAATCCTGCTTTAATCTTAGTTGGTTCTGGACAATCTGCTGCACAATATTTTATTGATATGCTTCTGCATCTTGAGTATAAACATTTGTCAGCTTGTATGGTCAATCAAATTGCAATTATAACATCTAATTACATTAGCCATATAACATTGAATATCCTATGGATATACTCCACTCTAAACCCATATGGATATGGACGTATTTTGAATATTCATCAGATATATTTTTGAACTACGTTGCATGGACATGTTATGGGCAGCATTTTATGTATTAAACATTTTAATTAATTATATTTAAATATTAATTTATAAGATATATATTTAAGTAATCTTAATTAATGTTTAATACACATTTCTCACTAAAGCAAGTCTAGGAACGAACCCAGACTATCAATAGTACAGATGACATAGTCTAGATGTCACAACTGTAATTTTTTTGTTATTGTTAATTCTGCCATTTTATAAATAGCAACTTCAAGATAAAAGGTGTAGGATTTAAAACAAAGTTCTTTTTACTGTCAAACTTAAAAGTAAGGGCAAGATAATTATCTAAATGTGTTTTTTTAAGTTTAAGAAAAACTGTTGTTTTTTAATGCTTCCATATATTATGTAGAATGCTCTACATGCGATTTGATTTATTATATCTTTTCCTAGAGCTTGCTCTATGAAGCATTAATATAAAACAGTTTTTCTTAAAACTCGTTATACAATGTTTCACAAGGAGCCTAATGCGACTTCAATTTCACTAATTAAAAGTGAGTGTTATTAAAATGTTTAAGAAATCTTTCAGACTTTTAGAATAACCCATTCGTATCCACTTGAATAAACAAAACAAATCGAAAACACACTCATATGGCATCTATCACTACATATCAGTGGCGCATCTCAATGATCTGTACTCATGTTTAGGATAGTCACTCTTCATAAAATTGCATAAAAGGTAGTCGGGGATGCAACTGAATGTTGCACTACCTTTGTATGACACGCTTGCAGTGATCCCAGATACCTTTAACGTCTTCGGCATGTGATTTGTGATCACCTATTTCTTGTATTAATGGCTACACTTTAGGGATGGATTTTGGATAAAAAATGGACATCTATGTATATCAAGAGCTGTTACAAATGGATATCCATTGGATGTAAATTATATTACAAAAGGATATTGCTATATGGGTATTTTTCTTTTATCACTTTTATAACTGAAGCCTTTAAATCTCATATTTTAATAAAGGATCACTTTCAAAATCTTACATCTTCTATTTCTAGACCATACAAAATGATTTTGTTGCTGCACTAATATACATATTTATATTGCATATGGTAACATACAGATTCTTTACGCTTTGGGACTAGTCAATAAAGAAACTAGGTAGTTCACAACTTGTCACATAGAGTTATTTTTTGTAGTAGATATGTAGTTCCTTGTGACTCTTTCAGATAATTAATTAAAGATTGTGTTAAGACCATGTTAAAATTTACTACTTGCTTAAAAATTGCTGGCAAACTGAAATAAAAGAATATTAATTTTTTAAGCAATGCAGTGGAAAGAACTACATAAAGATTCAATTGAAATGCAAAACATAAAAACCCATTGAAATTGTGATACCTGTATTTTATTTTTCAATTGAACTATTTAAAAATGGAATTTTTCTTTATATTATTAATACATAATTTATTTTTGCTTATTCTTTACATATCTACTTGTTATTTAAAAAATATAATGTTAATCTTTTATTCAGATAAGTTTTAAGATTTGCTAGTAGTTTATATTGTTATTTAATTTACCACTTATACATCACATTTTTCTAACATTAACATACCTACTGTTTATTTACCTCGTCTATTTATATGATATTGTATTTAATGTTAGTATGTTAGTGAAATTAATATCAGTTTTAACTGTATTAAAAATGTTGTTCCATTAAGTAGATTTATTCTGTGACTAAACTAAAGAAGGTTGAAAAAACAAACGGTGAACTAGAAAATTCTAGATTAATTCGATTCTGATTGTTGATAATGAAAGATTTTATATTTTTCCACCGAAAGATTGCCCAAGTATTTTAAGTACTTGGGATAATTGGCTTGTGTGAATGTTTAATTAAAAGATCTCGGATAATTTTTACATTTAGATGATTTTGTAAAATGTCGGATTGGGCAAACTTTATGTGGTATAGTTTTGTATTATATGTGTACGCTTTATATGTTTGTAATATTGATACATAACAAACCAGTGTAAATGTTATCATTGTTACTCGGCCTTTCAGGGCTGATAATACAACTAACACGATCAAAACGAAATGTTACTGTTATCATTATCTAAATAGTGGTAATTTCTAAATTTTTTTATGAAATAAAGTATTTTTGTGACATTATATGAAGTTCTGTTTCATTATTTTTATAAACTTAAATAAAAGTTGTTTATAATAGGCTACTAATAGCATTTTCCACAACTTTTACTCAGTGCAAGCACTCTAATCTTGAGTTGAAATTGCACAATGGACGATTTTCACTTAGTGAGAATGAACTCAACACTCAAGTGTAGGTAAGTGATTAGTAGAAAGTGGAAATGACAAAATTGGAATTTTCAATTTTCAACGAAAAACCTTTACTCTGGATGGTTAAAAATTTTCTTTTTCTTTGTTTGGATATCTATATAATGCTGTTTATTAAAAAAACATCATTCAAATACCCTATACTAGAAAGTATCATTATAGTAAGTTCAGTTTAACAGTGCTGGACGCCTGATCTAAAAATAAAAACTTTAAATCAGAAATACCTATATGGTACCATACAAACATATTCTCTATTCTAGCACAATCTGGCAGTAAGTGATTAAGCCCTATAACTACTTTTAAAAACTGGCATGATGCAGGGCCTATTTTACCATTAGGCGCGTGCCTAGGGCACAACGGCAAGAGGGGCCCGAATTGGAAAACAAAATCATAAAAATGTACAAAAAAAAACACGCGTGTAACTCAGTGCACGTGACAGAAAAAAACTTCTAGTAATACTAAAATCTGGGATTTCGGCTCCGAAATCTCATTTTAGTGTTTCCACTGCACTTTTGTTGAGATTTCGTTGATGTTATACAAAAACATTTGTTTGTTTACTTTTTGTGACACCGCATTTGTTTCAAATGGAGGATAGGAAAAAATTGATACTATTTATGTATAATGCACCACTTGAAAACGCACCGAAATTTCAAACCGTCATAACTTGGCGGATTTTACACGAAAATGGATGAATCTTTGCGTGCTAAAAAGTTTGTAGTGTGTAGTTTAAGGTCGTGCGAGCGAATGTTACGTTTAAGCCTTTCTGCCTCTCGCCACCCCCGAAGAAAAAATAATTATGATTCAAAAATATCACACTTTAACAGCTTGTACGGTGTAGGTACCAAAAAAATCGTGGACGCAATCGATTACCAGCAACCCAACTGAACATGTGTGGGACATAATCGGGCGTTGTCTGCAAAACTTGTGGAGACCACCAACTACTCTCCGAGAATTGGGAATAGAACTGACGCAATAGTGGAACAACATTCCCCAGAATGAGATTCGCGCAGTTTTGAACATGCCAGCGAGGTTGTAAGAGGTGCGCCAGCAAAGAGGAGGAAACACACTCACACTGTGCAAAATCCGGCCGACAACGTGATCTTGGTGTACATCGGGTAACGCTGATGTCGACGGTTACACGTTAAACAAATTAACGTTAATAAAAAAATGTTTTTATTAGTTAAAAACGTTTTTCAAAATTTTTTGAGTTTTTGGCAAAAATGTTCAAACTCAACCGGTAATAATGTCGCCGGCAGAAGACGAAAAGTAGGTAGATTTGAAAAATTCATAACTTTGCGCCAAGTTATCGTAGGCACTCGAAGTTTTAAAGAATTTACAGAAAAAGGACTGAACTTTATTGCCCTGGCAGTCGATTGGGTCCACAATTTCTTTGGTACACCGTTCAAGATGTAAAAGTTTGGCATTGTTTTTCTGCGGGGGGGGGGGGTCGCGGGAAGCGGAAAGGCTTAAACGTAACATTCGCTTATACGCCCTTAAACTAGACACTTTAAACTTTTCAGAACGCAAAAGTTCATCCATTTTTGTTCAAAATTAGCCGAGTTTTATGACGGATTGAAATTTTGGTGCGATTTTAAGTGGTGCATTTTGTTTTCCTCTTGAGTATATAATATGCTGTATATTTTTTGGGAAAAGTAATAGTAATTTATTTCATACTGTGCCACATTTGTCAGTTTACGTCAAACTTTTCAGTCCAGAACGTACGATTTAACAGTCTAGTATGACTAAAAAATTTTATGTCCGTCCGGGCGATTATAACCTATTTAGTGGCCTGTTTTTAGAGCGTAAGTTGCTAAATTAGAGCTCTAGGGCTCTAAAAGTTTTTAGAGCCCGCTAGAAAAATTATTACCCTTGTTTACGGCGTCTCCATAGTAACAACAGTAATTATATACCGTTGCAGCTACCTACTTGAAGTTTTATCACTGCACCTACCTACTTGAAGTTTTGCACTTTTTAAATTATTTTGATTTTAAAATTAAATATTAATTTAAACTTAAGGTACGTTTAGATCTGACACTTATTGCTTGATATATATGTCAGACACTAATTGTAGTTAATGTAAACGGTGGAGAATTTCTGTCCGACATATATGTTTCATGTGTCGGCAATTTATATCGACACATGTATATGGTTAGATGTAAACGCTAATTATTTTTGAGTTCCAACTTGCATGAAATAAATTGCATTAGTTGAGTATTCGTCTACTTTTATAAAAGTGTCTGGAAGATATTTCGTTTTATTAACCCATTTAAAACCACTATTATAAAGAAAAACTACAAATTAATTTTTTTGTGTTTTGATATTTTTATTAACATTAACTGAAACTGTTTAATAATACAAAAAAAATATTAAATAATATATCAGAACATAAAAAAATTTAACGTTGCGTAAACGCAAAGCTCTAATTTATAATCACGTTTTTTCGAAACTATATAAGTTTTTGACTTTTTATATCAACAGTAAAATTTTTTGATCTTTCCAGAGACATTCCAGATAAAAATTAAAATTTTTATTTGTAAGAGTAATTTTTTTAACGACGTTTCTGTTACCCATGTAATAGTATTCAAAATTCAATAAATTCAGGCTGTAATTTTGATAAAATAAGGATTGAATTTAAATAGAAAAAAATATGCTACATTTAGTTTCACACTATAAAATCACACAGAAGTTATAAAAACAGACATGAATTATTAGACACAACATACTTAAAAAAAATTTCATTTGGAGTGTTGCGTTAACATTACAAACGTTCATGTACGAAACATTAGAAAGAAATAGACGGAGTTAATTGTATTTTTATAAAATTGCAAATGTAGCAAAAAGAGAACGCTTATTATTATTAGAAAAAAAAATTAAATCAATTGGATAGTAAAAGAGTTGTAGAAAGAAATGTATACGATATAAGTATAATAAATTTAGTATATACAGATGTAAACGGTTCATATATTTATTGCAAACTTTCAGAACATCGAGCATTTCATACACATATTGGTGATATAAATCTCAAGTAATTTCTATCTGAATGTAAACGATCAGAGCGATTTATGTCCCGACACTTGACACATATGTCGGACAAAAGTGTCAGATGTAAACGTACCTTTAGGCCGCACATAAACTAACGTATTCATTTCGGGCTTAATTAGTGTGTTAGATCTCTTTATCGTCTTAGCGACTGACTGTGCGGGCTCTAACACACTCAATTAAGCCCTTAATACATAATATACTATTACAGTCTGGTATGTCTGTAAAAAAAATTACCGGACGCAAATACAATCAATCAATTGGACAATATTTAGTACGTAATCAGTTACTATGGATACTCGTTCTTCATAGATGTCCATATTTTGCATTCGGAAATTTATTTTATATAATTTTTTTTAAATTAAACCAATATTCCAATAATTGCAGTATGAAATAAAACGCATTACGTCATACGTCCTGGTTCCATTTTCAGGACTTATAACGTAAATTACTATTACATTATAAGTTCTGGCAATGGAATTTTACAGTCGAGTAAGATGTTACGGACAAGGCGACGAAGGAGCCGTGTCCGGAACATCGAAACGAGACTGTAAGACCATTTCCAGGGCGTATGACGTAATGCGTTTTATTTCATACTGTAATTATTGGAATTTTGGTTTAATTTAAAAAAATTATATAATATAAATTTCCGAATGCAAAATATGAACATCTATGAAGAACGAGTATCCATAGTAACTGATTACGTACTAAAACATTGTCCAGTTGATTGATTGTATTTGCGTCCGGTAAAATTTTTTACAGTCATACTATAGACTGTAAGTTTATTTACAGTCATACTAGACTGTTAAATCGCATTTTCTGGACTGAAAAGTTTGACGTAAAACTGACAAATGTGACACAGTATGAAATAATAGTATATTATGTATTAAGGGCTTAATTGAGTGTGTTAGAGCCCGCAGAGTCAGTTAGCGCCTGAGGCGAAAGCTGAAGGCGCTAAGACGATGAAGGGCTCTAACACACTCAATTAAGCCCGAAATGCATACGTTAATTTATGCCCGGCCTAAGTTGAAATTAATATTTAATTTTAAAATAAAAATAATTTAAAAACTGCAAAACTTCAAGTAGGTAGGTGCAATGGTATATAATTACTGTTGTTACTATGGAGATGTCGTAAACAAGGGTATCTATTTTTCTAGCGGGCTCTAAAAAGTTTTAGAGCCCTAGAGCTCTAATTTACAACTTACGCTCTAAAAACAGGCCACTAAATAGGTCATAATCGTCCGACCGGACGTCAAAAATATTTACGGTTACCGATAAAAAGAATAAAATAAATAAAAAATTAAAGGAACAAATTAAATTCTTGGGTTAAAATGTGTTATGGTTTTAGTTCCTTCACCAGGGCAATTTGAGAAGTTGTTTAGTTTTAAATCAAAATATATTGAGTTTTTTGTTTTTAAAAATATATATTTTTAATTTTATTTCGTTTTCTTTACACCTGTTTGGTACTCCTTTCACTCGAATACGGGGCCCGAGATTTGCTAGCTGCGCCTAGGGCCCAACTTAGTTAAAAATAGGCTCTGGCATTATGTGACACCATTCCAGTGCTTTTAGAATGCTCTTTTCGAAATAAACTGTTACTTTAATTTATGTAATGAATCTCTTTGATTTAATTTATTTTTTATTGTTGCATCCTTGAAGAGGTAATTTAAAGTAAATTAGTTGTTAAAAATATATATTTTACAAACAAATGTGAAACACGCTTAGCACTACCATTCATTTATAGCAAACATTTAAACACAATGCTCGGGCCATTGACAGGTTATTTCAATTGATATAATTCGTACCGATTTGCTGCTCCCAAAGCACCCAATGATGGTTACTTTGTGGATAATAATGGTTATGTGGTGAATAATAAAGCAACCCAATTCCTATTTGGCTAAACTCCAAAACAATAGCCCAACACAATAGCCAAACCACTAACGCTACTGAGGTATACGCTATCAAGTTAAAATTAATACAATTGCTGAATATGAGTTATTCTATGTCTTTTTGTTGGTGATGGAGTCTACTAATGCATTTTATAAATGACTTATCTGATCGAAGAAACATCTAGATAGGAGTGACCTACAATGGGTCATGTTCCACAATGGATTTCGTATTTATCATCATACTCATACATAGTAAAGCTGTGGCCCCTCATTTCAATTATGTTGTTGATTACTTACTTACACAGGTAAACTATAAAATCACTTATTAACCAAGCAACATAATACAATTTGGACTATGTTCAATTAGTTTGTTTATAAAATGGCCAAGTGGTCCACTATGGGTTGAATTTTATAGGGCACAGTGGGTCATGTTGTAACATTATAATTTGCTACTTAAACTATAAAAGTAATCATATTATATTATTATTTAATAATAGTATTATTTATTAATATAATAATTTAAATATTTCAATTTTAAATAAATAAAATGTATATTTTTTAAATTATTTTGAGTCTAGTTTTTTTTATTTCTCGCCCACTCTACGGGAGAATCAACAGCTAAGGTCATATGTGTGTCTGCCATAAAGTTGGATCCATATGGGAATTTTTCTTAATATTCTGATTGGAAAAAAAAAACTTTGTGGGGCAATCACTTCTGCATTAGGGTTGCCAATTGACCTTTTTTCGGAAGGACAGTCCTTTGTAACAGTCTGTCCTTTGTCTTTTTTTGTCATAGAAAAGGACGGGTTTTGTCCTTAATGATTTAAAACAATCAACAAAAATCATTCAATATTTAATTAAAATTTAAAATTTTATTTTAATCACTGAAATTAGCTTTCGAGAATCAAGAATTATTATAAATTTCAAATTAACCGCCGCATTCATTCATCGTTCATGCAAAATGAATCAAATTTGCTATGAGCTGCACTAAGTTAGGTAATTTAGTGCATTATTGTTGTTAAAAGCCATTAAAATGAGTGAAGCTACAGATTATAATTTACCGGACGAAAATATGTGGTTAAAATCTCAGAAAAAAAAAGTATACGTAGTATAATGTAATAAATTATTAATGGTCATGGACTGATTGACCATTAATTTAAGACTATATTCAAATAGTACTAAACCATCTGCTGGGGGACAGCGGTTAAGGGGAACCTCTCAAACTAGGTCCCCACCACACATTATCTTTGGAGAGGGATAGAATCAGAGAAACCAAGATTTTCCAGGTAGTGATACCAGAAATAGCAGGCGTAAATGAATTAATATTAATTGCTGATTAATTAATATTAATCAAATAAATAGGATTGTTTATTGTTTCCAGCCTTACTTTGTGGAACTCCATAATCAGAAATAAATAAAGATTAGTAAAAGTTTCGCAGTATTTATTAAAATATAACCTGACAATATTGTTTCGACAACTAAACTGTCATTATCAAAGGTAATATAAATATAAACAAACACGTCGCTAAGGTAGATACAAAAATAGGTAACTAGATAAAAAATAAAATTAATAATAATCAGAATTAAATATCTAATACTTCTAGTAACGGAGAATTACTGAGCTCAAGTTGTTCATTCATTAAAGGTACCCTGAGTTTGTGTTTGTATATCTCAAAGGCTTCTAAAATGTCTAATCTGCGTTTGTTATTACAAAAATGTAGGAATTTAATATTATTTTGAGGAGTCATTGTGCGATTTTGTTCTAAAAAGTGTTTGGCATAATTAGATTTTTCAGGATGTTTATTTTTGTGACGTACGTGTTCTTTATATCTAATGTCAAAATTTCGAAGTGTTTGCCCCATATATACCGAACTACAAAAAGAACAATTTAAACGGTTATGCCAAACACCCTTTTAGAACAAACTCGCAAAAGAGACGCCTCAAAATAATATTAAATTCCTACATTTTTGTAATAATAAACGCAAATTAGACATTTTAGAAGCCTTTGAGATATACAAACACAAACTCAGGGTAGGTACCTTTAATGAATGAACAACTTGAGCTCATTAATTCTCCGTTACTGGAAGTGTTAGATATTTAATTCTAATTATTATTAATTTTATTGTTTATCTAGTTACCTATTTTTGTATCTACCTTAGCGACGTGTTTGTTTATATTTGTATTATCTTTGATAATGACAGCTTAGCTGTCGAAACAATATTTCCAGGTTATATTTTAATAAATACTGTGAAACTTTTACTAATCTTTATTTATTTCATAAAAAATAAATAGGGAATGTACTGTAATTAGTAATTGTAAAAAATCATGAAAAAATAATTAATAATAAAAAGCAAACAAACAAAAAATGATTATTAAATAAGCAAAAGACATGAACATACAATATGACCGACTGGAAGGCGCGCTGGACTTACGATTACAAAACCCGAATTCTATTCCCAGTTCCGGTAATTATTTTTTAAATAAAATTTTATAAACAAAATATTTTATAAATAAACATTTTTTTTATAAATATAATATTTATAAAAAAGAATAAATACATAAAATTATCCCTTAATTTTATAGTCGTTGTTAAACTAGGTATATTTATTTTAAATAAAAATAAAACTAAATGATACCATATTAGTATTTAATTTTTTTTTATTTCTTCTTATAAACATTAAAATTATAAAAAATTGTTTATTTATGAAATATATCAAATATTCTAATAAAGAAAAATTACCAGGACTGGGGTTTTGGAATCGTAAATCCAACGCGCCTTCCAGTCGGTCAGGCTGTCTGTTCATGTCTTTGATTCTTTAATGTCATTTATTATCCTTTTTGTTTGTGTTTTTATTATTAATTCTTTTTAATGATTTTTACAATTACCACTGACACTTATTAATTGATTACGGTGCTTAGTAAGTATATTTACAATGACGACACAAAGTTGCCTGGAAAATCTACTAATTCAGATGTTCAAAAATTTGTAATGCCGAATAACGGCTTTTCAATTATTTTGATAATATTTACAATAACTAACAAAACTTAATGTGGCGCGATTCTATAAATAACAATAATTCGAAAAAACTAGGTTCTCTAACTATTTCTTGAATTTATACTAGAAGTAAACTCGTGTATATGTGGAGAGAGCCGCTTCGCGAGCATTCAAGAGAGCCCTTAACGACATTGTCCGGTTTACTACATTGAAGTTTCGTTTTCATTTAAATAGCATTGGAAAATCTTTATTATTGTAAATGAATATAATAAATAACGTAAATAGAAATTCTTAAGACGTGTTAAGAAACCACTTACAGGTATGGGATATCATGAGTTTAGCGAAAACGATGACGTAATCAGTCCCGGTGATGTTAAACCTAATTCTGTGTTCATTTTTGATGGTATAATTTGCAGCAAGCAGGAAAAGATTAGAGGATATTTTAGCATGGGTAGACATAAGGGCGTCGACTGTTTTTATCTAGGTCAAACGTACTCCAAGATACCGAAACATCTGATTAGGGACAACGCAAACCTAATTATTCTCTTTAAACAAGACGAGTTAAACTTAAAACATGTGTTTAGCGATCATGTTGTAGAAGACGGTATTAACTATGACTAGTTCAAAAACATTTCTGTGTTCTCTCTGTGTTGGAAGGAACCGCATGATTTTCTGGTAATTAATAAAGACTGTTCTCTAGACAAGGGTAGATATTGTAAGGGTTTTGATTCATATACAAGTTTATAATTAGAATCGATTCGTTTAGTAGTCTCTGCATCGCCGACATGTTTAACACGTATGATCTGAGTTTAAAGCGTAAAATAATACACGCTCGTAATGCTATACGTAAGAAATTTGCTTACTTTCGTCGTGATAGAGCAGAAGTAGAACGTATGTATCGCGTCCCGCACAATCACAATCAGTAAACACCTCTAACGTACCCCTATTGAAAGTCAAAACTCAACCAGTTACTACTACTACTGCTAGTTACATTCCCCTGATGAAAGTTAAAATACAATCTGCATCAGCATCATCATCGGAAGCAGACGAAAAAGAATCTAATAAAACTCACGATCTCCCTAATTTAAATAATAAAAAATTTTGAAGAAAAAGATTTTGGGGAAAAAATTTAAGGAAAAAAATTTTAAGAAAAAAAATTTTTGGGGAAAGTTTTTGGCAAAAAAAATTTGGGGAAAAAAATTTTGTAAAAAAAATTTTTTGGGAAAAAAATTGAGGAAAAAAATTTTGGGGAAAAAAATTTGGGGAAAAATTTTGGAAAAAAAATTTGGGGAAAAATTTTTGAGAAAAGAAAATTTTGGGTAAAAAATTTTACGGAAAAAAATATTGGGGAAAAGAATTTTAGGAAAAAAATTTTGGGGAAAAGAATTTTAGGAAAAAAATCTTGGGGAAAAATTTTGGGGAAAGAAATTTGGGGAAAAATTTTGGGCATAAAATTTGGAAAAAAAAATTTTGGGGAAAAAAATTTGGGAAAAAAGTTTTGGATGAAAAATAATTTTGAGAAAAAAGCAAAGGTCGCTTGGTTAATAGAGTTATTAAATATTAATAATAGCAATAAAAACTCAATGAATAATTAGTGTTAAAATTTCTTATATCTAATAATTCTTTTTTAATTATTACGTAGATAGGATATGAAAAGCGTTACTTTAATAGTTAAAGGATTTTTACGGTAACAGTGTAGTTATATCATATAAATTTCTGATTGTTTAAATACAGTCAAATTTCCATATTACGAACTTCTATATAGCGAATTTCTCTATATAACGAATTTTTGTGCTGTACACTGCCCTTTTAGAAAAAATACATATAAAAGTGTTGTAATATATTTTTTTAGAAACAAAACGTAATGTACCCTTTTTCTTTAAATTTGCTAAATAACTAAATAACTTACCTCACCTTACGTCACCTGTCAACTTTGACATGACGTATTTCAAGTATTTTTGGAAGCAGAAGTGATTACCCCACAAAGTTTTTTTCCAAGCAGAATATTAAAAAATTCCCATATCGATCCAACTTTATAGCTAACACTGAATGTCTCCCATCTAACATAAAAACAATCACACACACACACACATCTATAGTTGAGGTGGCGAGATTTTCCAATTAAAAAAATTCCCCCACCCCAAGTGGGACTCGGACCCATGATCATTTATTATTTATATTATCAGTTATGTTTATATTTTGAAATAGAACTTATTTTTTTTTAACTTTCAAAGCATTTTTTTTTAGCATTTCTTACTTCATTGTATGTTGACTCAGCGTGCAACATGTGGTAACCCATTAAAATTTTATTTTTATTTGCGTTTTTCTAGCTCTTCTGTTATTTTTTTAAATGTTTAATATACATGTATTATTGTCAATTGACTAAACTTTCAATTCCACCCATTCAAAGGTTAAAATGTTTTTTGTTAAATTAAAAAAATCAAGCACTGAAAATTGACCCATTGCGGATCACTCCCCCCTGCTCAAATGAATCTTTATGAATTACTTCTCTTGTAAGCATTGAAAAGAAAATAAAATTGTTCTTGATTGATATATGTAATCCTTGATAATTGTAAGTTAAAAGAAAAGTGTTACACTGTTAAACAGGGTTCGCACTTTGCTGAGCTTTTAAAATTCCCTGAACCCCGATTTCCAGGATTCCCATAACCTTTTTCGCCTGTTTTACAGGTTTTGAAAACTACAGATGTAATTCAGTGTAAAAACAAGATTTCCAACAAAATGTTCTAAATTCTGATTAAAGTGAAATAAATAAAACTGATTAGTTAAAAGTTTTATTTTATTATCTATATCTACATGACAATTGTTTCGATAGTTAAGCTGTCATTATCAAAGGTAATTAGCTGTCAAAATAATTGTCAGGTAAATTATAAATAATAAAGGACCCCGCACAAACCTTATGGATTTTGCCCCTCGGTCAAATTGGCTAAAAATTGGATATCATATAGGTTTTGAGCTACTGAACAAAAGTCTCAAAGGGAGCGAAGTTCCAAGTCCAGTCGTTTTCATGCTATGGGCACTTGAAGTTCTTTAATTTAACGTCATTTCAACAATGTTTAAAATCAGGACTTGAAAAACAAGTTGGCATGGCATATCTTTGACAATAATAACGTCAGTGTTTTTGAACTTTTTAAGTTTTAATAAGAATTGTTTTAATAAATGTGTTCTTTAGTTTATTACCTTATTGGTTGCGGCAGTTATTTTTTTTGTGTTTGTAATTGTATGATTTAAACATTTTCAGAAGCATAAATGTTGTCTCACAAAAATGTGGAAAATGTGACATTTTAAAGACATCTGCGGTTATCATTTTCTGCATCGTAGATAACGTAGGCCCGATTTCTTCGTTGCTTCAAGACATTTAACCTCAAACTTGATGAATCTGCTTGAATGGCAACTCTTTCTTTTATAATAGACTGATTGAAATTGACGAAAATCCTTGTGTCATTGTCGATATTAATATTGGGCAAGTTATTAATAATACGTCTGCATAATGTGCATGCACATCTGCTATTTGTTGTTTGCCGACATCGGCACTAATTCGAGGCAAGTTCCGGGGATTGTTTTGTAAATTACAAATGTAGCACCTCTTTGTCTGTAAGCTAATAACTAATAATCTAGCATCAATCTGCAAGAATATAATCAAATACTTTAATATTATTAATACCGGAAACTCCATATACTTTACCATATGAAAACAGGCGACATTTTTGTGGCGCCATCTTCGCAGATGGGTGTGCAACTAACAAATGGTTAACATTTTATATTTCAAATAATTAATAATATTATAAATATTGCAAGTGGTGACATCTATGGCGTTTTAATAGAACTACGGATTATTGAGAACTCCTTCCTCACATACTTTACCGTTGAGTTTGGAGATTGTATATGTAACGTTCTATGGTGGTCGTAGATAAATATTATTAGGTACAAGTGTATATTATGCTAATAACTAAATGTATTTGGAATGTCTAAGAATTCCGTAAACAATTAAGAATTTGCTGCATTTAGTTAACGATTTTCAAGAATTTTGGATTCGACAAACAAGAAACACCGTAAAAAAAACCTGACGTCATAGGGAAAAACGGGATTTATATCTGGCATTAGCGTACCAATTTTAGTTAGAATCAAGTGTCAGATCAAAGTCAGTCATTTTTTTTGTTGGCCAGTGAATTAGAATAACAATATTAGTGGTTGAAAATATCGATATATCGACAAATATCGATAAATAGCGACAATTTAGATATATTGATAAGTATTGATGTATCAATAACTATCGAGATTTATCGATAAGCAATATCTGGACTACTAAATTAATAACAAATAAATCAGCATTAATTTTGTAAGTATTTATAATAACTTAAATGTGGAAAAGTTTAGACAACATATACACAGGTATAATTAAAAGTATAAAGTATGAATAATAACAGATCTTAAACATATTACGTGTATTATTTCTAAACAGTAAGTAAAGACGTAAGTACTGCGACTAGGGCGAGTAGGGGTTTTCTTGTATATATTGATTGCTATCGATAATTATCGATATATCAAACAACGATATCAGTAGTTGCAAATATCGATATCTATTGATATATATCGATATTTATCGATATTTGTCGATATTTTATAACCTACAGAAACACAAAGGCTATTTTTATATAAAGAAATACTTAACCAACCAAAATGTAGCTGTGCTGGAAGTATCAGCTTGATCTGAATAACACTGCTTTAGTTTTTGCCAGCTAGCCCCCAATAAGTCGGAGAGGGGCGGGGTAATACAAAATATAAAAGATAAAAAAACAAGCACCACTTCGTTTAAAAACAATGCTTATTACTAAAGCTTCAAGCTTATCAGACAAACGAAGAAATAGATCTTCTACTAAAATATGGGCAACTTCCAATATTTTGGTCGTACCGTACATATATACTTACAAATGACGAACTGAAAAGCAATATTAAAATCACACAAACAAATGAATAATAAATAAATAAAACACACGTAGTGAAATGTAAACTTTCTAAGTAGGGCTTTATTTGAACTATTGGCGGATTTTAAAAGTTAACTTTAAATGCAATTTTAATGTTTAATAGAGAAAAAAAAGGTGAATGGTGATCTGTATCACAGTTGGTTGTACTTAAAACTACCCTACAACAATTCCACTACTCGAGATCTCGTTTCCTAAAATTAACATGCATGAATAAATTGTGGTTTCTTAAAATTAACATGCATGACGAAATTGTAAATACATAAATAAATAAATATATATATATATATATATATATATATATATATATATATATATATATATATATATATATATATATATATATATATATATATATATATATATATATAAAAAACTAAAACACAGACAAAATACATACAAATTTTCACAAACATCCCACCATTCGCTGATCCACGGCTGTTTCAGTTAAAACCCTGCTTAGGGGTTATCACTTCACCCTTCGATGTTTGATGTTTTGCTCAATCCCGATACCTGTACAGATGTAGGTACGGACCTCCTAAATGAAACCCACGATCAGAGAGCGGGAACACGAATACGACAACGAACAACAAAACCCAAAACCAAGGAAAGAAAAAAAAAGACCTACAAAGAAATCACACTGTGTATCGTATTAATTTAAAATATTTGAAGATTTTTACCTTTCTATAAACTGAAAGGTCTTTTACAAAACAATTCCCTCAAGGTGACTACTAGGGAAATATTACCTAAAATAAAAAAGACATTTGTAAGATTTTTAGCGCAACGAGGTTTTAACGAAAAGAATTTACCTAAAATGGTTAGCACCAGAACTTAATCCGTCCAATTTGACGACCGATCGCACACAAATAACCAAGCGATCATTCCGTTGAATGTGAGATTTATTCCGCTAAAGCGAATTATATATAAAACCAATTTCCTAATATATCTCGTACATTCAACTTCTACTGCAAAAAGCCATTTTGTTACTTCACTCTACTATTGAGAAGAAGCTCAAACGCGCAGGAGCGACTTCACGATAAACCGAAAGAAAGGGAAAACCAGTGACAACCAAACAACGGAGAAGCTTGGTTTTAAACAGTGACCATCAAACAAATAATGGGTTGTGAATTTCAACGTTATAATTCATCGATATTTATTGATATTTATCGATACTTACCGATATTTATCGATACTTATCGATATATCGGTAATATCGATAACTTTTGGATATCGATATTATCGAAAAAATTTTTGATATCGCCCTCTCCTATTCCTGACATAGATATAAGTCATTGAAACAAAAAAATTAGTTATTCTGTAATTGTTGTATTAAGTGCACGAAACTACCGTTTTTAGCGCGTAGGATTGTAACTTTTTAAGAGCCGCCAGGCGACTTGAAAAAGTTATTCAAACACACTAAAAAAAAATTCTAATCTAAAATCTAAGTTGTTGAACCTAGGCAGGGCCGTAGCCTAAAATTCATTTCTGGGGGGGGGGTTCTGGGAAATTTATTTTCGGGGGGAAGCAGAATAGAAAAATAGTTTTATTTTGTTGTCATTTTATTAGTATTAAGTTTAGTTTCGGGGGCGGTTCAGACACCCTAAACCCCCCCCTTGAATACGGCCTTGAACCTAGGCATCTACTATAAGCTGTAGCTATAAGTATAACTATAAGTGCTATAAGTAGATACTGTAATATGTACAGGGTAACTCACGTAAGATGACCCTGTAACTTATCTTGGATAATGTAAGGGTTACAAAAAAGTTGAATACCAAAGTTGGTTGGTATCAAGCAACTTATAATTTTGTAATCTTTTTGTATATACAGGGTGACTTTTTGCTACGGCTAGTGTCTTTTTTTTGTCTTAAATGGAAACTCTGTATATGTTTACGATTTTCGATTCTAGACTTTATTATAAGTATTTCGAAATTCTACAGTTTTTGTACCAACTCAATTTCTTGAATGTTTCTTGAAAATGCATCTAACTAAATTATAATGAGATGCTATTATTATAAATACCGAAATCAACGTTTTCAAGTGTGTTCAATCCACTAGACCAAAGATACAAATCTTCGAACATGAAAATATCAGTTTTTTTAAATGGGACATCCTGTATTTTTATATTTTATATGATTCAGCTTTGAAGTCTTTACCAACTAATAGATATTTTATATTTCAAGTGAACAGTTACCTAGCTATCACCATTTTTATACTGTCTTGCTATCTCTCTAAAATAATTTATTAGTCTGATCATAAATGTATAAATATACAGGGTGTTCCCTTTGAAAAAAATTTAGATTTTAATGTTTGAAGATTAGTATGTTTGGCCCAGCAATTGAACTCCCTGTATATTATTCAACAATAAATTTATGAAAAAATTAGATATCTATAAGCGTTGTGTATTATTATAATTATTATTTAAATGTAACTAGCAGTGTGTACATATATTTTTAAAGAAAAGTTACTCGAAAAATATCCCGATTTTCTAAATATATGCATTAACCAAAAATACTTAAAATAAAGTGTGGAATCGAAAAATGTAAAGATATACAGGATGTTTCATTTAAAAAAATAGTTGAAAGTAGCCGTAGCAAAACTATGTACCCTGCAAGTTAACATTTGTTCATTACCCAAGCGAAGTGCGACCTCATTATAAATGTATGCGAGCTAAACGCCTCAAGCGGGGCGCCCACGATTGCAGGCGCGGTATCAAATCCACGGCCACGTGTGTGCATAACAAGCATCTGCAGTACGCAGAACTCTATAAGGAAGTCACGTAGGCCACAGCAGCTGCAGTACGCAGAACTCTATAAGTAAGTCACGTAGGCCACAGCAGCCGCAGTACGCAGAACTCTATAAGGAAGTCACGTAGGCCACAGCAGCTGCAGTACTTAAAACTCTATAAGGAAGTCACGTAGGCACACGACCACGATTTCACGCCCACAGAAGGAGTATATAAAGACCAGCACTTTATGGGACAGTTCAGTCTGAGTTACAACGAAGCTCGAAAGGTAGAAACTGTTTACCAGGGTAAATGTTTACCTCCTTTCAAGCAATACTCACCCAGAAAGCCGTAGAAACTGGTAGCCATGGTTACTGTTTACCTCGGTCTTTCTGAATATCATAATTACCAGCTTTAAGTTGAAATTGTATAATAGTATTTAAGTGATTATGCAAGTGCATACTGTGTAAATTCACGACGAATAAATATCTTATTGTACTTAACTATAAACTGTGTTCATTTTGTAACTTGGGCTCCGTCTTTTGCGTTTTTAAAATAAAGTACCATTTTAAAAAACGCCTTTCTTCGTCAAGAAACGTTAATTTGCATGTACAAAAATATTATCAATTTAAAATGTATTTTATACCAACCAACTTTTAACTTTTTTTCGTAACTCTTGCAATTTCCAAGTGAGTGAATGAGTCTCCGTGTAACTACATTATGCATAAATACAATGCCTTTATTAAAAATAAAATAATTTAATCTAATATTCTAGAACACCTATATATAGCTGTAAGCTAGACACTTAGGCAACTAAAATATAATAACTTAAATAATAAGGAAAAAGGTCTCTTATAAAATGTTCAAAGAAGAAAAAGACGAAACACTCTTAGCACATCAATTTCGAACTTTAGTTCCCCAAAAATTAGATGCTAATTGCGCCTCTGGCGCTCAAGATACCATATTTGTCTACAACTGTAGTTTTTATTAAATTAAAAACGTCAAAAGATGTTTATCAAAACCACGAAAAGAAAATCTGTTTTTCGCAACTTTGTGACACGACAAAAAGTGTTTTTGTAAAAAAACTGGAAACCTCGCGCTTTGATAATAACGTATAAAAGTCAATTTTTAACCTCACAGACGCTCTCAAACAAACATAATAAATGCGAACTGCACCGTATATAATAGTCGAATTTAATTTGAACTGGCGGGTGTATCAATTTAATTTACATTGATACATTCGCCAGTTCACACTAAAGTCGTCTATAATATTACGTGAACGTATTACATCGCACATGCACAAATTACATTGCCATGGTAAGTTAATAAATAGATATGCTTATTTCGCCATTTATGATTATAAAAGGTGAAAGTTATAACTTGCTTGGGGAAATAGGGACGAACATCTAAAAACGGAACGTTGATGAAATCGGGACAGATGTTGAAAATACCAACCCGTCCCGGCCAAACGGGTCGGAGGGTCACCTTAATCACGACATTTTGTTTACAAAATTTAATACCTGCTCTGTTGAACTTGGATTGTTTATTAAAAATTTCAAAGATGTATCAATCATATTTTTTAATCGAAATTGATGAAAAACATACTATTGATGGTTTCACAATGATCTAAGTGTTACATGCTATTTTCCATATTTACAATTTCACCCTCAACTAACTCATAGTGCCAGAGCTGTGTACAACCCCATGGAATATATTTTGAATACTAAATTAATTAATGCGTTTGAAATATATCAACACCTCATGGTTTTTTTGCGAATTCTTATTGGAAAATTAGCCTAATTGGCGCAATTCCTCACAATTCTTCAGCGGGGCCGTATAAAATCGTATCGCGGACCGGATGTGGCCCGCGGGTCGTAGTTTGGCGAACCCCGATCTAAGACAAGACTAACATGATATGCTATTTCTTAGTTTTAGTGCTTTTTAATACAAAAATAGCATCGTATTAGCATTGTTGTCCTAGATTATTATGAAACCAATAGTAGGTACACATATGAAAAATTTGAAAACTCAAATTACTTATATGTACTGAACAAACACTTATGTGAATCAAACAAACGACTTTCAATTTCTCATGTTTCAATTATTTTAAAATTGAAAGATATTCCACGTCAAAATCCTATCAACTTCTTTAGAACTTCGCCCCTCTATCTATTATTATAATAAGCGAGATCCCTTTCAAATTCATTTTTTTAACCCCATGTATATTTACAATTTATCCTTATCTGGATAATAAGTAAGTTTTATGCTAAATTAAGATAAATAAGTACCTATTAACTATTAAGTATTATGAATACTCCAGCGAGCAATTCCCCTATACAGGGTGTTTTTTAAATAATGGTTTTTGGCTTAATGAGTAACATATGAATAAAGGAAGAAGGCAAAAATGCATAAAAATCCGCACTATGTCAAAAAGAAATTTTCACTAAAAATTGTTGGGCACCTGGTGTCTGAAGGAGGTATTATTTCTATGCTGATCATTCATTTATTTTATTTCAAACAAAAAGATGTTTACTATTCAAACTGTTTATAGGTAGTAATAAATACATGAATGTGTCAGCAAGTAGACAATACAATGACAGCACCTAAATAAATAGTTTTTTTTTGTTATTATTACAACTACTGCATTTCCGTATTAGGTTGCAAATATTCTTATTAATGATAATGAATTTGAATTTATTTAATCTCGGACATCGTTAGAAATAATAAGTAAATCGGTACCTTAATAAAACCAATTAGCAGTTAAAATTGCCGTAAAACGAAATATTAAAAACATGACATGTTCTTATTCCGAAATTATCATTTGCATAGCTGCAATTAAACTACTAAAAACGTACAAGATCGTTCATTTATATAGATTAAAACAGCGTAATAATTAATGACGTGACGTAATAAATAATTCATTCAGAAGGTACTTAGTTAGATGTAAGAAAACACTCCAGGCTTCACTAAATGCATAAATCTTTATTTTATTTTCTTAACAATAAATAGTAAGTGACAAACCCAAATTGGCTGAAATATGATTTTTCTGAAAGTCTACCGCATTGAAAAGAACTTTAGTTATATTTTAAATATTAATCAAAATACGTATTAAGAATTCGTAAAAGGGAAAGTACCGCATCCCTTTCAAATGTACCGTAATTTGTTTATCGAATGACCAGTTTTCAGAAATTATTGCCATCTGGATTTGTATAAAAGTTCCTTAAATGTGTTCTTACATTTCTAATCTATCTTCAAATCGTTGGAGATATGACACCACTCGTGTAAGAATTAATTACACCCAATTGCGGTAAAAGACGAATTGGAAAACTAACATAACAATATGTAATTACTAATTACCGTTAGGTATAAAAAATAAATGCTATATTTCTTTCTAACAGCTGTTTTAATATAAACACAAATGCATAGTTAACGTTTTTAGATCGGGTCATATTTCTAAAAAGAATTTATTTACTCAGTAATAACTTCCGAACACATTATTTACGTTAAACCATGCAGACAGCCATAAATTAGCTTTTTTATGTGACATACAACAACAATTTGTAAAAGGCAGGTACATCTAAAAGGGTATCACATTTTTAAATTAAATTTGTACAACTTAAGGCAGGTTAGTGTTACAGGCCCGGACTCAAAATTTAATAAATCTTTAAAATTCATTTTCTCGAAAACTATTCGTTTGAAGAACAAACTTTATAAGAAGAATTTGCTCTACTATATTCCACCTATCTACCATTTAGCCAAAAACCTTAAATTAACATACACCCTGTATACATGGTGTAACAAAAATGGTGGGCTGTCTATACACTAAAAATAAGGAAAAAAGTTTATATAAACTTATGTCCTAAAATGCAGCAACACACTGCTGAGCTCGTCAAATCATGGACGGCCTCACGCGCTCAAAAATTCCTGGTGTGTTCTGAATATGCTGTCATCAGCCTTCCGCTCTTTGTTGAAGATCCTCAATGTCTTGAATTGGAGTAGAATACACCGTAGATGTTAGATGTCCCCATACGTACAAATACGGATTTAGATTAGGAGACCGCTACAGGTCCCCCACAACCAATCCATCTTTCAGGTACTGCATTTAAAAATTCACGTGCTGTTTGACTAAAGTGGGCTGGTGCACCATTATGCATGAACCATATGCGTCTTCTAACATCTAGTGGAACAGCTGCCAGCAAACCTGGTAAATCATTTTCTAAAAAATATCGATAGTTCTGGCCGGAAAATCGCCCGTGTAGTACAAAAGGACCAATCCTTCGTTGATAATTCCTACCCACACATTTAATGAAAACTGCTGTTGATGCCTGGACTGAATAATGGCGTGAGGGTTTTCATCTTGTCAACTGATATAAAATGTGCAAATTGACGATACCATCTCTTCAGAGCACAGATGGCAAAGAATAAAAGATCGGCGGCGCATATTTCTAATAATCATGCACAATAAGCTTCTCGTGGTGAGAAGTCATTCTCACTCTTGTCAGTCCTTGAGTTCCTTGAGTACAAGTCCTTGTACTCTTTGCACGTGGTACGAATACAGTTGATTGGTTTTTAGAATCCGTCACACAGTCATATGATCGATATCTTCCGCCAATGCAATTCTTGGAGTACTCTCACCTGCATTTTTCTCAACACGATCCAATACACGTTCTTTCAAGTTCAAAGTTCTTGTACTTCGTGATCTGCGCGATCTCGGACTACTGGTTTGAAAGATCCAGTTTCCCTTAATCTAATAATAGATTGAAAAGCTTAAATGTGTGTAACCAGTAATTTTTTTAAAAATTTATTGCTGTAACTCAGTAACGAACCATTTTAAGACATATGTCTATGTAAACGTTTTGCCTTATTTTTAGTCGTAGAAGCCACCTGCGTATAGTTAACCCAGCATTTCTGTTACACCCTGTATAGCTATCAGCTAGTATTTGACAATATGGTATGTAATAATTCAACAGAATCACTTAATCCGTTGTTTTGAATCGTTTGAGGCGGTGCGGCGCTCAGTGTTTCCAGTGTGATCAAAAATCACAACATAATTATTTTTTCATGAATTGATATCGACAAACTATTATTCGGGATATGTTCATAACATTCTAAAATATGTATAAATATTGAAATTCTGTTATACTTTTTAATGGTTTTGAAACAAGCAAAAATCTTTATAACCATTAATCACTTTTTGTCATAAAATAGATAATAAAAAAAGTTTTACTTTCTTGTGAATCGCATCTGGTGACACACTTTATATTTTCGTCCTTTGCGCTAATTTGTGATTGTACTGCAACGATCTGGTAGTGCGGAACAATATACCAATATGTGTTGCAGTATGAGTTATATTAAAAGGAATAAAATGCAAGACCTGTGACAAAACGTGTTTAATTTTTTAGTTTTGCTCTAGAAGTCATTTTGTTGTGATCGTTGCCCGGAGTAATATAGTGATCGCCAACTAAGATCACTACAGTGCCCAGTGGCGTAGCTAGAGTTGATGTCACCCCGGGCAATATTGATGATGTCCCCCCACCCGACTTCAATCGAATATAAAAATTTATATTGTAGAAGTCTATCAATGTTTTTATAAGAATGAAAATATACTTTTCCATAATATTTGTGATGTTTAAAAGGTTACAAATTTTGTGTATCCTACAATAATTAAAATAAAATTGTTGAACAAATAATTTGAATTATTTAAATTAGAATTAATCTGATGAACACGGTTTTGCTTGCCTACATGAACATATTTCGAGATTTTAGGGCTGCCAACTTATCTATAATTTCATTAAAATCAATGCTTGATGCAACATCATTTTCAATTAATAATAGCGCCAAATCAGAAAGTCTTGTTTGACTTATTGTTGACCGCAAATACGATTTTATAAGTTTGTTGTTATAAATAATTGTTTCTCATTATTACAACAACCATCCAACAATATAACAGTAATACAATTTATAATCAAAATTTATTTCAATTAAGGGCCTCACGAATTTCAATGAAAATCAATTGTGTAGTAGCAATCAACTAAAGAACATAAATTTCATTTAGTAATTTACTAAATTACGCAGAACCAGCGGCGCCGACTTTTCAGAATCTCAATGGGTGCAGGAGCATGGACACTACACTAATAATCCACCTGACTAAGAAATCATTCTTTAATTCCTTTATTTTTATTAGTATAATCTAGCCGACAAAAAAAGCACAAAAAGATTTTCAGTAGCTAATTTTACTAAAAATAAAATTAAAGACTACAGAAATTAAAAACTAAGTTAGGTAACCACATGGTCCAATACATTAGGTAACAAAAAAAATTTTTAAATTAGAAAAAACTTATTTATTTATTTATTTATTTAGTAATAAAAGTATATACAGGAAAGAATCCCAAAAAACAATACTTCTTTTGACATAGAAAATAAAACAAAATGAATAACGCAAACATAAAACCCAATAATAAAGAAAAAAAAAGTGTTAACAATTTACAGATCGAATGGTAGCTCTACATATTTGTATATGTAAAATTAAGTAATAATTATAATTAGTATACTGCTTGTAAAACTAATAACTACATTGATAAATTAAAATTAAAAAAAATATATAAATAATTATGTGTATTTTAATAATAATAATAAAATCTCGGGAAAAAGCCCGTAATAAAAAGAAAATAATAATAATATCTACGTAACATTGAGATGTTGATAGTAAATACAAGTAATACAAATAAACGAAATGAAATATAACGTGATATGAGAAACGTAAGTTTCAGGTGTGATACATTGCTTTCAAGTTCTTTTTTAATCTGATTAAAGAAGTTGAAAAAAGATCTAATGAGGTATACTTTCGGTTATAGGTTCGTACTATATGAATAAGAGGCGAATTATAAAAAGCAATAGTTCTTGAAAAAGAAGGTACAAAGATGATCATTTCTAGTTACACGTACAGGAACGTTGAAATTTATCTGTTCTAAAATATTTGGACAGTCTAACAAGCCGGTAATCAATTTAAAAAGAAAAAGTACATCATACATTTCTCTGGATATATTCAAAGGCATCAGACCGAATTCTACGCATGATTCGTTGTAATTAATAGCGGACATATGGAATTTCTTGTTGATATAGGCTATACTGCGGATTCCAAACAACACTAGCCCAAGTAATTATACTGCGGACATAAGCAAAATAAAGATTCCGAATACCCCGAAGGTTTCTAAACGGCCGACAAATCCTAACTAAAAAACCCAGACATTTAAAAGCTTTGCTTGTAATATAGGTAATGTGTTTTGAAAAGGTTAATTTATTGTCTATTATAACTCCCAAGTCTTTAAATGAATCAGCTAATTGTAATTTATAGCTATTGAAGTGATAAGGAAAAGTAAACACAGTATAGTTTCTTGTAAAAGATATTGTATAGCATTTCTGAAGATTTAAAAATAACTTGTTAACACTGCAATACCTATCTATGCGATTTAAATCGTCTTGTAATAACGCACAATCGGATAAAAATTTTATTTCTCGAAAGATTTTTATATCATCTGCGTACAAGAGCAGATGGCAGTTACGAACACATTGTACTATGTCGTTGATATAAACAATGAAAAATAAAGGGCCTAGGTGAGAACCTTGTGGTACCCCTGAAGTAACTTTAATGTAATCAGATAGAAATCCATTTATTCTCACAGCTTGGGATCTATTCGAAATGTATGACTTAATCCATCTTAATAAGTCAGAAGGTATACCCATTACATCTAGTTTTTGTATCAGAATATTGTGGTCGATTTTTTCAAACGCTTTGCTGAAATCAGTATAAATGGAATCTACTTGAACACGGTTATCTAGCGCCTTCTGCAGATAGTCCGTATAAGCAACTAAATTAGTCCCAACTGATCTCCCAGGTAGGAACCCGTGTTGTTCTATACAAATATGGTTTTTAATTGTGTTTAAAACTACTTTATAAACTATCATTTCACACTCAGAGAAAAATAATACTTGTAGTAAGAAAATCGTACATTAAATTAAGAATTATGATGCTGTTTTAGAACCTAAGAAGTTTCTAGTTTCAATTTAAGAAATAAATAAGAATAATATTCTTGTTTGCAATTCAAGAATATGAGAGCTTGAATGTAGAATAATCTATTTAAATTATGTTTTTATTTCCAAAATAAAAGAAAACAATGGCACATGAAAGATTTATTTTAGATGCAACTACTTAGAAAAATACATACACATATTTCTTTACAAAATAGAAAACTTGCCAGTCTCGAATCACATCTTAAACATACCACAAAAAAGGATTCTTCAGTAAATAATAGGAATAAAAAACACAGCCAGTCTCGGTGAATTGGCGGCTTGTAATGTTTACTTTCAAAACCTAGTGGTCGCAGGTTTGATTTCTGACCAAGCTAGTAATTTTTCATATTCCCACAGATTCGGCTAAATTCTAGTATTCGACATCCCGAATCCTTGCCTAAAAATAAATAAATAAATAAAAATATAAATAGCCTTATATCTAATACTTAATGAATAATTATTAATACTTTAATTGATTAATTATGACTAAAGTTATAGAAAGATTACCATTAGCACACTTAACATGGCATATTTGTAAAGGAACCATTCTACTGTGGCAATCTCTTTGTCCCAAATTTTCTATTTGTCACCATTCTGATATCGAAATAAATAATAATAATAATAATAATAATAATATATATATTTTCCAACAGGTGGGCACCCAATTACAGGAAAAAATTTAAAAATTACAAAAACACAGTAGTGGTTCAACATAAATATGAAATACTAATCTAAATTACCTACAATTAATGTAAAAACATAAATATGCATAATACAGTATGTAAATAAATAATAATATAATTAATAAAACTAACAACTAACTAAAGTTAGTGTGTATAGAACAACATCGCAAATCAAGGTACCTATATGTGTATAAAATACGGTAATATGAATAAAGTTGTAACAAACTTTCTTAATGTCTGAACATAGTATGTTCTTTAATTAGACATTTATCTCAATAATACAACTTAGAATACTATTAATCGAATCTAAGTGAATATCACACTTGCTACATATCTGATTAAAATTATTGCACATGCTTGTAATAGGTGATTTTTTTAGTAAGTTGGTTCTCCTTGCATCCAAGTAGAATGACATATTAGTACGTGCATTGAATCGTGGGACATGAAAGTTAATTTTGTTTAAGAGCCAAATAGAATCAATTCTGTGATTTAAAAGATTATACAAAAACTTTACAGAGATAATAATGCGTCTAACACGCAGAGATATAAACTGAAATCTGTCAAGCAGCTCAGTTTGACTAACCCCAATCTCAGGATAGATACCATCGCAAGAAAAAGCTAAAAACTTAAGAAAATATCTTTGAACTCGTTCAATCTCACGAATATGGCATTCATAAAGGGGAGACCAAATTACCGCGCCGTACTCCAGTATAGATCTCACCAAGGTTATGTATAAGGCACGTAACGTCTGAACATTTGAAAAGTGTTTACAATTTCGGTAGATAAAGCCATACATTTTAAAAGCTCGACTAACAATGTCATGTATATGTGCAGCGAAATCTAGCTTAGGATCAAAGATGACACCTAAATCTTTAAAGAAATCCATCCTTTGTATAGCAATGCCATTGACGGTGTAGATATGACTATACCCGTTTAGTTTTTTTGTAAAAGACATGGTCTTACATTTAGTGATGTTTAGTGAAAGTCTATTATTGTGACACCAGTTATCTACCGTGTAAAGATTATTTTGTAATTGCATGGCATTATTATAATTGTTAACTTCACGATACAATTTTATGTCATCTGCAAAGAGAAGGCAGTGGCAAGATATTTGATCTACTATGTCATTAATAAAAAGTAAGAAAAGTAAAGGTCCAAGATTCGAACCTTGAGGGATATCATTTATCAGTTCACCCATTGCCTTTGCCAAGTTATCACGTTTAAGGTTAAAATACTTCACCACACAGGAAATGTCGCGAACTCGTGCTTCTATTAAAACATAAAAGAACCAACTACAAAAAGTGCAACTAAGCAATATTGAACTAGTGTAAACAGCGACGCAGCTAAAAGCAACACTTTCACGTTCTTGATTTAACTGCACTGCACTCTCATTTCCAGAAGAATTATTGTAATATGAAGAATTTAACGTTTTAATTTCAGAAATGTAAATGTTAACTAACTTAATTCAGCGTAACTTATTTCAAATTACATTGATTTTTATTTCAAGTACTGTACTGCTTGAATCAATGCACAGTTTTCAAGAACATGTTTGTTCTCACATTAAGTACAAAATTTCTTGAAACCAAAAGTTAAAAATCTTGTTTTTGAACACACCTGTATAAATTGCAGAAAATAGTGTTTATTTTTAAAATGCAAAGATTCTTATTTGAAGTGGTGTTTAGTGCTTAAAACAATACTTAGATTTCAAGAACCTATTTGTTCTCACATTAAGCATATTTTTTTGTTACAAGAAGTTAAAAATCTTCTTTTAAACTTGCTTCTCTGAATAGCAGAAAACAATGCTTAAATTGATAATCCAATATCTCTCTTCAAGCATTTTATGTCTAGAATTAAAAATTATCTGGATCATTTTAATTTAGACACCACGTTTCTTGACTTTAGATTTCCAATATTTCTTTGAGTACAAAAAGCTTAGGAAGAGTTGACAATATAGAAACGGGTCTATAATTCTTAACCAGTTTTTTGTCTCCAGCTTTAAAGATAGGAATTATGTAAGCTTTTTTCCACAAGGAAAAACACCTTCCTGTAAAGAGCAGTTGAAAATAATAGAGATAGGGAGTGCTAGATTACTTAAACACCTACGGAGAAACACCGCAGGGATACCATCAGGTCCTGCGCCCTTGGCTACATCAAGATTATTAAGATATGTTAGCACATCTTCAGGAGAAATTATCAACGTAGTTGGTACCGACGTGTTTCGAACCTGAGAATTATATGTGTTAACGTCTAATAATTGACCATTGATAAATACCGAGTTAAAGTGTTTTAGAAACAGATTACATATAGAAAGACCATCATCAGCAACAGCATCTCCGGATTTTAATTGATGTGGTATATTTAAGTTATGTTTTCTAGATTTTACATAAGACCAAATGCGTTTAGGGTTACTGATTAAGTCCTCCTCGGTAGATCTTATAAAATTATGGTAATCTAAAGAAATTAGATGCTTAGATCTTCCGCACAATAAACTAAACGTAAGATAATCAAGTTGGTTTTTGAATTGTTTCCATTTTTTGTGAAACTTGCGCTTCTCTTTTATCACTCTTATTGTAGAAGAGGAAAACCAAGTAGGGTATTTACTATTTACAATCTTGCTGGGGACAAACTGGTCAATAATGATAAATACAGTATTATAAAAGACATCCAAGATTTCTTCACAGTTAAGGTTGTAAAACAAATTTTCCCAATTAACATTTCTTAAGCTTAAATTTATATTATCATAATCTGCTCGTCTATAAGAATATCTAACTTCATTGTTATTTGCAAGTTGTCCTACTTTTAATGGTCTTAAATAAATATCTAATGGAGGGTGATGCTGATGATCAACATTAAGAATTGGGCCAATACATCTTTCTACTAATTCTACACAAAAATTGTTTGACAATATTAAATCAAGTATTCGGTTGTTACAGTTAACTATGTTGTTGAATTGAGAAAAATTACAGTAAGAAAATAGGTTAACAAAATCCACAGCTTGAGCATCATATGTATATGGTTTAAGTGAGTTATCGGTAGCTGGGTGCCATTTAATGCCTGGTAAATTAAAATCACCACAGATAAAAAATAAATTTTCTGGAAATCGATCGAAAATCTCTGTTAACTTATTGCGAAACACTTCTGCTGCATCGAAGTCACGAGGCTGCAGATAGACACAACACACAAACAATAGATTTCGTTCACCATAGGATATGGAAACCCATACATCTTCGGAATTACTTTGGAAATTTTCCATTCTTGTTGACTTGATAGAACCACGTAATGCAATTAGCACACCTCCATGATCGGCATTTGATCCAGTAGAAGATCTATCCTGGCGATATACCGAATAGTTTGAATTAAATAGTTCAGAATCAGATATATCAGGTTTTAAAAAGGTTTCGGTTAAGCAGATAACATCATAATGCACGTCGCTAGTGTTGGCATATAATAGATTTGTCTTAGTTCG